>BLSH010407733.1:255684-283900 GCA_018402905.1 Glandirana rugosa
GTGTCAAAGGTCTACGAACATCTTGTCATCATACCAAAGAGGGCCAAAATCAATTTCAAATTGTCCAAGGGCTGGCGCGCGGCAGAGAAACCATACTACTGTTCTACAAGCATCTGGAAACTGTGTGTGAAACTATAGCAGAGAGAAGAACAGGGATATGGGTTCGCTCTGCTATAGTTTCACACACAGTTTTTAGATGATTTTAGAACAGTGATATGGGTTCACTCTGCTATAGTTTCACACACAGTTTTTAGATGATTTTAGAACAGTGATATGGGTTTGCCCGGTTTTAGTTAAAGTTTAACACACAGTTTCCAGATGCTTGTAGAACAGTAGTATGGTTTCTCCTGGTTTTAGTTAAAGTTTAACACAGTTTCCAGATGCTTGTAGAACAGTAGTATGGTTTCTCAAGGTTTTAGTTAAAGTTTAACACACAGTTTCCAGATGCTTGTAGAACAGTAGTATGGTTTCTCCCGATTTTATTTAAAGTTTAACACACAGTTTCCTGATGCTTGTAGAGCAGTAGTATGGTTTCTCCCGGTTTTAGTTAAAGTTTAACACACAGTTTCCAGATGCTTGTAGAACAGTAGTATGGTTTCTCCCGGTTTTAGTTAAAGTTTAACACACAGTTCCCAGATGCTTGTAGAACAGTAGTATGGTTTCTCCCGGTTTTAGTTAAAGTTTAACACACAGTTTCCTGATGCTTGTAGAACAGTAGTATGGTTTCTCCCGGTGTTAGTTAAAGTTTAACACACAGTTTCCAGATGACTGTAGAACAGTGATATGGGTTCTCCCGGCTTATTTATACTTTTTTCACACAGTTTGAAGATGATTTTAGAACAGTGATATGGCTTCTACGTTAATTAATACTTTTCAGACACAGTTTGAAGATGGTCCACATACACCTCCATTTTTTATTTTTTAATGTTATTTTTTTTTAAAAAATGCTTTTAGTTATTTCCATGTCCCCATTTCTTTGTAGGGCATTTGTCCCACCCTTACCCCCATTTTCCTTCCTTTTGCAGACCTCTGGGACTTTCCAGGACTTTTTTACAGCCATTTTTGTGCCTAAAAGTTCGGGTCCCCATTGATTTCAATGGGGTTCGGGGTCCGGGACAAAGTTTGGGTTCTGTCCGAACCCGAACCTGGACTTTGTCCCGAAGTTCGGCCGAACCAGCAGAACCTGAAATTCCAGAAGTTCGCTCATCTCTAATTATAACCCTAGATGCCGAAAAGGCCTTTGACAAGGTAAGTTTTGACTGGCTTTTTCTGGTATTAAATACATTGAATTTTCATGGCCCCTTCATCCACACCCTACACCAAATGTATGCAAACCCTACAGCTAGGAAAGTGGTGGCCGGAACTCTAAGTCCAGAGTTTTGGCTGTTCAAAGGCACGAGACAGGGGTGCCCTTTATCTCCTCTACTATTCAACCTAGTCCTTGAACCTCTATCCAGATTCCTGACGTTTGCAGCCCCCCTTCATGGTGTGTGTGTGGGAAGCCAAGAACTCTGCACCCCCCTGTTTGTAGATGACATCCTCATCTTCACTTCAAATCCAGCCACAGACATATACGCTATCAAGGAGCTATTTGATAATTTCCACAACTTCTCAGGCTTATGTATTCACTATTCTAAGAGCGAAATACTCCATCTTGGCATCACTAAAAATCATCCTTGGGCACTACACTCTCCCTTTTCGATAGCGACCTCACATATCACCTATCTGGGCATACAGATTGGCAAGACCCCCTCCTCCCTGTACTATCTAAATTAACCTCCCTTATTCACCAAAATCTCACAGGAACTAACTCGGTGTATGGACCTACCACTGTCACTTCTGGGGAGATGCCATCTTTTTAAGATGGTGAGTTTTGCCAGACTATTATACCCCATGCAAACCCTGCCTATATTGCTCAAACACAAAGATATTCAAAATTTGAACACCTCCATCACCAAATTCCTCTGGCGAGGCAAAAAACCTCACATAGCACTGGCACTGACTGTACTCTCCCAGGAGTGACGGTGGTATCAACTTACCCCACATTAGGTTGTATAACATAGCTTGCCTCCTTCGTATAGGCATGGATTGGATTGGATAGCCAACACCTCACGCCACTCTAACGTCCATTTGGAATCAAGCATGGTTGCCCCATGGGCTCTACCAGCTCTATTGCATACAGAATGGAAACACCTTCCTACTCATCTCCAACAAAATCTCCTGCTGAGAGATACCATCATAGCATGGAGAGAATCTAGGAAACTCCAGAAACTGCCACCATATATTTCATGACATATGCCCATAAGAGGCAATCCTCAGTTCCCTGCGTCACAGGAATGTCATGCTTTCCAAATATGGGAAGCTCATGGACTATCGTACCTAGCTTCGCTATATGACTACCAAACTTTCCTATAGAAGGCCTAGCGGACAAAATATGATCTGGATTTACCACGGTTATGCAACATACTCGCTGCGAATCCAGGAAGGAATCTCAATTAAAGTTACTGCACAGAGCCTTCATCCCTTTTATTAAAACAAAAGATGATCCAAAGACCGCCTCTTGCCCATGGTGCTCTTACGACAAACCAACACTCACTCATCAATTCTGGTCTTGTCCTCTAATCCCATCCTTCTGGAACCGGGTTATAAGCTTAATTTGAGGTATTACGCTTATTCGAATCCCTAAGAATCCCTAAGACCCCGGAACTAATTCTATTTGGCTACTATGACCCGGCATATCAACTGGATCCATCAAACCCATGACTCTCAGCTCGCACATCCTGGATACAAACTACTCTCCTGACTGCCCATAAGACCATACTGAAAAACTGGACTAAACCACCTGGTCCCTCACTAGTTGCAGTAAAGAAAGTCCTACTCTGGCTATTGTACATGGAAAGACTTTCTCTGGATGTGTCAATAGTGCCTGTCAATCGTCGTTTTCACAACAAGTAGCTACCCTTTATGCAAGCCTCTCTTTCACCTAAGGAACTGGAACTTTTAGAAAAGGCGCCGCACCGCTATTATGATGGACTACAATGGCTATATCAGTAGGAGCCTTGAGACAGCCACCTTCCCAGGTGTCGTGATTCACAAGTCGTTAGTTATACCTTTAATTTTTATAGTGCACTCTATTCCATTGTACTATGTTATGGTATTACATAATACTTTTATCAAACCACCTGGGGGTTCATCCATCGAAAGTGTCGCACTAGTCCAACACCACTACTTTGAATCCCTATACTCGCAGGTTTTCCCCAGGTACAATACCGCCCACTAACTCTACAAGACCACAACAGGTATGTCACAAGTTCCCCTATCCTGCAACTTCCCATGTCTAGTGTTGAGCGAACTTCTAGAAGTTCTGCTGGTTCGGCCGAACTTCGGGACAAAGTCCGGGTTCAGGTCCGGACAGAACCCGAACTTTGCCCCGGACCCCGAACCCCATTGAAATCAATGGGGACCCAAACTTTTAGGAACAAAAATGGCTGTAAAAAAGTCCAGGAAAGTCATAGAGGTCTGCAAAAGGAAGGAAAATGGGGGTAAGGGTGGGACAAGTGCCCTACAAAGAAATGGGGACAGGGAAATAACTTTAAATGTTTAAAAAAAAATAAAAACATAAAAAAATCAAAAATAGAGGTGGATGTGGACCATCTTCAAACTGTGTGTGAAAAGTATTAATTAACGGTAGAAGCCATATCACTGTTCTAAAATCATCTTCAAACTGTGTGAAAAAAGTATAAATTAGCCGGGAGAACCCATATCACTGTTCTACAATCATCTGGAAACTGTGTGTTAAACTTAAATTAAAACCGGGAGAACGCGTATCACTGTTCTAAAATCATCTGGAAACTGTGTGTTAAACTTTAATTAAAACCGGGAGAACACATATCACTGTTCTAGAATCATCTGGAAACTGTGTGTTAAACTTAAATTAAAACCGGGAGAACCCATATCACTGTTCTACAATCATCTGGAAACTGTGTGTTAAACTTAAATTAAAACCGGGAGAACCCATATCACTGTTCTAAAATCATCTGGAAACTGTGTGTGAAACTATAGCAGAGCGTAGGGCACTTGTCCCACCCTTACCCCCATTTCCTTTCTTTTGCAGACCTCTATGACTTCCCAGGACTTTTTTACAGCAATTTTCAGAACTTTTAGTAAAATTACCAGAACCCCGGACCCGAACCCGGACTTTTTTTGAAAAGTCCGGGTTCGGGTCCGGGTCCCGGACACCCAAAAGTTCGGTACAGACCCGAACTTTACAGTCCGGGTTTGCTCAACACTACCCATGTCCCAACTTGGTCTCATTCCTACCTCATTTAACTCTAAGGAAAATCTCCTACTAATTCCCAAACTCACCCCCACCACTCTCTCTCTCCAATGGAGACCACTCTCCCTTATATTCAACTCAGGTATACAGCACCCTGCCTCCCCCCCTCCATGCCCTTCCCCTCTATATGTTAGCCAGAACAAATGTGTTAAGGCGAAGCACAGACCTCTCCTGGCAACCCCCCCCCCCCGCATATATACATCTCATCCATCTCGTCTTCTTCATTTATTTTTACATAACCAAATCTACTGGCATTTACATACTGTTCACTTGCCTTTATTACCAATGTCTAATGAATATTCTGTGTTCAGACTTTTGTATATTCTAAAATTTCAATAAAATTAATAATAAAAAAAAGAGTGTCCCCTTATCCTTTGTGATGATCTTAAAGTAAATAACTCAACACCAAGTTCTCTATATGGACCACTTATATATTTGTACATGTTGATTATATCCCCTCTTAACCTCCTCTTCTCAAGAGAGAATAAATTCAGTTCCTCTAATGTTTCCTCATAGCTAAGCTCCTCCATGCCTTTTATTAGTTTGGTTGCCCTTCTCTGCACTTTCTCCAGTTCCCTGATATCCTTTTTGAGAACTGGTGCCCAAAACTGAACTGTATATTCCAGATGAGGTCTTACTAATGATTTGTACAGGGGCAAAATAATGTCTCTATCTCTGGAGTCCATCCCTCTCTTAATACAAGAAATGATTTTGATTGCTTTGGAAACCGCAGCTTGACATTGCATGCCATTATTAAGCTTATGATCTACCAACACCCCCAGATTCTTCTCCAGTATGAATTTCCCCAGTTGTACTCCCCCTAGTATGTATGATGCATGCATATTCTTAGCCGCCAAGTGCATACCTTTACATTTGTCAACATTAAACCTCATTTGCACATAGTCGTCCAATTAGACAGTGCATTGAGGTCTGTTTGTAAGTTGGAGACATCCTGCAAGGACGTTATTCCACTGCATCGCTTGGTGTCATCTGCAAACACTGAAATGGTACTTTTAATCCTAGACCCTATATCATTTATAAATATATTGAAAAGTAAGGGTCCCAACACTGAACCTTGGGGTACACCACTGATAACCTTAGACCATTCAGAATAAGAATCATTAACCTCTACTCTCTGAATTCGGTCTTTTAACCAGTTTTCTATCCATTTACAAACTGATCTTTCCAAGCTTGTAGACTTTACCTTACACATTAGCCGTGTGTCGGGAACAGTGTTAAACGCTTTTGCAAAGTCCAAGTATACCACATCCACAGCCACCCCTCTGTCCAAGGTTTTACTTAGGAAGGGGAGGCAGTGAGGCACAGATGGACCCGCCACCACTGTCTGCCCTACACTATGAAAGAGGACACCTGTGGCCTACCCCACACAGCCCGATGGACAGTGGTAAGTGCCGTACCTCCCGTGGGGGGAGTGGGGGTGCTGTCAGTGCCTCGACAGAACCCCCCATGACTGATAGCTGTGCCGCCGCGCAGGGGGGGCTGGGGGGTTGTTAGGGAGCCACCACTGCAGTGTATACTCTTATCTAGTAATGCCTGTATACTGATATCTAGTAATGCCTGTATACCACTATCTAGTAATGCTTGTATACCCCTATCTAGTGATGCTGTGTACTCCTATCTGGTGATGCCTGTATATACCACTATCTAGTGATGCTGTATACCGCTATCTAGTAATGCTTGTATATACCCCTATCTAGTGATGCTGTATACTGCTATCTAGTAATGCCCGTATACCTCTATCTAGTGATGCTGTATATCGCTATATGGTGATGCCTGTATATACCCCTATCTGTGATGCCGTATATACCCTATCTGGTGATGCTGGGCTGTATACGCCTTACACAATGGGTGGAATCTATAAGGGGTGGGGCGTATGAGAAGTGGGAGGGGTCAAAAAGTAAGGACGGGGTCTGGTGCCCCCCATCCTAAAATTTCACCAGCCGCCACTGCTTTATTTTTTTTATGACAGAAAACATAATATTCTATTTTGGAAAAATACCACAGTGCCTATCATACAGGCATGGAAGGCCTTAGTTAATTTGGTCTTACAATATTTTTTTTTACAAATAATTTTTATTGAGTTTTGCAACATAACAAAACAAAAGAAAAGGTGCAGATATATTGAATTATCATATAAAGGTTTAAGTACAGGTTATACAATATGAAGCATATCAACAGAAGAGAAAGCGTATCAGTTGACTAGTTTGTGTAAGTACCAACGGTCATATTGTGCATTGCGAGGGGGCAACGTCTGCCACCCCCCTCCCCCAGACACCCCATCTGGGAACATATTGTGCCGAGGGAGGGGAGGCAGACGCCCCCACCTCATTTCTCTGAATTAGGTGTGCTAAGTTATATTGTGAAATAGGGAAAAAAGGGAAAAACACTATTCAATGTATTGTCCCTTCTTTGTCTAGCCATGCGGACCATTTTTTGTTGTAATTGGATAAAGTGTGTTCAGATAGTGCGAACATTCGTTCGTATAGGCTGTGGAGGCAGACTAAGGTGATTACCTCTATGATGGAGGGCGGTTCTAAGCTTTTCCAGCGTTTGGTAATCGCCAGTTTGGCCGCTAGTAGTATGTGGGTTGTTATAAGTTTGTATTGGTGGGGGATTTGGTCAATGCCTATATTTAGCAGGGCCAGTTCCGGAGTTGGAGTTACAGTTATGTTGGTAATTTGGTGTAAAAGCTGGAACACGTCAGCCCAAAATTGGGTAAGTTTATCACATTTCCACATGATGTGTAGTAGATTACCATCACTTCCACATTGTCTCCAACATGTGGGATTAGTGATAGGGGGGAATTTGTTAATCTGTACAGGAGTTATGTACCATCTAAGGTTTATTTTGAGGCTAAGTTCCCATAGATTTGCGGCTCTAGTGGCTACATATGATGTTTTGATGGCTGTTGTCCATTGTGAGGGGGTAAAGGTTTTCCCCAAGTCCTTTTCCCAAGGGAAAGAGAAGGAGTTCTTATTCCCTATAAGACTGGAAAATAGCGAAATGCCTTTAGGTTTGCTAGTCAGTTTGGTCAGGTACTCTACAATGTCCCCATGTAAGTGTAAACGGAGGTAGGGATTTCTCAGTAAGCAATAGGTCAGTTGGATATATTTAAAATAGTCTTTCTTAGATAGGTCATAGGTTTGGGTAAGGGTCATGAAGGGTTTAATGGAGTCTTGCTCATATAGGTCCGAAATGTGTGAGATGCCCTTTCTCATCCAGGATTTCACCGGGAAATCAGGGATCAGGAATGACACTACATTAAATGGTACAGGAATGATTGAGGGAGATGCCCCTTTAGGTATTTTTTTCTTGCACAAATCAAATGCCTCAACAGTCGTGCAAATGGATGGAGAGAGTTGTGCTTTCTTGAGCCTTAGTGACGGTTTACTGAAGAGCCATGCTACCAGGTCGTTACCCGGGATCTGGATGGCTTCCATGTCCCGCCATGGACTAGTTATGTTGGTATTAAACCAGGGCTTGATTTGGGCCAGAATGGCTGCATAATAGTAATCTTTAATGAGAGGGTATCTTGCTCCTCCCTACCTTTTGTGGTTGGTTAGGTTTACTATAGAGCTTCTAGCTCTAGTTGTTTGCCAGATATGTTTGCTTATCAATTTTTGTATGGCTGTGAAGAAGGATGGTGGAACTGGAATGGGTAAGGATCTGAAGATATATAAAATTTGGGGTAGCACAACCATTTTAAATGCCGATAGTCTTCCCAACCAAGTAAAGTATGGTTTGTGGATGGTGGTAATAGCTACCGGTAGATTCTGAAGGAGAGGTATATAGTTCTCCTGGTAGAGGGAGGTGGTAGTTTTGGTTAGTTTGATTCCTAAGTATGAGATTGAACGTTCTGCCCAAGTATATGGATGTCGGGCTTCCAATGCTTCTTGTTGGGTCTTTGGGATCCCCAAGGGCAAGATAACCGATTTAGTGGTGTTAACCTTGTAGTAAGAAATTTTACTGAAGGATTCTAGTATGTGTTCCACCGAAGCCAGGGAAGTCGAGGGGTTTGTGAGGCTGAGGATGACATCGTCCGCAAATAAATGTATTTTGTGGTCTTGATGGCCCAGAATCACACCTGATATGTTTGGGGTTGATCTGATTTTTTTTCTGCTAGTGGTTCCATCATTATATTGAAAATTAGTAGTGAAAGGGGACAACCTTGTCTCGTACCATTGGTGATTCTGAAGGGTGTAGATAGCATGGACGAGTGAAGGGCCTGGGCTGAAGGCATAGAGTATAGTGCTAGAATTGCAGACAATATGTAGCCCCGGAAGTCAAATTTTTTCAAGGTAGCCTCCATATATCCCCAGTGGACTCTATCGAATGCCTTCTCGGCATCTAAAGATAGAAGCAGAGAAGGCACTCTCGTCAACCCAGCATGGTGTAGGATATAGATCATTCTGCGGGTTGCGTCCGATGATTGGTGGTCTTTGGTGAAACCCAACTGGTCATAGTTAAGCAGGGAGATTGGGTGGAAGTTTTGGGGGGTATTGGGGTCCTTCCCTGGCTTTGGAAGAGTAATTATTGTCGCTTTCAACATTTCTGCTGGTAAGGAGGCTGAGGAGGCAGCAGTATTGAATATCTGGGTTAGGTGCCCTGACAACAGGTGTTTAAATTGTTTGTAATATTCTCCTACAGACCCATCTGGTCCAGGAGCTTTGATGTTAGTGAGAGAGTCTATGGCATGTTCAATTTAGGATGTGGAAAAAGGAGCGTTAAGATTATCTAATTGCTCGGTTGTTAAGTGAGGGAGGGTTACTGATTCGAGGAATGCCTTGATGTTGTCATCCTCTGGTTGGGGAGTATCGGAATCATTACATAGGTTGTATAGTTTGTGATAATATGTGCTGAAGGCGTTTGCGATTTCTTGTCAGTTAGTGAGTTTGATTTTGGTTACTGGATGAAGCAAATAGGGTATGTGGGTTTTTGGTTGGCGGCCTCTAATTTGCGACGCTAGTAGTTTACCTGGCTTGTTACCAGAGATGTAGAAATTCATTTTGAATCTTTTTTGTGATTTTTCAAAATCCTCAATTAATAAGGATCTCAATTTTAGACGTAAGTCAAAACATTTTGACTTGAGGGTTTCAGAAGGGCATCGTGTGTTTTCGATGTCACATTGTTTTATATCTTCTAGGATTGACTCAACCTGCTGCCTCCTTTGCCTCTTGTATCTAGCCCCTTGCTGTATACACAAACCTCGTACTACTGTCTTGTGTGCAGCCCGGACTACGTGTGGGTCCACCACAGAATTCATGTTAGTAACAAAAAAATGTTCATCGGTTAGAGTGGATACCAAAGGTTCCATTTTGAGCAAGCGCGTATTCATCCTCCAGATAAAGGGAGATGTGGGATTGTTGTGATCTTCGATTGTAATAGAAATGGGTGAGTGATCAGACCATGTCGCTGGAAGTATAGATGTCTCAGAGACCTTCTGTAGTGTCCACTTATCCAGTAGGAAAAAGTCTATACGAGAATACGTATTGTGTCTTGGTGACAAGAATGTAAAGTCTTTTTCGCAGGCATGTTGTCAGTGCCAGGCGTCGTACAGTTGCGCTTTATAGAGCCATGGGTTGAGTGCCGTCTTGCCCCTGGTAGGGGTAGCCGTGGTGTCAACTTGTGGGTCGGGGTTATATTAAAGTCCCCACACCATATTGTCGTGCCTTGCTGGGTCTTCAGAACCTTTTGGTGGAGTTTTCAAATTAATCTCAATTGATGGTTGTTGGGTGCGTAAAGCGAGACGATTGTAAAAATCGCCTGATTTATATTGCCTACCACAATCAGGTACCGACCTTCCGGATCCTTGATGCACTTTTGTACTTGGAAGTTCAGTGAGTCTCTTATGGCTATTAAAATGCCTTTCTTCTTTTGTGGAGCGTTAGCCATGAATATATTGCTGTAGTTTATGTTGGTACACTTCGGTGGGTTACTAGACTGAAAATGTGTCTCCTGTGCACATAGTATATCGCATTTTGTTTCTTCCGCTAATTTCCATAGGGATCTTCTTTTAGCAGGGTGGTTTAGCCCATTAGTGTTTATCGACACTATTTTGATTACCATGGTGGGTAGTGGTTGGTTTGCTCAGATAAGATGAGAGATGTCTGTAGATTGATTCGGTAATTATGTAAGGTTGGCTTGGAAGTGAGCAAGACTGAGTTGGCTAGGGTCTTGAAGGATGTCTTTCCTTGTTGGAGAAGGCTGTCGCACACGTTGGTAACTTGTCTTTGGATGAGTAATCAAAGGAGATTTAACCTGCAGCTACTTGACAACGATAGAGCTATTTGGATAATCCAATAGCAAGGAAAAATAGAGAAGCACAAAAAACAAAAGAAAAAAAAATAGAAAACTAGAAGTTAATCCAAACTCAAGTGAATTCCTTTGGTACTGGCACAACTGGCGCCTAGGAATATAAGGTTGGGGGAAAAAAAGTTCACACGGCCGAGCAGCGCATGTTTCTGCATGATCGCCTTAAGAATTGGATTCCAGTAGTTGGTTTGTTTTAGCGATGGGAGTTGTTCTTTCGATGATGGGAGTTTGAGCTTGTAAAGGTAGCTCCGCTTTGTTCCATCGGGGTGTTGTCAGCGTTATCGGGGATGATACCCCATTCTTGAAGAAGAGAGAGGCCACTTTGTTCTGATGTCACAATGTGTTTCCGGCCGTTGTGGGTAATTGAGATCTTGGATGGTGCTATCCACTGGTATTGGATACTGTTATTCCGTAATGATTTTGTGATGTTGTTCAGTTGCCGTTGTCTGTTAAGTGTATGCTGAGAAAGGTCAGCGAAGATTTGTAGATTTTGGTATGGATCTGGTAGGCTTCACATGGAGCGTGTTTTTGGTATGAATAGCTCCTTGACATGGAAAAAGTGGATTCTTAGAATCACATCTCTTGGTACATTGTCCGGGAGGAAGCTGGGTTTTGGCAGTCTGTGGATGCGGTCTATTACTATTTCTATGTTCTTGGTGTCCGGAAGTATGGACTTGATCAGTCCGCGGGCGAATGAGGTCAGGTCGGACGGCTGCACTGTTTCTGGAACCCCGCGGATCTTGATATTGTTGCGTCTCGATCTGTCCTCGATGTCTGCAACTTTGTCCCTCAACCAAGTGATCTCAGTGGCTTGATCCGCTTGCGTGTCAATAATGTCATTGATGGTGGCAGACATGGTCCCCATGTTGGTCTCCGTTTGGGAGACCTTGTTGTCTAATACATCCATGCAATGACCAAATTTGTGCATCATAGTTATCATGTCACTTTGTATGGAGCTTCTGAGGGACATTAGCATCTCTTTCAGGGTAGAATCAAGCACAGGTTGACCTGCTGTAGGGAACGAAGAGATTGCATCCGGAATGATCGTTCGCTTGCGACGACTGTTAGTTCGGATAAGACGAAGGATCGTTCGTTTGCGACAGGAGATCGTTCGGAAGAACGATTCCGCGGCCTACCTCTTCCGACGCGGGAGAATCCAGGCAGACCCGTGCCTTGGCTGGGCTTCCAGAGGTCGGTGTGCCTGTTGGAGAGGTGATTGGAGCTTTCCGGGCAGGTGAGAGGGTGATCTTCTGTGTAGATGGCCCCTCCGGACGAGCTGTTGAAAGAGGCTCTGAGGATTCTTGTAGTGTGGCGGTGCCATCTTGGTCTCTCCTCATGGACGGCTGGTACATGAATGCCGTCAGTTTGCTGGGTAGTCTATGTTCTTTATGCTTCATGGCCATAGCTCCCTTTGTGGCGGGGAATGTCTGGATGCTTTTGGGTGATGATTTGTGAGACTGGAAAGCAGGCAGACGCTTAGAATGGCGAGTCATGGAAGGAGCTCAGCTACTATGCAGCCATCAAGACTGCTCGCCGTCCACGCCCCTTGGTCTTACAATATTATAACACCACCTTCTCCGATAGAGGAATAATAAAGTCTGGTGGGGGGTAAACCCCACTTCTACTGTATCTGAATAAATGATAGTAATAACTTTGCATTACCACAAAAGTACCTGTTATTCTCTAATGTGAATGGACTGAACAGTTGGATCCTGGCCTCAGTTTAACTTTGCTGCAATGGATATTTATTGCCTCTGGGCTTCTTACTTCTTTAGGTGATAAGGACTGCTTTAGTCCTAGATTGGCATATGGCAGTGCTCTATCTTGGACTTTGGGACTGACCCGTTTACTAACTAGTCATCTTTTTTCTTGTTTCTCATGAATCAGTAGGGAGTAAACTGTATTAATCACAGGTGCTACCTTTGGTTAAATGTTTATTTGTTTCGCAAATTGGAGTAGATCAAAATATGTGTCCAGATAGACCAGAATAAACTGACCAATAAATCTGTGGAAAATATCGGTGACAGATTCCTGGAGCACAGCTAGGGCATGACATAAATTAAAGGGCACAACTAAATTGTCATTGCCTTCAGAAATATGTATCAGGTCATAGGCCGCCATTCCAGTTCCGACAAATGGAAAACATGTCCTGTCAGGGGAAGGTTACGTGACAGAAGTTGATAGAACAGTCAAATGACCAGTGAGGTGGAAGTTCTGAAGTGATACATGGAGTGATCAGGCCCGAGGACAGAGAGGAATTATTCATCGTGATAATAGAAAAGGAAGTCTGCAGGATGGCAGGAGGAGTGTGGAGAAGATTGCAAGTTACTAGCAGAACCCGAGTCTATGAAGGCCGATAGGAGGTGGTTCAGAGTTCAAGGAAGGAACAAATAATTTATTTTGGTTTGTGCCTGGTATCAGGTTGCCTAGGGAGCAGAACTGGACTTCTCTAGACTTCTCTAGACTTCTGTATTTCTTGATTCTTAGGGCACCTAGCAGCAAAGTGACCTTCTTCTAGCTTCACCTCCACCAGGGATTGCTTAGTGGCAACTATCTGCATAAGTTCCCCTCGACTCTGAGCAGAGGTGCTACCAGTGAAAGTTATGATTTCTAAAATGTGTGTCTTTGCAGCCCAGTTTGGGAATTTCACATATTGACATGATGTGCGTATGTCTTTGTGGCATGGTAGCTCTGGATCTATATAAAATATAAGCAACAGGGCACAAATGATTTTAAAAGGAATCTTCCCCCAGAAAATTGCATTTGGACGTGCTGCTGTTCAATAATTAAAGAAACATGTTTCTGTCAAGACTGTCAATATCCATATTGGGACACTTTAAAATCCAGACAAACACTGCCCATGATTACAGCCTCACCTGTGCCCACCATTGTAGCCTCGCCTGTGCCCACCATTGTAGCCTCACCTGTGCCCACCAATGTAGCCTCACCTGTGCCCACGATTGTAGCCTCACCTGTGCCCATGATTGCATCCTCACCTGTGCCCATGATTGCAGCCTCACCTGTGCCCACCATTGTAGCTTCACCTGTGCCCACGATTGCAGGCTCACCAGTGCCCACGATTGCAGTCTCACCTGTGCCCATCATTGCAGCCTCACTAGTGTCCATCATTCAACTTCACTGACCTGAGCCTGTGACAGGCAGAATGCTGGTTTAATGCCAGGGCGCATCTTGTCTGTCACAGGTGTGGGTCAGGAGGGCGGGACTGTGTGTAACCGAAACCTCAGCGGACGGCAATGTTAATGTAAAGAGTTACAGTGGGCAACCCCCACTCTGTGATCCCCGCCGGCTCTCTTCTTCCTCCACACTCTATTGCACTGGGAGAACGGCTCCCATTCATCCCGCCTGCTGGTGGTGCTTGTCTCCCTGCTCCCCCTCGCTCCTAGGCAGCCCAGCTGCTTGCCAGCCCTAATTTTGAACTCGCAAAATGCGAGTAAGCAAGTGGAAATTTTGAGGGCTGCCTTAGTACATATATCTGACCCCCCCTTCACTCCACCTTCTAGCACATGTCCTCTTCTCCCCCAAAAGCCCCCCAGCATGTATCTGCCCCCCACCCCACCTTCTTGCACAAGTCCTCTACCTACCCAAAGCCCCTCTCAGGATATATACAGTATCTCACAAAAGTGAGTACACCCCTCACATTTTTGTAAATATTTTATTATTATCTTTTCATGTGACAACACTGAAGAAATGACACTTTGCTACAATGTAAAGTAGTGAGTGTACAGCTTGTACAACAGTGTAAATTTGCTGTCCCCTCAAAATAACTCAACACACAGCTATTAATGTATAAACCGCTGGCAACAAAAGTGAGTACACCCCTAAGTGGCCACCATTATTCTCCAGCACTGCCTTAACCCTCTTGGGCATGGAGTTCACCAGAGCTTCACAGGTGTTCACTTAGGGGTGTACTCACTTTTGTTTCCAGCAGTTTAGACCTTAATGGCTGTTTGTAGAGTTCTTTTGAGGAGACAGCAAATTTACATTGCTATACAAGCTGTACACTCACTACATTACATTGTAGCAAAGTGTCATTTCTTCAGTGTTGTCACATGAAAAGATATAATAAAATATTTACGAAAATGGCCTTCAGATCTAGTGTGGATTCAGAGCGGTGCCCCCACAAAAAATTTTTTTTTAAAAATGCAGTGAGGTCCCCCCAAAATCCATACCAGACCCTTATCCAAGCATGCAGCATGGCAGGTCAGGAAAGTGAGGGGCAAGGGACTCTTCCTAACAACCCAGGCCAGTGGTTGTCGGGGGCTGCAAGCTTATTGGAATCTGGAAGCCCCCTTTAACAAAATGTAAATATGTAAATGGGTATCGGGTCCGTCGTACCCCTACCCATTCACCCCAAAAAGCAGTGAAATGTAAAAAAAAAACAAGAGGCGGTTTTTGACAAGTCCTTTATTTAAAAAATAGCCCCGAGCTGTCTTCTCTCAGAGCCGTCTTCTCCCAGTGCCATCTTCTCCCGCTGCTACCTATTCACATGGGGGGCAGGATCTGGGGCCCCCTTGTTAAAAGGGGGATTCCAGATTCCTATAAGCCCCCAACAGACCCCAACAACCACCAACCAGCTATATATAGTGTTTGAAGTTCAGTTCAGTCACTTTTTTTTGTTGTAAAAAACGGATGAAAAAAGGATGTCAGCGGACATGAAAGCGGATGTAAAAATTTACATTTGTATCCGTTTTTTATCTGAACTGAACGTGTGAAAGGAGCCTAGGGTCTCAGAAGACATTACAGGGCAACAGGGCAGATGTTTATATATATATAAATATATATATATATATATATATATATATATATAATCTGTTTATTTTTAGGTTTTGTTTGTTCTGCATTCAGCAGGATATCCATTAAAGTGTTTGCAAACCTTCACATATAACCAGTGAAGTGAACAGCCTCAGATGATACACAGAGTTGAAACAAATCCTCCTACATAGGTTTACTTGTTTATCTGCAGTCTTCTTTTGTCTACTCCCCTTCAAAAGGGCAGCATTGTGTTAAAAAATGTCTTCATCTGTCAGGAGCACAGAGGAGGGGCAGAGAGGCTGTAGTTACACTGTGTGAGAGCTGATTAGCGAAAAGGACACCCCCACCCACACACACACATACACACACAGCAGAAAAACTGTGTTGTGTATAGACAAGCTCCATTCTGAGATCCCTCGCTGACACAAATTTATCTCATTTTAGTGGCAAAAACTTCTCAGAAGTGACTCATGCTGATAACAGAAGAATGAAGCACCAGAGAGAAACGACACTTAGAGACAGATAAATAGAAATTACAGATATCTGTGCATTGCTCAGATTCCATGACTGAGGTTAATTACAACCACTTTAAGTTGTTTTGCTGCAATATCAGTTTTGACTACAAGATGGAGCCGGTGGTAGATTTACTGTTTTTGCAGACTCTAGAAACTGTAATTTAATAAAAGTTCCCATCATTCTTCAGTTTGGGGAGAGAGACAGGTGCATCTTGGGAGCTCAAACTCCATCTTAGAGACTAGAGAGAAGGAACCAGCTATCAGAGCATATGTTGGATAGGATCTTGCATCTCTTTACATCCGCTAATGGCAGCATCACTGGTATGAATAATTTACTGCCATGCAGAGCTTAATTGTTCATTGTATTTTCTGTATATTTGTTTCATATACTGATTATATGTATTTTTATCAGTTTTTTCCTAATAGTTTCACTGACTCTATTTTGTTAATAAGGCTTCAAAATTACATCCAGTCTGGCTTATTGCAGAATAGGAGGGTTTAGCTGCACGTAAAGCTACACAGAGGGAAACATGTAGTGGGGACAGAATAACCTTTTAAAAGAGAAAGCATATGAAACATAAATACATAGGGCAAGCATTGAACATTGGTTACTTGCATTTTCTTATTACTCTTGTAAAACTGACTTGTATTCTGAGACACGCTGATATTCATTTTTAAGCCAGCAAACACCACTTCTGTTTATTTTTCTCAATAATTAGCCCAAGTAGTTATGCAGAAATGTATGGCTAATATACTCAAACATAAAAAGCAGTGTACAGAAGCAAATGCTATTAAAAAGTTCAGTAATTTGGACAGGGCAAATTGGTAATGGTAAATGAACTGAAATCTGAACACTTCTTCAAACCCATGAAATATATTTGGGAGAACATGCAGCTGATTAAAAAACGCTGAACATAAGCAACATTTTGATTTTAAAGAAACAACACTAGATACTGTTTGCATGCATGAAGTATAATTGTATGCTTCATATTTATGACATACACAACAACTTGAAGTGATATGAGTTTTTTGTGTTCATTTCCATGAAAATAAAACAAAAAATAACTGCCTAGAAGTTTATTCTAGTGTTCTTTTATTATGTCTGACCTCTTATGTTAATGGCTAGATCAAAGTTTGTTTTACTGACTTTGACAGATATTTTTACTTTAAGATCTACACTATCCTACAAAGCTGAATTGTTAAGTTCACACTTTGCTGGGGGCAGATCACTGCCTGTAAAAACACATTGGGCTTGATTTGCCAAAGGAACGCGCACTGCATTCCTGTGCAGTTCAGGTGTGAACTGGTCCTAAGACCTCATGCACACGGGATGTTTTTTTCCCTCCCCTGGATGTCTTTGCTCCAGAGTAGGAAAATGCACCTTAAAAAAACGCACTTAAATCTGCATTTTGCATGCAAATTTTTGTGTGCTCATGAGCATTTATGTTTGTTTACGCATTTGGCTTTAATGCATTCTATTGGCCAGAATATTATTATTATTATAATATATTATCATATTATTAGCAATCAAAAAAGCGGGTGCTCCAAAGCACATTTGGCATTAATGCTTTTTTATGCACATTTGCTCTTCCTACGTCCAAACTCTCCTCTTCTGAATCCGCAAGTTATGGCTTTTATTCTTCCTCTAAATATTTATGCCTGTAAATGCCTATTTGTGCATGGACATATAGGCTAACTTAGAGAGGCGTTCAGAGGCAGAGAAAAAAAAAACACTTAATGCCTATAAATGCAGTGATTTTTTTTTTGTCCTGTGCTCATGAGGCCTAAGTAATTATAGCTATAGCTCTTACTCCTTTAAGGAGCTCTTGGAAATGTTTCCAGTGATGACCTGCCCTGCAACAGGCCACAAAAATACACTGGCACATTAATGGTGATTTATCTGGACTTTTTTAAAGCATTAATAAGCCCTGCAGAAAATTATTGTATTGAGCGAGTGGACAATGATAGTGCAATCAGCAATACAACAACAAGCAATATAACAAATATTCCTAGTTCAGAGTGAAAGAGATGGGACTGATTGCAATTTCAGAGACCTTAACTAACCATTGCTCCAGAACGCATTTACACAAAGTCTGCCAGAAGTGGGTCATTTTGCTTAAAGAGTGGGGGTTCAACCATCTAGGAATTTCATAGGTACTTTTGGATGGTTCTTTCTGCACCATTATTGGACACAATGTGGCAGCCCTCTCTCCCCTGGGGTTGTGTTTCAGCGCCCGCCCTTTCTGTGGGTCTTCATACCTCAGCTCCTGGGAAAGACCTTCCTTGCAGCCCTATGCCCACAATACCTCATTTTTTAAACCCTTAACCAACATGTAAGTACAGTAGGGTGGCTATTTCTTCTTCTCCCATCCTTACTCTTTTTCTACGAATTTGGCAAATATTAGACGACATTGATATTCATTGTCTTTTGCAGATATGTTCTGCACCCTGCTCCTGAGAAAGTGACACGAAACAGGTCAAGCTTTTTGGATGCAGCCATATTTTTTAATAATATAGTCTACTTTTCAAATGACTGTTTTGTTTTTATGCAACATATGATATATATTTTTTTATAATCAAGTTTTATTGAGTTTTCACAAAGTCTCTTAAACAAAGCGTAACTTAGTATTAACAAAAAGGTAGAGAAGTGGCAGTACATAACAACCATGTCAGGAAAATAAAACTAAGAATAAATAACATATGACATGCCAAATAAGAAATTAAGAATGAAAATAAAATAAAAATATAAAGTATATATATAAAAGAAAAAAAACATAAAAAAATCAGAGGTTGAACCAAAATATGACAGAGTTGGAAAGAGATGAGCACACCCCATTACCGATCGGGGGGGGGGGGGACACAAGCTCTTAGTGGAATGTAGGGTGTGTGGAGGTTAAAATACAATGCAGTAAAAATACAAGTGAAAACCAATGCGGAGTAGCCCCGGAGCCTGGAACCACCGGCCCCCACCCCGGCCTCCCCCCCTGAACCACCCCTCCCCCCACGCCATCAGCAAGTTGGGCGTCACAAAAAAGGGGGAGAGGGCCGGCCCAGGCAAGCACAGCCAGGGGGGGCGCAGCCCACCCAGGGTCCAAGGCCGCATCCGAGCAAGGGGAAAAACAAGCTAATCCCACATCAGAGGCGATCCACACCCCGGGCGATTTACTAGTTATTGTGAGTTAGGAGATGGGGGGAAGGGGGAGAGTAGGGGGATGGAGGAGGGAACCAATCTGAGCATTAAGCATCGGGAAAACATCAATGGGGACCACATCTCATTAGGGAAAAGTAAAAAAAGAAGGAAATGAAAGGGGGACTGGGGGAAGGCCCACCGGACCAAGGTCGCACGGATCAGTGAGGGTCACACTCAGGGGAGCTTATAGACCAGACAACGCTCCTTGGCTACTCGCTAAAATCTCATGCGAGTAGTATTGCCAGCCAGCCCAGGTATCCTTAAATCTATCATATTTGTCCTTAGCCCTTGCCACCCACTCTTCAGCTTCCATAATAGAATCAACCTCCCTCTTCCAATCCTGGAGAGTCGGACATCTAGATTGCTCCCAAAACCTCGGTATGAGTGCCTTGGCTGCATTTAGCAGATGGGAAATCACACTGCGTTTATATAATTTGGAAGAGGCAGGCATACCGTGGACTAGGAAGTGGAGCGGAGCACAAGTGATATTCCGCAGGGTCAGCTTACGAATCCAGGGGGTAATTCCTGAATCATGGGGCAAGCCCACCATATATGGAGGAACGTGCCTTGTTGGCCACAACCCCTCCAGCATCGTTTGTCAGCGGAGGGGAACATTTGGGCCAGTCTGGATGGGGTTCTATACCACCTGGCCAGGAATTTAAACGAAGATTCCTGGATCTGGGAGGACAGAGAGGATGAGTGGGTGAAACCAATCAACCGCTGCACCTGAGGAGGTGTAAGTTGTAAACCCAGCTCCCTCTCCCACTCTCTAATGTAATAAGGGGTACCGGTGCCCAAAGATCCCAGAATGAGTCCATACATCTGAGACAACAGATGCCTAGGCTCTGGCAGCTCTACACACAGGGATTCAAATTCCATAAGAGAACCACATGGTCTAAGTCCCAAGTCCAGCGATCAAAGGAAGCTATCCAATTGTCTATGCCTCCAAGCTGCAAAGGGTATAGTCCCCATTTGTGCCCTCAGAGATGGCAATGGCAGTAATTACCCTTCAGGGGCGAAACGGCACAGGGGCCCTTCCCGTCAGGGGCCCAGGAGCCTAAGGAACCCCTCTCCTCACCCGGGGCAAACCACGGGTAGCCAACCAGTGGTGCCAAGGGGGAGGTAGGGGGAGCAAATTTACCATTCGAGTTCAGGTTATCCCAAGAGGATAGGGTAGCCACGGTCAGGGGGAAAGTCCAGTCCGAAAGGCCCCTAGACGGGCGAGGAACCCAAGGGGCACCAGCCAGGTCCCTGCCCGCCATGGTCTTCTCCAGATTGACCCACAGTCTGGTCTTGCCGTCGTGGTTCCAATTTAAAATCCGAACCAACGCCATGGCCTTGTAGTAAATAGCTATATCAGGGAGGCCAAGACCACCGCATCGCTTAGTCCTTCTTAGGAGATCGTAAGCCAGACGGGGGTGCTTGCCCTGCCAAACAAAAAGTTGGAAGCATCTGCGCAATCTCTGGAAGAAGACCCTGGGAAGGGCTATAGGGACAGTATGGAGGAGGTAAATTATACGGGGTAGAATGGTCATCTTTAGGGCTCTGATGCGTCCAAACCAGGTAAGAGGGATTTCCTTCCATGATCTAAGGTCGTTCTCTATAGTTGTCAATAAATTACCAAAGTTAAGGTCGTATAGCAAAGTCTGGTCAGGGGAGATATGCGTACCCAAATAAGGGAGGGAACCCCCACACCACTTAAACGGGAAGGCATGACCCAGGGAGTCCATCAGTGATGTAGGAACATTGATCGGCAGTAGTTCGGACTTGTCAAAATTAATCTTGTAATTCGACATTAGTTCAAACTCCTTCACCTCGCCCATCACTATCGGCAGCGTAACCGAGGGATTGGAGAGATAAAATAGCAAATCGTCTGCGTAGGCGGACACCTTGTGTTCCCTGGAGCCTATCACCATCCCCTTGATGTCTGGGCTAGCCCTCACACGACATAAAAAGGGCTCCAGCACTAAGAGTCTTGGGAGATTAACTCTCCACGGATCACTGCCTTGTGGCCCTCCCAAACTGCACGATGCGACACCTCCCCGGGCTGGTTAAGTTCGAAGTAATTATTCAGGGACCATTCAACTTCCTCCCTGACCCCAGAGTCATCCAACAGAGCCTCATTCAATCTCAAAGAGCGAGCTCTTTGGTGGGCAAAAGGTCCACTCAATTGTATATAAACTGGAGCGTGGTCCGAGATGGTAATACTACCTATGGAGGCATCCGATACTACACTAAGATGGTGTTGGTCCACTAAAAACAGATCTAACCAAGAATATACGTCATGCGTCTTAGAGTAATAGATGTAGTCTCGGGCTGTCGGGTGCCGAACGTGCCAGGAGTCGACCAGGTGGAGGGAGCATAGGGAACGCTTAATATAGCGAAGAGCTTTGAAGGAGAACACCGACCTCCCTGAGGAGGTATCGAGGTCAGGGTTCAGGGGAAGATTTAAATCCCCACCCACCACTAGCAAACCCTCCCTCACCTCCTCCACCTTACTGCAGATGAAGGAGATGAACCGAGTGGTTCGCAGATTCGGGGCATACACATTGAAAAACGTGTATGTCTGACCTTCAATATTACCTTTGACTACTAAATAACAACCCTCTGGGTCTGAAAGGCAGGTTACCAGAGAGAACGGGCATGATTTCTTGATCGCTATGGAAACCCCTCTAGCCTTAGGAACAGGGGAGGGGCTGTGGTACCATTGGTTGAACATAGTTAGGGGCATACGTGGGGTAGACTTAGTGGTAAAATGAGTCTCTTGTAAAAAGAGGATATCAGGTGTCTTATGACGTAGTTCTTGCCATAGCCTACCTCTCTTAGCAGGGCTGCATAGGCCCCTGACATTATAGGACATAAGAATCAAAGACCCAGGCATGGTGGCAATTGAGCAAGGTCAATCATATCTGAGCAAGCAGAACCTGAACCCCCAAGTGTGACCCCGACCCACACGAAATTGTACCTGCCGGGAGCTCCCCCAGTAGTTGTCTCCTCCTCCATCTGAGTAAACGTCCTCAACCCCTGTGTGGAGAATAGGGTGCCTAGGAAAAAGGAAAAATAAAAATAGAATAACATAAGGAAAGATGTGTGGTTCACAAGTGGATATAGAAAAAAGCAAAAATAACAACAGGAAAACTTGCATACCACTATTCCCAAAACTAGTTTGAGTAATTCTAATCACCCGGAGATTGCTCGAAGGAGGGAAAAAGGCCCACCCCCGAGCAATCCCCCAGCGAACCACGAAAACACGGTTACACATTCCCCACAGGGTGAGTACCTACTGGGGGGTTAAGTGACTGACCGCCCGGGAGCCACTTGGGCAATGAAACAAAAAAGATGGTAACCACAGAAAATATAAACAAACTCACAACACAGCCTGGAAAAAAGAAAGGATTATTAAACTTTCCCAATGGGACCAAATAGAGGCCTGTTAGTCTGATAAGGGGAGATCACCCCAAGACAACTTCACGGTCCCGGTGACGAGCCTCTCAGAGCAGCGGGACTGTTAAGTCTAAACAGGAAGTCAAATCTCGGGCCATCACTTCGGGACCGACCGCAGTGGACAAGGAGCAGTTAATGGGGGCCAGGCCCAGTCTCTAAAGGGTGAAGAATCAGGGGTCCCAAGGAATAACATAGTCTAACAGAAACCGACCAAGAGCCTCAGTCTTCAATAGAATTAGGCCACAGTCTCACTTTGATTACGCCTCCTCTGCCTTTTCCTCCGGCGGGAGGATGCCGGGACCGAAGACCACCTATCCGGGCGTTGGGGTAGAGGAATAGTATTATGAAGCCTCCAGTCTGGAAAGTCCACAGGGGGGAGATCCAGAGACTCCAGGAAGTGCTGCAAATCATCTTTGTTATATAAGGACGCAGATTTCCCATCCTTAGTTGCTGTAAGCCTGAATGGAAATCCCCAGCGATATGCTGCTCCCGCTGCTCGCAGGGCCTCCAACAGCGGTCTCATGGCCCTGCATTGCATCAAGGTGCACCTGGATAGATCAGGAAACAAGGAGATCTGTGCTCCATCAAAGTCAATAGAGGGGGAGTTCCGGGCGGCCCTCATATTGGCCTTGTTCAGTGGGTATCTGAGCAACTTGCAGATGACATCCCGCGGGTTGTCCATGTCTTGAGGGGAGGCATGAGGTCGTGATGAACCCTCTCTATCTCTATGTCCACAGGAGCTCCGGCCCCTAGGACCTGGTGAAAGAGACCAGTGACTGAGGGGAGCAGATCTGCAGAACGGGTGGCTTCAGGGAGTCCACGAATGCGGATATTCTGGCGTCTGCTCCTGTTCTCCTGGTCATCCAGCTGGTCAAGGAGACTGTTGATAGCTGAGCTATGGTGCTGGGCAGTGTCCTTGAGAGATGATAGGGTCTGCATGATGTCCTCTTGGCCACTTTCAACAGCCTCCACACGGTGTCCAATGGCTACTGTCTCCTCTCTCAGCTCATCTACTGCTTTCTTGCAGGAGAGCTCGACCACCGTTATCAGCCGATGTATGTCGTCTTTAGTCGGGAGGGCCTTAAAGTGAGCCCGGAGGTCCCAGTCTCCCTCAAGGCCGTCTACCTCCGACTGGTGTGAGGCCTGCCCTGAGGAGCGGGGGGACGAGGATGGGCTGGAGCTCCTCACCTGCGGAGTTGCGGAGAGGCTGGGGGATTCGCCAACTGAAGGTTGAGACCGCCGAGCCGGCTGTGTGGTTGCGGCCTGGTCCGCCGCCATCTTAGATGTGAACCGCGTGGCGGGGGTCCGAGGGCAAAAGAAGGAGTGGAGCCCTCCGGTCACAGCGTGGCCTCCGTTCAGGGGTTGGGATGATGTGCGGCGTCTGGTGGGCATCTAGAGGTGGATGCGAGTCGGCTGGTGTGATATGCCAGTGTTTGCTGGCCCGTGGCTGTCGGAGCTCGTCGTTTGTGCGTCCTCACTCCATGACGGCCAGGCCACGCCCCCCTTATGCACCATATGATATTTGATATCACTGGCTTACATCATTTGGTTACAATAATGTGCTCAATGTGATCTATATGTATATACATGAATTATGAATTACGTCTATGCCATGTTTGTATGCATACATATGAAATAATGAACACCTATGTATGTGCATTTTGATATGCCCTTTTCTATGTCAATAAATATGATTTTGTATTTTTCCAAGCTGTGTGTCATATGCCTCACTCAAAGTCCCAAAAAACCCTT
This sequence comes from Glandirana rugosa, assembly GCA_018402905.1. Taxonomy (NCBI): domain Eukaryota; kingdom Metazoa; phylum Chordata; class Amphibia; order Anura; family Ranidae; genus Glandirana; species Glandirana rugosa. Next base: position 280,028 of record BLSH010407733.1, read on the forward strand.
CCTATTTCAACCATCCAGGAAAGGTATTTGAAATCCACAAAAGGTAAGTGTATCTATACAAAGTGTTTTAAACCACTGCTAAAGTAAGGATGGTGTGTTCTTCTTTCAAAGAAGCTCAACAATGTAACTATGTAACTATGTAACCAGCAGCAGTAGTGTCCCAGCAATTGTCAGCTAGTTCAACTCATTCAATGATAGCTAAAGGTCACTCACAATCATAATGAACAAAGTCCACCTGGATGAGGTCTGTCCTACGATTCATCTGATGGTTGCTTTGGCTGGATTATGGCAGATGAGATGTAGGCCCCACTGTCCCTGATGGCTGAATAGTGATAGATGAGTGTTGGGCCACACTGTTCTTGCTGAGTTTGCCATGCAGTCACTGTTTCAATGCAGGGGGTTCAGGCTGAAAACTAGCTACTATGCTCTAGCTTCCTGGTCACCCTCAGCTTCTCTCTCCCTGGTGGTCTCTGTGCTCTTTTACACCTTTGTCACTGAGGTACTCTCTGGCCAAACAGTTCCTCTACACAGCACTCTTCTTGGATTCAGTGTCTCTGTCTCTGGTGACTAGGGCGTAACCTCTCACCAGCCAATCATGCCTCTTCTGTTGCTCTGGGAAATTCAGTTCTAGTCATCCTTGTGGCTATTTATAGCCCCTATCCCTGTCCTGGCCTGCCAATCAAAGGCCTGAGGGAAAATAAAAGCAGATGCCCCCCCGGAATAAGGTGTCCACATGCAGACACTCAGGGCACGGCTTGGCAAAAAAGAGATTATTTAACCACTTTCTGGTGCAGACAGAGTGATCTACCCCACTGCGGCTCCCGACAATTAAATTAAAGTCCTGGCCTATTCTATATCAATCCGCTGAGGCAGGCTAGGGCTTTACATAGTTACATAGTTAGTGAGGTTGAAAAAAGATACAAGTCCATCAAGTCCAACCTATGCGTGTGTTTTTATGTCAGTATTACATTGTGTATCTCTCAATGTTGTGGTCTCTTAGGTGCCCATCTAATAGTTTTTTGAAATTATCTATCCCAGCTGAAACCACTGTTTGTGGAAAAGCATTTCACATCCTCACTGCTCTTTTGATGCATGCCAATATTTTGTTGGCTTTGCTTGCCGCAGCTTGGCATTGCATGCCATTGCTGAGCCTGTTCTCTACTAGGACCCCTAGGTCCTTTTCCATCCTAGATTCCCCAAGAGGCTGTCCCCCTAGTGAGTAGTTTGCATTCATGTTCTTGGCACCCAAATGCACTATTTTACATTTTTCTACATTAAACCTCATTTGCCACATATCTGCCCACCCCTTTAATTTGTTCAGATCTTCTTGTAAGGTTTCCACATCCTGTGGAGAAATTATTGCCCTGCTTAGCTTGGTATCATCTGCAAATATTGAGATTGGGCTATTAACCCCATCCTCCAGATAGTTTATGAATGAATTGAATAGTATTGGTACCAGGACAGATCCCTGGGGGACCCCACTTTCCACACCGGACCATTTTGAGTACTCCCTGTTTATACCCACCCTCTGGACTCTCGTTTGTAACCAGTTTTCAATCCAGGTACTCACCCTTTGATCCATGCCGACAGACCTTAGTTTGTACATTAGGTGTACATAGAATGCCTTTTCCAAACTGCCTACATTATTCAATGTAATTACAGGTATTTTATATAGCAGTCAATTTATGCAGCGCTTTACAAACTACATTCACATCAATCCCTCAAGAAGCTTATAATCTAAGGTCCCTATCTAACATGCATACATACACATACTAGGGCTAATTTAGACAGGGGCCAACTAACCTACCAACGTAGCTTTAGCATATGAGAGGAAACCAGAGTGCCCAGAGAAGACCCACGCATGCGCAGGGAGAACATACAAAGTCTATGCAGATATTGTCCTAGCCAAGATTGGAACTCTTGTGCTTTAAATCCCAGATTGCAGTCACAAATTGAATAGCATATGTATAAGGAGAACAATTCAATTTTCCAATTTCCAATTTCTTAAAGTGAAGCTGGTTTTGCACACCCCACACAATTACAAGGCAACAATGGTCAAACACCATCTTAAAAGCGGAGTTCACCTTAAAAAATAAAATGTGCAAAAGTGTGCATTTATTACAGGAGCCTGCTATTGCACCGGCGATCAGTGGATCATGAGTGCAATTTCAGGATCAGAGGGCTTGCAGCTGTACACTGATTACCGCACACGTAGTGCATTGAGAATTACAAGACCGTCTGCCTTGATGCCACAGTGCGGTAGATCACTCTGCCTGCACCCAAACGTAATAATAACCTTTATGCCCCAGACCACGTTGCCCAGCTCTAATGTCAAGAGGAAGGGACACCACCGGTCCCTGGCTCTTGGCTCAGGTGATTCCTGCAGAAGAGGCACTGCACCCAGTTCCCAGGCCCCAGTTAGGAGAAGTCGGCTGGACCAGGTATGGTGTCTTGATTCATCCTGCAATGGCTCCCTGCAGCACTTATTGCTTCCCTCTGTCCTCTCCTTCTGGACGGGGAAAGTCAGGTTGCCATGCTTCAGTTTGTAAATGAATGGTAAGCTGCTCAGCACAGAGCACTTCCCATTCATTCACTATCCAGTGCAGCTGAGGCTGCAGAGAAACGGACTGGGGAATCTCTGTCCTCAGTGCCTTTCTCTGTCTCAAAAGTGAGATATTAGGGGTCTGCTTAGAACCCTGATATTTCACCAAAGCCCCCCAAACAGGGCTGGTAAAAATAAATAAAAAAATAATAATAAAAATCTACAGACACCATCCACTGCCCTACTGACACCGTCCACTGCTCTACTGACACTGTCCACTGCTCTTCTGACACTATCCACTGCTTTACTGACACCGTCCACTGCTCTACCGACACCGTCCACTACCCTACCGACATCATCCACTGCCCTACTGACACCGTCTACTGCCCTACTGACACCATCCACTGCCCTACTGATACCGTCCACTGCCCTACTGACATTGTCCACTACCCTACTGACACCGTCCACTGCCCTACTGACACCATCCACTGCCCTACTGACACCATTTATTGTTCTACTGACACCAACTTCTGCTCTACTGACACTCTCCATGTTTTAATATATTTTAAAATGTCTGTTTATATTTATTTATAAGCGCCTGTTCATGCGGTGCGGGAGATCTCCACATTCCAGTCGCACTGCCCTTTTCGATCTGCTGCGGGGGTCAGTTAATACAGTGCATTTGCCCACACTGGATGCAGTTGAGGTGTGTTTCAAAAAGTAGTGCATGCACTACTTTTAGTGCATTGCTGTTTCAGCCCCATTCAAAATGAATGGGGCTGAAATCACACTGCAGAGAACTGCATATGAATCACACCGGAAACACACAGGGTTCCTGTATGATTCACATGCAGTTCCTAATGTGAATGGGCCCTTAGAGTGTTTGTGTATATATACAGGGAGTGCAGAATTATTAGGCAAGTTGTATTTTTGAGGAATAATTTTATTATTGAACAACAACCATGTTCTCAATGATTCCAATAACTCATTAATATCAAAGCTACGGATTATTAAGACGTGAGGGACATATATATGTGTTTGTGAGATTCCCGGGTAAGTGTAATCCTTGACGTACACTTAGTATGTCCTTGGGACACACAAAGGCCACACTAAGTATACGTCAAGAGACGTCACACTAAAGTCGGGGTAAGTAAAACTTACCCCGACTTTGTCGTTACGTGATTTTCATCACGTACGTGATGAAAAACTTTGTGTGGAGTTGACGTAGGTCACACCCGTTTACGTGACATAATTGACTGGGGGCGTCGTCTAGCTTTTCCCGTCACGCTGACCTTACACCTCTAGAGGGCGTGGCGTACTTGTCCGCGAAT
>BLSH010407733.1:284170-302241 GCA_018402905.1 Glandirana rugosa
ATAACTTCCCCTATATGTGGCAAGTGGCATCTTGGCAGCTGTACGCTTGACTTTTCTCAGTTCACGGGCAGTTATTTTGCGCGTTGGTTTTTCCACACGCTTCTTGCGACCCTGTTGGCTATTTTGAATGAAACGCTTGATTGTTCAATGATCACGCTTCAGAAGCTTGGCAATTTTAAGAGTGCTGCATCCCTCTGCAAGATATCTCACTATTTTTGACTTTTCGGAGCCTGTCAAGTCCTTCTTTTGACCCATTTTGCCAAAGGAAAGGAAGTTGCCTAATAATTATGCACACCTGATATAGGGTGTTGATGTCATTAAACCACACCCCTTCTCATTACTGAGATGCACATCACCTAATATGCTTAATTGGTAGTAGGCTTTCGAGCCTATACAGCTTGGAGTAAGACAACATGCATAAAGAGGATGATGTGGTCAAAATACTCATTTGCCTAATAATTCTGCATACAGTGTATATCCCCTTCAATACCAAGCCTGTATTTTGGGTTCGGTGTTTACCAGTTAAAAACAGTTTTTTTGCTATAAAATTACTTAGAACCCCCAAACATTATATATATTTTTTTCCTAACACCCTAGAGAATAAAATGGCGGTCGTTGAAAAAATTTATGCCACACCGTATTTGCGCAGCAGTCTTACAAGCGTGCTTTTTTTTTAATAAATTCAGTTTTTTTAGTTAACCACTTCAGCCCCGGAAGGATTTCCAGCTTTAGGACCGGAGCCCTTTTTGCGATTCGGCGCTGCGTCGCTTTAACTGACAATTGCGCGGTCGTGCGACGTTGTACCCAAACAAAATTTGCGTCCTTTTTTTCCCACAAATAGAGCTTTCTTTTGGTGGTATTTGATCACCGCTGCATCATTTCTGATCGCCGCTATGAACAAAAGAAAAAGCAACAATTTTGCAAAAAAAAATACATTTCTTACTTTTTGCTAAAATACAAATCCAAAAAAAAAAATATAAAAAAACATTTTTTTTCACCGTTTTTGGCCAATTTATATTCTTCCTCATATTTGCGATAAAAAAAATCACAATCGGCGTTTATTGATTGGTTTGCACAAAAGTGGTCGCGTTTATGGATGATGAGAATAAATTTTTGGGGTTTTTATTTTTTTTTTATTTTTTATTAGTAATGGCGGCGATCTGCGATTTTTTGCGGTACTGCGATATTTCAGCGGACATGTCGGACCATTTTGACACTTTTTTGGGACCATTGGCATTTATACAGCGATCAGTGCTATAAAAATGCACTGATTAATGTGTAAATGCCATTGGCAGTGAAGGGGTTAACCTGCAGGGGGCGCTCTAAGGGTTAACTATGTTCCCTGGGCGTGTTCTAACTGTAGGGGGACTGCACTATCTGGGGAAGGGAAGTGGTCACAGCCTTCACGTACAGGAAGGCTGTGATCCCAGCCCTTCCCCCTCACACAGAGCGGAGGTCCGTGTTTACATACACGGACCTCCGCTCCTTCGCTCCGGGGGGCCATCGCGGGTAGCCAGTGGCAATCGAAGCCGCCGCACCCGCTCCCTCCGCGCGCTCACTAACCTCGTTCCCGCAGCCGCCGTCGTATGACAGCGTTTTGCGGGAACGAACCACTTTGCCGCCGTCAGATGCCCATCGTGGGTCGGCAAGTGGTTAAAAAATAAGAAAACAGTAAAGTTAGGCCAATTTTTTTCCATATTGTGAAAGATAATGTTATGTCGAGTAAAATGATACCCAACATGTCATGCTTCAAAATTGCGTCCGCTCGCGGAATGGCGATAAACTTTGCAAATTAAAAATCTCCATTGGCGACATTTAAAAAATTCTACAGGTTAGCATTTTTGCGTTGCAGAGGAGGTCTAGAGCTATAATTGCTGCTCTCGCTCTAACGATCGTGGCGATACCTCACATGTGTGGTTTGAACACCGTTTTCATATGTGGGTGGGACTTACGTATGCGTTTGCTTCTGCGCGCGAGCTTGGCGGGCCGGAGCGCTTTAAATTTTTTTTTTTTTTTTATTATTTATTTTGCTTTTTATTTTTACACTGTTCTTTAAAAAAAAAAATGTATCACTTTTATTCCTATTACAAGAAATGTAAACATTCCTTGTAATAGAAAAAAGCACGACAGGTCCTCTTAAATATGAGATCCGGGGTCAAAAAGTCCTCAGATCTCATATTTACACTGAAATGCAAAAAAAAAAAAAAAAATGTAAAAAGTGACAGAAGAAAAAAAAAATCGGGCCCTTTAAGACCGTTGGGCAGACCTAATTTCTGACGTCATTTCTGCCGGCCGTGTTATGGAACCGAGTGAGCGGCTTCAGCCGCTCAGTCGGCTCACAGACACTGGGGGGAGAGCATTGGATCATCTCCGGCACTGCCGGCGGGTCCGGTTAGCGGCGGAGATGACCGGAAAGCGGCGGGAGGGGGGGAGCACCTCTCGCGCCGCTGATAAAAGTGATCTTGCGGCGAATTAAAGTTTTATAGAGTTTTCAATAAGGGTGCCAAGACAAGTTGGATTTTTATCTTTTATCAATAATTCATCTATCAATTATCTGTGTATATGATGTGTGAGTAATCTTAAATTCTTCTTGCCAATCATGCTCTCACATTGATTTTTGTTTCAAAAGAAGTTTATTACGTTTCCAAGAAAGAGAAAAAAGAGTTAAAATTGCAACAGTGAAATAGACATGAAGTAAGAAACAGTGGTAAAGTCCGGTATACATCAGAACAACACAGAAAACGTTCGGATAGCTGAAAGATCAAACCGTTGCATCTGGGTTGGCATTTGGTGCGTATGTTGTGGTTCTGTATCATGATATTATTGCAGCTGAGTGTATAGGGAACCCTCTGCGCAGAGTTCCGTCAGGGAGAGGCCAGCACCGGGGGACGAAGGGTGGTATATGCCATCTCATCCACCGGTGTCAGCCCTCCCCATCATCCGACAGGACACGGGTGTCTGAGTTTCGAGGTGGCCGGCCTGCTGAGCCGAGTACCGCTCGGCGGGGTAGTTGGGGCTAAAGATTCAGTCGAGGATCTGGGGGGTCATCCTTGCTGTACTGCGGGTGTATGTGGGTAGCAGTTATGGAAATGGTTGCTAGTCTCTTTGGAGTGAAGTACCATCGATGGCACAATTTTAGTAGCGATTCCCAATGTGTCACACATCTTGACAGTCGGAGGGGGAGGGCCAGCGCCGAGATCCACTGTTCGGTTGAAGGTGCCTCATCCGATAGTGTCGCCCAATATGAGAGTGAAGGAGGGGTTTGATCCCTTGGTGGAGTGGTTAAGAGGTTGTACATATATGAAATTCCCTTTGTAGATGTTTGGGGGTGTCGTAGTACTTAATTATGTCATCAAGGAGCGAGTCTTTGGGTGTTAGGCAGAGCTTAGGAAGTAGTGAACGAATTCGTAGGTAGAGGAGGAAAGATGAGTCAGGGAGATTATAAGTCTGTTGTAGGTATGTGAATGGGTGGATACCCGTGGCAGTCACCAGTAGACCCAGATTGGTTAGTCTGTTGGTTTGCCAGTCTTTAAGAGATAGGTCTGAGGTTAGTACTCCAAGTGCGGCAATGGGAATCCGGTGGAGAATGTGAGCATTGATCTGGCGAGGTTGCTGTATTATCGCTGTCCAGGCTCTTTATGCAGCATTTATGGAGCCTAGGAAGTGGTGTTGAGTTTTATGGTTGAGTATGTTGGCCCCGAGCGTGAGCTTCGGGTTCACCTCCAGTGTCGATAATTCTATTTGTGACCATAGTTTATTTGACGTAGGGGTCCACCATTCCCTAAGTTGGTCCAGTAATGTTGCTTTATAGTAGGCTTGCAGATTTGGGGCTCCCATACCTCATTTGAGAACTGGGGTCAGGAGTATTTCTTTCCTGAGTCTGGGTGGTTTGTTGTGCCAGATAAATGAGGTAAATATTTTCTGTAAGGTCTGGACTTTAGAGGAGAGGATAGGCAGCGGAATGGTGCGGAATAGATAGAGCAAACGAGGAAGTAGGTACATCTTAGCTAGGGCAATTTTACCCGCCCAGGAGACCGGTATATGGTTTAGATCTTTGGAAATGCATAGTTTTTCCAGGAGGTTGTCGTAGTTCGCTTTCATTAGGGAGTTACTAGGGTAGGTTAACAGTATCCCTAAATAAGGGAGAGTGGATGAGGTAGACCAGTTAAAGGGTGTTGTATCAGAGATGCGTTGTTTGGTCATAGGAGCTATTCCTAAGCTTAGCATTATGGATTTAGTATTGTTAATCTTGTAAAGTGATACTTTGCTAAACCTATCTAGGATGAGTTGTACAGCGTGTAGGGATGTCACTGGGTTGGAGAGGGTGATGATGACATCATCAGCATATAGACTTAGTTTATGTTGTGCATCTCCGATTAATATGCCATGAACATCTGTGGAGTCCCTGATAGTTTGGGCCAGTGGTTCCATAATCATGGCAAAGACCAGGGGTGATAGGGGGCACCCCTGTCTGGTGCCATTGGAGATTGTGAAGGGGTCTGATTTTATACCTGACGTCCACACTCTAGTGCTGGGAAGGGAGTATAGGTTCATTATAGCCGATAGGAAGGTCCCTTCTAGACCAAATTTCCAAAGTGCTGCTTCCATGTACTCCCAGTGGACCCTGTCAAACACCTTCTCCGCGTCCTGGGACAGGAACAGAGAAGGTGTTCGACTGTGCTCCACCCATTGGATTAAATCAATGAGTAGTCTTGTGCCGTCTAAGTCTCGTCTGCCCGGTACAAAACTGACTTGGTTGGGGTGAATGATTTGTGGGATAAGAGGGGCAAGACGTTGGGCAAGCAGTTTGGCATATAGTATGGTGTCAGTGTTCAAAAGGGAGATTGGGCGGTAGTTTGCAGGGTTATTGGGGAATTTGCCTGGTTTTGGAATTGTGACCACTAAGGCTTCTAGGGCTTCTTTGGGCATCATGACAATGGTTGTGCAATGATTGAAGGAATTAATCAAGTGGGGGGTAAGCAGGTCTTGAAACGTTTTGTAATACTCGTTTGGGAACCCGCCCGGGCCTGGAGATTTGTGGGGGATAGTTGTTGGATGGTTTTTTGGACTTCAGGTATAGAAAAGGGTTGAGAAAGGGAGTGTAGTCGGGCAGGGGTTATGGAGGGCAGATGTATTGAGGTGAGGAAGGCATCTATATCTTTTTTAGAGGGGGGGTAGTTTCAGAGTCTTTGAGATTGTATAGTTTGGCGTAGAAGTTGCTAAATTCATTAGCTATGTCTAGGGGGTTAGTTAAGTGCATACCTTGGAAGTTGGTTAGGGATTGGACTTTGTTGTTGGCCGCTTGTTTTTTAAGTTGTTTGGCAAGAAATGGTCCTGATTTATTAGCTGAGGAGTAAGATTGGAGTTTTAATTTTTTAATATAGTAGTCAAATTGTTTTTGAAGGTGGACACTAAGGTCATGACGTAAGGAGTGCTGGTGCTGGGATGTTTGGGCAGTAGGGAGTTGTTTGTTTAGGTTTTCTAGGTTTTTGATCTGCTGCAGAAGTCTGTCTGTGGTGGCAGAGTGTTTTCTTTTTTCCTGGGCCCCTAGTTGGATGAAGAGGCCTCTCAGGACAGCCTTGTGTGCATTCCAAACTGTGACGGGGTTTACGGATGAGCCAGAATTAGTTTCAAAGTAAGATTTAATCTTGGTTTGTATTTTAGTTTCTGTAGATGGGTTTGTGAGGAGTGAGGTGTTCATTCTCCAAATCGTGTGCTTTGGGGTCTGGTTGGGATATTGCAGTTTAATGGAGACTGCATGGTCAGACCATGTAATTACTCCTATGTTTGCCTCTGAGATGGACTGTAGGAGGTGTTTGTCCATCACGAACAGGTCTATGCAGGAGTACGAGTTTTGGGCGTTGGAGTAAAACGTGTAATCTTGTTCATTATTGTGTAAGCACCTCCAGGAGTCATGGAGGTCTTCGTTTTGTAGTAGGGATGTAATAGTTGATGGTCTTCATTTGGAGGGGTTGGAGGCATCTATGGAGGTATCTATGACATCATTAAAGTCTCCGCAAATTATCAGGGGGTCCGATCTGAAGGGGTTTATTTTTGACATGAGACGTTTAAAGAATTTACGTTGGCCTGTGTTGGGTGCATATATATTGACAAGTGTTAAGCGTTGATTATCAAGTGTCAGCGAGAGTATTAGGTATCTGCCATCATCATCTGCCACACTATGGTGAATTATATGGGAGACATTGGTGCCGATTGCAATTATAACACCCCTCTTTTTGACTGGGCCGTTAGCAGTAAGAATGGTGGGGTATTTCCTATGGAGGCATGTTGGGGCTTTATTGCGAGCAAAGTATGTCTCCTGTATGCAGAGGACATCTGCTTTTTGTTTTATTGCCTCCTTCCATACCATGTTCCTTTTAAAAGGGGAGTTCAATCCCTTTGCGTTCAGAGAGGTAATGGAGATAGTCATGTTGGGTATTACCTGAAGGTGCCGATGAGGTGGGTAAGATCACGACAGACGTTCCAGAAGTGACAATCAGGACCAGGATCAGTTGTGCAGTTGCTTGCTTGTGAGCTGCTAATATGGAGGTGCTCTTCTGCTGGCTTGAGATCTGCAGATGCTGTCTCTATCACAATCAAGTAGCGGGAAGAAACGACAACATGGTATAACAGTTAATGCTTCTATAGTGTGTACCGGGTACAGTGTAGAGAGCACAAGTAACAGTGTAACATAGAGTGCGCGTGGCACACAATAACCTGGAGGGGTGAATTCAGGGAGTAACAGGGCTCCTGCTGGATCCAGTATTTTGGGGTGAATGACCCATATGTAGGCAAAGTTTACGTTTTTGGTTTGTGGAACGGCTGGCTCCGGGGCTGGTGAGTTGAGGCCTGGGGGCCTCCATGTTCCCGTGTAGTGGGTGGGAGAGGTAGGAAGCCCCAATTGGTTAGTTTTTTATATCCATCTTTGGGGGAGAGGATGGGGACAATCTGCTGTTGATACGTGACCAACAATTTGGTCGGAAATCCCCAATTGTAGGTTATTTTCCGTTCTTGTAAGACAGTGGTAATTGGGGTAAATGTTTTGCGCATCGCCATAGTGGTATTAGAGAGGTTGGTGAATAGTCTGATATTCGAGTACGGAGCAGGCAATGGGTTTGCATTCTTGGCCGCAAACAGGATTTGTTCCTTGATATGAAAATAATGTAGTTTTGCAAGGACTCTTGGTATATCCTGGGAGAGGTGAGCAGGTTTTGCAATCCTGTAGGCTCTGTCTATGGTAATGTTGCGAGCATTTAGGCGTGGGAATAGTTTTGAAAAAAGTTGCTGAAGGTAGGAGACAATTTCGTTTGGTTTTACCGATTCAGGGATTCCCCTAAATGTAATATTTTGCCTTCTAGAGCGTTTATGCGTTGTAGCTCTGAGTTATAGTGATCTTGGACATCAAGCATTTCATCATGAGCCCTTGCAAAGTCACGCATACGATCCTCTAGAGCATTTATTTTATCTTCTATATGATCGACCCTGTCATGAATTTGGGATATTGGAGGTTTGTAGCTCTCTGTGTAAGTCTTTCTGCAGCGTTAGCAGCATGCTTTCAGCATTGCTTCTGAGACAGGGACATCTGCTGCAGGCATTGCAGCTAGGGCTGTGGGTGGCTCAATGTGTTTAGGTCATTGTTAGTTGAATGTGACCATAGTTGTTTTTTGGAGAGTGGAGCTTTGTTAGGGGACAGAGCCGAAGAGGTAACTGTCCTCTTGCCTCTGTCAGTTGGTTGAGGAGAGTTATCTGCATCTGGTGGGGGCAGGGTGTCCATGTCATCTCTGATATTGTCCTCTGGGTATGGGGAAGTAGATTCACCGTGGCTGGTGTTGGAGGGCCGTGGTTCCGCATTGTGCGGATGGGAGGAGGGGACGTTGCGGGCAACTTCTGGGTTTTTTTGGGCCCGGTTCACGGCGGTGGGACGGTAATAGTCTGTAAGTCGGCGGGGCTGTGGAGGCGTGAATCGGGTCTTGTACATGCCCAGGGTGAACCAGGAGTTGTGCCTGATCCGTGGGGCAGATTGTGCGGGTCTGTAGGCGTTGTGAAGTTGCAGAGGATCCGTGCAGTGGTGCACTGGGTTTAGACGACCATGTTAAGTCGCAACAGGGACTAGAAGAAGTGTTCTACACATACCAGTCCCCTTCTTTTATTACAGGGCTGGAACTTTAAGCTGGCATTATTTGGTGACCTGTGCCTTTAAGATTCAGCTTGGAAACTGTGTAGATTGGTGGAGTGGGTGTACCAAGATGGCCACCGCACTAGGCCTCAACAGTTCTCAGGTGAGCTTCCCTGACTCCTTGTGATCATCTGTGGCTGAGTAGTTGTAAGGGGTGTTCAGGGGGGTCGGAGGTGATGGGTGCTGTGATGCAGGTGTTCAGTGCCTTATTGCCGGTCGTGGCATTAATCGAGGGCCGCGTATCTACGGCCGGCACTAGGCCTCAATGCATCACGGCCCAGGCGGTGGATTGGAGAGTCCAAACGGACCGGATTTTTTTATATGATGGGTGTAGGCAGGTGGTGAGGCCCTGTGGGTGATGGATCCTGGCTGTGGTTGTGAGGATAGCAGGGATTTAACCCCTGGTGACCGTCCGAGGCCTTTAAGATGGCGGCGGCTGACCAGAGGTGCTGTGTATTGATGGAGGCTGTGGCCCTGTAATCCGGCGTCTCCCTCTCACAATAATGTGCTGGGATGATGCTGTGGTGACAGAGGGGTACAGTGGTGGGTGTATTTCACTCACCCCTGTTCATGAGACGTGGATGATTATGGATTTTGTTTAAAGTGGTCTAGAGCACTGTGGAAAGATGTCCGCTGCTGCTCGTGTCAGGCCACGCCCCCCCCGGAAGTGTTGTTTAAGGGCTGTGTCCATTTCTTCGGTGGAGAGGGGTCTTTTGAGTTCCTGAGCTTCTACATCTGTTATAGGGTTAGGACTATATTCTTTTAGAAAATCTTTGATCAGGTTCTTATGTGCATGTGTGTGTGCATGGTCGAGGGCCTTGTGGTTCTAAGTTGTATAATTGTGTATAGTAGTTAAAAAATTGTTGTGCTATATCGGCATTGGTCACAACTTTCCGACCTTTGCTATCAGTGAGAAAGTGGACTGTTGTATTTGCTTTTTGGGATCTAAGGGATCTCGCCAGTAATTTTCCAGCTTTATTCCCATACTCATAGAATATTTTTTGGGATAGAATGTAATTTTTTTTTGTGCTTTTGTTTAGTTCTTCTAGTAGGTCAGTTCTTGTTTGTATCAGGTCTTTCATACAGCCTGTGAGGATTTGTGTGCTTCTTTTAGAGAGCTGACTCTTTTTCATTTTTGCAGGATTGTCGGACACGTTTACATTCTGAGGTAATAGCTATCAGTTCTCCTCGTATGATACATTTGTGTGTTTCCCAGTTTATCATCGGGGAGGTATCTGGGGTATAATTTCCTTTAAAGAAATGATGTGTTTGTTTATTCTAGATATGACAAATTGGTCAGTGAGTAGAGATGAGTCTAGCCGCCATTGGTTAGGGTGTTTGGGATTTCAATTGACATGGAGATTGGATAGTGGTCCGAAAGGTACATAGGGTCAATGGTGGCTGTTTTTAGCATTTGTGTCTTTCTTTGAGATATGAAGAAGCAGTCAATTCTTAAATATCGGTTTCGGGGGGCCGAATAGAATGTGTAATCCTTTGTGTGAGGATGTAGGGTGCTCCAGGTGTCGTGTAGAGTAAGTTCATGTATTCATTTTTTAATTGCCCGTAGTGCTCTGAAGGGTAGTGTGGATGTGCCTGTCTCCCTTTTTAATATTCGAGATGTGTTCCCCAACCCTAACTGCCAGTGCTTTGGAGGTTCTCCCTATTGGAGACCTTACATTATTGGTGCACCACCACATTATGGGTGTCAGGTCCGAGCATTCCTAGATGAACATTTTCCTGGAAAGTGGATTGGTCATCGTGGGGCAGTTGAATGGCCCCCAAGGTCTCCCGATCTGACCCCCTTAGACTTTTACCTTTGGGGTCATCTGAAGGCAATTGTCTATGCTGTGAATATACGAGATGTGCAGCACCTGAAACAACGGATACTGGAAGCCTGTGCTAGCATTTCTCCTGCGGTGTTGCTATCAGTGTGTGAAGAGTGGGAGAAGAGGGTTGCATTGACAATCCAACACAATGGGCAGCACATTGAACACATTTTATAAGTGGTCAGAAACTTGTAAATAACTCATGAAAGAATAAAGTTACGTTAAAACCAAGCACACCATTGTTTTTCTTGTGAAATTCCCAATAAGTTTGATGTGTCACATGACCCTCTTCCTATTGAAAAAACAAAAGTTGGATTCAAAATGGCCGACTTCAAAATGGCAGCCATGCTCACCACCCATCTTGAAAAGTTTCCCCCCTCACATATACTAATGTGCCACAAACAGGAAGTTAATATCACCAACCATTCCCATTTTATTAAGGTGTATCCATATAAATGGCCCACCCTGTATATTAGAAGGTTAAGTCAGAAGGAATCTTGAGGTTTAATAGCATTACTAAACCTTAACTTTAACCATATAGATAACCTTAGTAGTAACAATGCCATTCATCAAACATTTTATCGATTAACACATAAACACATAAACACTGAACTTTCACTATAACCCAGAGTTTATCAGTGGGCGTTTTGCTCTGAATCTATTTGTAAAAGCACTGCAATCCCACGGTGGAAGGGAACGATCACCGTTGACAGTGTTTAGAAATTGGAAAGAAAAATGGTTAATGTCCCCCGGGGTAGGGGAGTTTTTGGGATTTGGATCTTGGTCATATCATTCTAGGAAGATCTGATCAAAGAATCTACAGGAAAGTGACTTACATCTTATCAACTCTGTGCCATATCAGAGCCTAGGAAAGTGGCTCAGTATTAGAGTTGAGCGAACCCGAACTGTAACGTTCAGGTCCGTACCGAACTTTCGGGTGTCCGTGTTCCGAACTCGAACATTTGAGAAAAAGTTCTGGGTTCTGGGTTCTGGTATTTTATCATGCATGTTGAATAGCTGCAGGGCAGCCAATCAACAAGCATTTCACTGGTTTTCCTAGAAGCCATCACAGCCATACTAATGGCATGGCTGTGATTGGCCAGTGCATCCTCTACATGAGGCTGGAGTCACAGTGCTGCATGTCACATGCTCTCAGGTTAGTGTAGGGAGATGATGCTGCCAGCACTGTGAGGGACAGATTGTGAGGGAAAGATCGCAGATCTAATAACTAGGTAGAGATTACTACTACTGCTGTGAGGGACAGATTGCAGCGATAATAACTAGGTAGAGATTACTACTACTGCTTTGAGGGACAGATTGCAGATCTCATAACACTCATCCTGCATTACAGAACGATCTGATTACAGAACGATCTCTCATCCTGCATTACAGAACGATCTGATTACAGAACGATCTCTCATCCTGCATTACAGAACGATCTAATTACAGAACGATCTGATACTGGACTAGATAGAGATTACTACTGCTCTGAGGGACAGATTGCAGATCTAATAACATCTCCCATTTTTCTTCCTTTTGCAGCCCTCTAGCAATTGCCAGGACTTTTTTACAGCCATTTTTGTGCTGAAAAGTTCGGGTCCCCATTGACTTCAATGGGGTTCGGGGTCCGGGGTCACGTTCGGGTAACGTTCGGTACCAAACCCGAACGTTTCCGCGAAGTTCAGCCGAAACCCGCCGAACCCTAACATCCGGGTGTTCGCTCAACTCTACTCAGTATGTCATGGTAGTGATCTATTAATTGACAGGAAGATTCTGTTATATGATGAGTGAGTGTCTGTTGCCTGTCAACTTAGAGTGGCCTATAGTGCTGTGGGAGAGTCCAAAGTGATCCGTGGAACTTACACAGGGTGGCGGGATTCTCCATCAGTTGATGTTTAAGTGCCTATGACCACGTTGAAAACATTGGAGGGGATCATGTCTTCTGGTTGCTGGTTGCTAACTTTTTTTTTTTTTAGCCAGTGAAGGATGGCAGGGTTTGGGGGTCATATCAGGTATTCTTATGGCGGGGAACAAAGTGCCCGTATATAGAGTGTCCAGCAAAACACAAATGTCCATGCATTAATGGTTTGCGTCTTCGAGAGCAGGATTTCATTGTAGAGGGACAGTGGGTCAAAGTATTACATGTAGCGACATATACCATAGTGTAGGATATGCAGCTGCAGACTGGGGGGGCTCTCAGGGGACCTGTTATGAAGCAGGACTATATTTGGTGTGTGAGGGAAGTAAAAGGTAGTCTAAACGGTGCTGGTTGCATGACATTAATCAAAGGAGACCATTACTTATCTGATATCTGGGTTCTGGGTTATACGAAAGTATGCTTTACTTTAACGATCCCAACGAGCTCTCCTGTTTTGTGGGGCCTTAGTGGGGCTTTGTGTTGTCCCGAGGCTTGAGGATAAGATCGCGTTCAGATGGGGATCGGCGTCTCCGATATCCTTGTTCTTGTGTTTCCATTGGGGTGTTCCGTTGGCATGGCTGTGGTTTGGTTGGCTGCTGGGCAGAATTCGGCATACCATTCCGGTACTTCCGCAAGTGGAATGTCCAGCATTGCAAAGAATTGGGGTAGGTCCTCTGGAACCCTAAGGAGGGCATGATGGCCCTGGATGGATACTGACAGAGCGAATGGAAATTTCCATCTGTATTGGATGTTGTTCTCAAGCAGTACTTCTAGGAGTGGGTACAAGGCTCTTCGGTGCTGCAATGTAATGTTTGAGAGATCCTGAAACATTCAAATTTCTTTATCTTCAAATGAAAGGTGAGTCTGGTTCCTGGCCTTCCTCAGGATGTCCTCCTTCAATCTGAAATCTATTATATGACAGATTACAACCCTGGGGGGATCGGTATGGCTGCCTCGTGGACGAAGGACGCGATTAATCCTCTCCATTCCTATTAGTGTGCTGAGCAGCCTGTCCAGGAGGCCGTTGAATAGGTCCGCTACTGTCGGCTGCAGTTGGCCAAGTTTGGATCGTTTCTGGAAGACCTCTTAACCGCAGATTATGTCTCCTGCCGTGGTTGTCGAGGTCTTCCATATGGCGATTAAGCTCTCATAGTTGTAGTATGTGGATGTCTACTGAGTGGTAGATATGGCGGATTGCCACTTTCTGGCATGCCGTTGCATTTTCCACCTCATGGAGTCTGCCTGCTAAGGATTAAATGTCTGTGTGGAGCTCCGTTATTGCTGCTGTCAGGGTCTCCTTTATATCCACTGCCACCGATCACAGATCATTAAGGCTCGGCTGTTTCAGCAGAATCTCTCCGATGCTTGGTGCCGGGTGAGAGAGGGGAATATCGAGCATGGATGAGCCCGTGTGAGGGTTAGAGCCTGGGAGGACGCCGCCATATTGTTCCTCTGCATCTGAAACATTGCTGGAATGTTCTGGCTCAGTCCTGGTGATTGCAATGTACTGTATGAAATAATTTCACCTGTTTTTTTTTTTTTATATTTCAGGCTTCCCAGCCTAGAGGCAAGATCTGGGGACTTATAGTCCCCAGATCTCGCTATAAAGGGGACCTGTCATGCCCTATTCCTTGTAATAGGAATAAAAGTAATAAAATAAATGTAAAAAGAAAGCGTCAAATTAGAAAAATAAAAGTAATGCTCCATTCACATCTCAGCGATGCAAGTTGCAGGCAGAATTATTGCGATTCTGCTCGCAACTCGCATCGCCGAGATGTGAATGGAGCATTACTTTTATTTTTCTATTTTGACGCTTTCTTTTTACTAGTAATATTGCACCTTTATTTGGGCAAATTTCAGTTTTTTTGGTTTGATTACATTATTGAATAAAATGTATTATTATTATATTGTTATTTTTTATAATTATTTATTATATTTTAATTTATGATTTCGTGTTTCAGACTTTATCACTTCCGGGATGTCTACTAGACTCTTGTTTGGACAGATTTAAGTGAGATATTCCTAAGAATTACAGGCCTACAATATGAAATGCCAAATTTCTATGCTAAACAATGTACCGCTTTGAGACGCAAAAATCTGACATATTCATACCGCCAGGGAGGTTAAGAGAGCTAATGTAGGCAGGACAATCACTTTGATTCGCTGTACAGCAAAGTTAACATCAAATGTTTACATTTTTGCAGAAAGCTTAAAACTCTACTAAGTTTATCTTTGCCATTGACAAAGTTTTGTGAAAATAGCTTATGATGCTTACATGCATTCGGCTTAGTTTTCTGTTCTCAGATTGTCCCTAAACTATGATGTAAACTACTTCTCTATGTTATTTCCACAAATATAAAGGCCAAAAAGACCCTGACCTTGACAGGCTAACTAAGCAGAAAAAGGCAATCATGTGTACAAGGCTGTCATCTAGTCCACAAATTATGATAAAATATATCTCTTGAAAGGGAAAAATAGTCTTGTGTCTTCCCTGACATTTTACTGTCCTGCATTTAGGTTTTGAATAGGAGAGCAATTTATTTTGCACTAAAATGTTTTATGAAGATAATAAACTATTAACATCTTGGGTGACAGTTTTCCTGAAGGCCAAAGCATTTGGCATGATCTCTATAGTTAAAGCAGAAATCATTAAAAATATATAAATATCTGGATCTTCATGTGCTAATAAATTGAGCATCTTATAGCTGACAAGAAAACTGGGAAGCTGTTTTTCAACAGAGAGAAGAAATATTTTTAGAAAAATAAATTACGCTCAGATTTATTAAGAATATAAATAATGATTACTTAACCTTTAAACTTCTTCAGAACTAAAACATAAAGTGTTTTAGAAAATAATTATTAACTACAGACTTTGCTGTTGTCCTTTCTTCTGCTTAAGCTGGCCGTACGTAAAATTTGGCAGTTTCAACAGGACTGCCTGATTTTCAATCAGTGTGTGACCATTCCTGTTGAACAGAAGCCTATTGTTAAATCAACTTCTTTTGAGGGCTAATGTTGTAAAATTTTACTTGATCGGTGACTGCGGCAAAAGGCTAAAGTCACTTTTCAGTACATTTTGACAGCTGTGGGTGCCATTGTTGTGTTAAAATATCCACATGGGGCCGGGGGTGGGGAGGTTGGGTTGGTGGTTTGCTCCACCTCCCTTGTTTGTGCAGATGCAGAAATGTTTTCATTTTTTTTGTTCAGCCACCTGGCTGAATGAAAAAAAAAACATCTTTGGCCAATTGGAGAAGGGCCGTGGATCATGAGAAGAGGATAGTAGACGTGTTGTGTTTCAGAAAGAGGAGAGGGGTTAGACATTCATTTTGTGGAGTCAAAATAATAGCAATGTTTTGTCTAGGTGTAAAGTGCAAACACTTACTGTATCAAAATGTCTTTTGACACGCAAATAATAATTGGCCCGCATTACTGTAACCTGGGTAATCTTATTAGGACAGACTACATAGGTTTCAGAATCACTAGAAGACATATTGATTTGTCAAAGAGGGCTTCAATGAGTGAATTAAAGGGTATAAAAAAATGTCTGTAGAAAGAAACAGGGTCCATTTTTTCAATTGGAGCAAAGTGAGATCACTGCAAAAAGAGTATGTGTTTCATCGTGTGACACCCTTAAAGGAAATCTGTAGTCATAATGTGCACTTTCATTTTATACTATAACATCAGCATAATAACAATACAAAGAATAGTTATTTTTGACAATCTAATACTGTATAAGCTTACTTAAGGAATCTCCTTTTATGTTGTGTTTGCTGCCTGTCTGCTGGCCATCTCTTTCCACAACTTCCTAGGTTCCCTGCATGTTATGCAGTTTTTACACCCATTTCTAAGGTCTACATAGCCCATGGTACCTTGCTTTCTACACGCAGTGATTGTTATGCTAACTCCACCTCCTGAAACTCCTCCTCTCAGCACCTCTGTAGTTCAGAAGGAAGGCTGTTGTGTTTACCTCTAACGCAGGTGCTCAGACACCATAGCTAGTTTCTGTGTTCTTCACCTATAGCAGCCCCCTTTTCCATAAGGCAAGCAGGCCTACCAGTACTTGGTTGCTCCCAATAATTATACACACTGCTATAGTGCCTGGCTACCATGCCAGGGCATGCATGAACTGAGCAAAGCAAAAAGGTACTTGCGGTATGCAGACAGGCAGAGTGCTTCAATGCCAGTCCAGGTATGAGGCAGGCAAGGTTCAGAATAGTCAGGGTCAGAATCCAAAGTCAGAGGTCGGAAGAGCTCAGAGAATAGTTGATATCCAAGGTCATTAAAGAGGTAATTTAATCTATCAGAGCAGGGCAGGCAGACAGAGAGCTTGATCAGGTATTACACACACTATCACAAGCATGACACTGCAAGCTTGGCTGGCTTATATCAGGTTTGGTCTCCACCCAGAGTCTGGCCACAATCAATCACCTTACAGGTGGACAGACAGATAAGGAGAATGCCATAGCCAAAGCAAGTATGCTGGGGCCAGCAGCTATGATGGAGCAGGAGCACACATGCTCCTGAAGCAGGGTCTGTGAAATGTGTGACAAAGCAGTGAATACTCACAGGGAATAATGAATACATATGACAGAATTCAAGCAAGTAAATGCGTGGGGATCTTCACAAAGTAAATTTACAAACTTCAAGCTTATTCAGATTACTAGAAGTAGGCTAGAAATAATTGAAATACAATGAGGAAAATAATATATGATTTTACATTTTGACCACAATTTTGTACCACCAGAAACTATGACATGTAGGCTATTAATCAAAACGAATGACTAAACTGAGGAGCAAGATTATAGTTTAAAACAAGAAAAGGCTAGTGTGGACAGACATATTCATAAAACAGCAGATTTCACAAAACGATCTGTAACTGTAACTAGAATTAGAAGAAAAATTGCAGATCATGGAGTCTGTTAGGAAAGACCTGTGCTTTGAAAATTACTCGTGCGCACGCGCTGGAAACGGCACCAAACTCCGTTCTACAGCGTTAGCGTGTGTTTCTGAGAGCAACCTGTATCCTGATCTCCGTTCCTGTGACCCAGCTTGTCTGACCTTGATTGACCACCACCTGCACCGACCCCCATCTTGCCCATGACAACTCTTCTGCCTGACCCTTTTGTACCGCGCTGCCCACCAGTTAACCACTTCAATACAGGACGTTTATACCCCCTTCCTGCCCAGACCAATTTTCAGCTTTCAGTGCTCACACTTTGAATCTCAATTACTCTCTCATGCTACACTGCACCCAAACAAAATTTGTATCATTTTTTCACACAAATAGAGCTTTCTTTTGGTGGTATTTAAGAACCTCTGGGTTTTTTATTTTTTGCGACATAATTGAAAAAAGTGCGAACATTTTGAAAAAAAAACACTTTTTTTAGTTTCTGTGATAAAATTTTGCAAATAAGTAATTTTTGTCCATAAATTTTGGCCAAAACCTATACTGCTACCTATCTTTTGTAAAAATAACCCAAATAAGTGTATATTATTTAGTCTGTGTGAAAGTTATAGATTCTACAAGCTATGGTGCCAATCATTGAAAATTGATCACACCTGATGCACTGATGGCCTGTCTAATTTCTTGAGGCCCTGAAATGTTGGGAAAATACAAATACCCCCCAAATTACCCCTTTTTGAAAAGTAGACAGTCCAAGGTATTTAGTAAGAGGCATGGCGAGTTTTTTGAAGTTGTACTTTTTTCCCACAATTCTTTGGAAAACACGTTTTTTTTTTTTTTATTATTATTAAAACATTAAAAGGTTTCTTAACACCCTTTTTTCATGTTGAAGTTTTTTGAGCGGTACGGAGAATGATTTATGGAACCTGACAGATGAAAAGTTTTTCCCCATTAAACCCCCCATAAACATAAAAGGGTTGTAAAGTCCCGGAGTTCTTTAATCTGTCCGGTAGTCACGTAGTCCACACTAGTTAAAAGTTACTAACCGTGGTATCGAACATCTTAGATATTGAAAGTGTGTCTGATTTATTATATGTGAATAAACCCAATAAAAATGTTTTCTATCCATCGTCATATCCAAAACCGGTTTTAAATACCTGTTTTTAATGAATAAACGTTTTAAAATAGTGTCTTTGATTTTTTTCACAAAAAAAAAGTTTTACAAGCGTGAAAAAAGTTAATACAGCG
>BLSH010407733.1:314787-335055 GCA_018402905.1 Glandirana rugosa
GGAAACTTCAGCACATTCAGGGGGAAACGACAGCAGGCTATTTTAAAACTGATATGTTTGTGGGATAAACCCCACACTGCACAGCAGCTGTGGACGGGCATTGAACAACAGACTGATGAGTGGTTGTTGCCACTGAGCCTCAAGCCCGGCCTGGTTGTGTGTGATAATGGGCAAAATCTCATAGCAGCTCTGGGCCTAGCCGGTTTGACGCACATCCCTTGCCTGGCGCATGTGCTGAATTTGGTGGTGCAGAAATTTCTAAAAAAACTACCCGGATATGTCAGAGCTGCTGCAGAAAGTTTGGGCCGTCTGTGCACACTTTCGTTGTTCTCACCCTGCTGCTGCTCGCCTGTCTGCGCTGCAGCGGAACTTCGGCTTTCCCGCTCACCGCCTCCTATGCGACGTGCCCACAAGGTGGAACTCCACCTTGCACATGCTGGAGCAGCAGCAGCAGGCAATAGTGGAGTTTCAGCTGCAGCACGCACGGGTCAGTCGCTCTGCGGAACAGCACCACTACACCACCAACGAGTGGGCCTCCATGCAAGACCTGAGTACCATATTGCGGTGTTTCGAGTACTCCACCAACATGGCCAGTGCCGATGATGCTGTTCTCAGCGTTACTATCCCACTTCTATGTCTCTTTGAAAAAACACTTCAGGCAATGATGGAAGAGGATGTGGCACAGGAGGAAGAGGAAGAGGAAGAGGGGTAATTTCCACGGTTATCAGGCCAGTCATTCACAAGTGGCTCGGAGGTTGGGTTCCTGCACCAGCACAGGCCAGGTAAAACATTTTCAAGCCAGGGCACAGTTTTGGAGGATGAGGATGATGAGGATGATGATGATGAGGAGGAGGAACCATGTTCACAGCAGGGTGGCACCCAACACAGCTCGTGGGCATCACTGGAGCATAGCTGGGGGGATATGGAGAACACATATGCCCATGGCATGTGTGAGCAATATATACTTTCATTGACAACTTTGTGTATTTTTTTTTTTATTATTTTTCAATCACTTGTGACAAAAAATAAAATATTCCATGGACTAAACATGCCTCTTAGCAAATAGCTTTGGGTGTCTACTTTTCAAAATGGTGTCATTTGGGGGAGTTTTGAACTGTCCTGACATTTTATGCCCAACATCACCCACTCTTCTAACCACTTGAACCACCAAGTCTTTTCTGACACTTTTTATTTACATGAAAAAATACTTTTTGTTTTGCTAGTAAGTTACTTAGAACCCTCAAGCATTATATATTGTTTTAAAGCAGAGGCCCTACAGATTAAAATAGTGGGTGTTGCAATTTTTTTTTCCCACAAAGTATTTGCTCAACGATTTTTCAAACGCAATTTTTGGGGAAAAAAAACACGTTTTTGAATTTTAATGCACAAAAACACACTATATTGCCCAAATATCTGGTGAAACATAAACGATGATCTCGTGCCAAGTGCATAGACACCAAACATGACCTGCTTTAAAAATGACGCACACTCGCGAAGTGGCAACAAACTATGTACATTTTTAAAAGCCTTTAAAAGCCTTTACAGGTTTCCACTTTAGATCTACAGAGGAGGTCTACTGCTAGAACTACTGCCCACGATCTGACGTTCGTGGTGATACCTCACATGCATGGTGTAATTGCTGTTTACATACGTCAAGAGACCGACACTTGCATTGACCTTTGCTTGCGTGCACAGGGGGACAGGGGTGAATATTTTTTTTAATTATTCATTTTGCTTTTTATTTTATTTTTACACTGTCCCTTTTGCCTTTATAATTTTTTATAATTTTTTATTGTTATCACAGGGATTTTAAATATCCTCTATGATAAAAATAGTAGTAGTAGTAGTAGTAGTAGTAGTAGTAGTAGTACCGCATATTTTTTTTTTTAATTTGGGGTCTACTAGACTCTAGATCTTTCCTCAGCCCTTAAAGCATCTGACTACACCAATATTGGTGTGATAAGATGCTTTTCCAATTTCCCACTAAATGCTTGTAGCCTCCGGTTTCTTAGGCCATAGAGATGATTGGAGCCATTCTAGTCTTCGATCAGCTCTATGGTCAGCTGGCGGAACCACAGGCTCCATTTTTGCATTCCCCGGTGGGACAGAAGAGCCTGAGAAGACCAGCAACATACTAGTACATCGCTGGTCCTTGCTGGGCATATTGTATATGCTCTTTTTTTAAATGTGGTGGTGAAATCACCTCCAACAGCACTGGAGTCGCTGCTTTACATATGGTGGGAGCAAATGCTGTTGCTGTCACCATAAATAAATCAGTGCTGCAGCTGAATGGTGTACCTGAAAAGCAATAAACAATTAATAAAACACGTTAACATAAAAAATGACATACCTGCTAAGAAGAAAAAATTATAAAACACATTAACAGGTAAGCAGTAACATTAAAAAAATGGCATACCTGCAAAGAAAACATGATAAAAAACAGTAACAAAACATTACAGGTATGCATAAAAAATATTAACAATAGAGAGAGAACAATAGAGAGAGATTAGAGAAAAACAAGAGAGAGAGAAAAAAGAAATATACAACTGTTTTTGGCTTTTATTATTTTATTTGTTTTTGTTTTTTTACATTATTTATTGTTTTGTTATTTAAATTTTTTTAAAAAAAAAAATTTCTTTGGAGACCCTATGTAAGTGTGCCCTATCATTGTATCGTGCTGTACCCTACGCTAATAATCCACTAGTGTGGGTAGCTTTAGAAACATTAACTGATGCAGAGACCAGGCTGGACAGGACAGGAGGGACAATAAGTGCGGGTGTCACACCTGTATCCGTGTCATCTGCAGACACGACATCTCTTTTGGGGTGTTCTTTGGCCTGAGGTACCACGGAGGACATCTGGGAAGTGCCTCTCATGCAGCCAGCTCACTGCATTTGGATTGGGAACATGGGGTGTAGCACCAACTGGATACAGAAGGGCTCTGATGATCTCTTCCTGGAATTTAAGGAAGGATCTGGTCCGTCCTGACGCTTTGTATTGCACATAAGCGTTCAGCAAAGCCAATTGGAATAGGTATACAGACACTTTTATGTACCAGCGTCTGGCCTTACAGGCAATTAAGTATGGCACCAACAACTGGTCATTAAGGTCCACCCCTCTCATATTTAGGTTATAATGGTGGACACAGAGGGGTTTCTCCAAAACACCAGTTGCCATAGGAATTTGGACGGTCGTATCTGCATGAAGGGAGGTCAGAACGAAAACATTCCGATTGTTCCTTCACTTCTCCTTGAGCAAATTATTACACTTCAAGCAGGCTCTCTCCCCCTGTCTAAGACGGGAATCTACAAGCCATTGGGGTAAGTCCTGGCGATTAGATCGCACAGTGCCACCTGCTGGAATTTGATGATCAAACAATTTACTAAGAAGTGGTATGCTTGTGTAATAATTGTCCACGTACAAGTAGTACCCCTTTGCGAATAAGGGTGACACCAAGTTCCACACAATCTTGCCAGCGCTCCTTATGTACTCTGGGCATTCTTCCCTCTCTACGTCACTGTCTTTTCCCTCGTAAACCATAAAACTATATGTATAGCCGGTGGCCCTGTCACATCTTACACATTGCAACGGGCTGAGTCCCCCTATCTCTGTCAATGGACGCAGCAGTGGGGCTCGGGTGCAAGCACGCACGAGTTCCCCCATGGGAAGCGGCTTTCCATGGGCGAACTGGACAGAGAGGAGGGGCCAGGAGCACAGACGGAGGACCTGAAAAGAGGAGGTTTGCGGCTGATCAGTCAATTCCATTACACAGAGCAGGTAAGTATAGACATGTTTGTTTATTTATTTTTTTTTTTTAAGTGATTGTAAAGTCTCAATGTTTTTCACCTTAATGCATTCTATGTATTAGGGTGAAAAACCTTCTTTGCTGCAACTCCCCCCCAGACACCCCTCTTCCTTACCTGAGCCCAATCGTTCCAGCAATGTGCACAAGCCCAGTGGCTCCTGCCGCTGTCTCTGTCCTAATTGGATAGATTGATAGCAGCAGAAGACATTGGCTCCCGCTGCTGTCAATTAAATCCAGTAACATGTGGGTGCGGGGTCAAGTCCCACTGTCTGTGTCAATGGACTCAGAAGTGGGACGCCGGACCGTGTGGAAAGTGGCTCTCCATGGGGCAATGAAGAGGAGGAGCCAGAAGTGCTGGCAGGGCACCCTAGAAGAGGAGGATTGGGGCTGCTCTGTGCAAAACCACTACACAGAGCAGGTAAGTATAACATGTTGGAGTAACATGTTGCCCTGGAGATATGGGCATACTTAACTGCAACTCTGGGAGACAGCTCATTGAGACTGAGGTATAAAGGGATTTTCAAAAACTCCCTGATAGCAGCATCTACACATTGTACTTCCCTTGTCCATATTTTCCCTTCCAGGCTGGCGGGTATATAGGGATATAAATAACCATATTCCTCAGCCACTCTCTTTGCAATGACTCTTTGCAGTTTTGATAGCTTAGGCAGTGCTTTAGGATCCCTGCATCTGAGTATCAGCAGCCCGCCGGAGAGGGTATCCAGCGACAAAGTCAGGCTTAGAAGGCAGCTTGGTCAGTGGCCAGGGTCTGGACGCCACAGTTTTTGAGACCCAAGCAGCCCAATGCTCTTTCTCAAAAGAGCTAGTAGTGCACAGGCGTGGAGCTGCCACAGTGGACAGCTCTATTTTCCCATTCGCAACAGGGACAGTGAGGGCCTCATCTTCCTCTTCACACATTTCCTCACTGTCGGTCCATTTCCCAGTCCACGACAGCATATCTGACCACAGTTCAGTCGGTCGGAGAAATCATCCCAATAAGAAATAGTGCTACACTCTTGGGCAGGTATTAAATTATGTTTTGGCTTGGGAGTGGCAGTCACCACGGCCTGATCCCCTTTATTTGTCACAGGTTTAACAGTCCCCACAAGAACTTTATTTTCACCAGCTTCTGGCTTACCCCTTCTCCGGCGTCTTTCTCCCAGGAGCGTCTACCATCAAAGAAAGCAGGTGGGCCTGACCGCGGCTTCGGGGGATTACCAGAGCACTGGGTCCTGGAGCAGCTACAGGAACTAAGGGAGCAGCTTCCCAAATGAGACGGGTGATGGACGGGGGGACTGACGGGATTGCCTCGAGCAGGGGCTCCCCACAACATCCACAGATGATCCAAGGCCGCAATTGTGGGACCAGGTTGGAACACTTCCTGCAAATCAGTCCAACAGCTTTGTAGCCTCCTGCCTTGTATAGTGCAAGGCTACCTCTCAGCATGTACCTGATTCCAGTATCAGTCAGGACACTCGGCGGTTCACTCAGGCCAACACCCGGGGCCCACACCTTCCAATCCGCCATGGAAGATCCAAACTGATTCATATTCTCTGCACAACAACCGCAGTGAAACTTCTCAAGCAGCAATGTCGACACACGTGGCAACACTCCCCTATCCTCCTCTGCAGAGCGACTCCTCCTCTTCCGGCCAATTGATTGGTTCACATGTGGCCCAAGAACTTCGACGCCCACCTCCTTCTTCTCGAGGCCCACCAAAACTTTATTAGAGTCTGTTTTAACACATGCGGCACTGGTGCAAACTGACAAACGACCAGGCCAACACTGTCCCATGAGCAATGAGACACGTTGGTTCTTCCCCACAACTTTCACATGAACAGCAACACAGTCTATGATGCTCTATACATTATGATACTTGCCACCTCCCCACAAAGCCAGATGAAGTCCCCTTGTGGTTGCCTTCTTGCAGAGACAACGCCTTTGCCCAATGTTTGGTGCCAAATGTAGCCATGGCCCCGACCCCTAGAGGCCTGATGGTGACCTCCAGAGCCAGGGGCAGCTGACATCCATCTTCACAGAGTGGGTTACTAGGCATGGTGCGTGCAGGTAGAAGAATTGAGTTGGGTGCCAGACACTTTGATGATGCAGAACAAAAGAGATTTATTTTCTCTTAAAAAACTGGGGAGAGAGGGTTAGAGCCAGGACACCCTTTGGGTGGGTGCAAAAGCACTTAGCAGACTCCGAGACTCACAAAAATAGGACAATGAGATAGTTGTAAGGTCCCACAGGCCTAACTAAACTGTGCCTGACAAGGACTATTTCCTTTGCTATTGAACATGTACTTTGGACTTCAACACATCTCATTACATATACCAAACTTGGTATACTCGGTGTGTAGACCTGGCCTCTATTTTACAGCCTCCCACTGCAGCTTCATGAGCTTACACTCACAGTCTCTTAACAAGACTCCTTGGACTCCCACTGCCACTGGGTCCCTTGAACTTCACACAGCCAACTGCTGTACCTTCTGAGTGTCCCCACACTGACCTGCTGGGTCCCTTACTCGGCTCTTCATCCAAACTGCTGAACTCTCCTTCTATCCTGCTGGGTTCCTAGCTTGACTTCCGCTGAGACTTTCCCAACTTGGTGAACAATTTAAACATACTGTACAGCAAGTGAGTGGATTCACCTTTGAATGTGTTTTCTTGGGAGACAGGAGACAAATACCAATCCTTTTAATGCTTGGGAGTTGCCATTAAGCTGTATGTATTACAGAACGGTACAATTTTCATGGACAACATCTTTTAGCATCACATATTTTGGATGATTAATTGTTTTTAATTTAAATGTTACATTTGGAACGATTTAAATACAACAGCACCACAATCTGATTCATTTCAACTTGTAAAAAGGTTTTTTTAGTCAATTTTGACTGTGACACCTGTTTTGTCAAGTGATAATAGGCTTGAATTGACCTGATGGAATTGGTAGCCACAACAGATCTAAAAAAACTACAGGAAAGTTGCACTTAAATAAGTAAAGCTAAAGCCCTCCATTGTACACAAATTGGCCAGAGGCAAAAGAGTTTAATGGTAGACTTTCTCATAATATAATACTGCATTGTCTTAAACATTTAATAAGTTGTCAAAAGAGTGCACAAAAACACCTCAGAACCACTAGCCCACTCTCACTGAACCCCCTCCCGCCAGGGCTGGTGCAAGGATTTTTGACACCCTAGGCGAAACCTCATTTTGCCGCCCCTTGGCTCCACCCCTGACTCCACCCCCTTCACCCTGCCCATGTAGCCTATGTGACCTACCTGACCCCTACACTGACCAACCTGACCCCTACACTGACCTACCTAACCCCTACACTGGCCTACCTACACTGACGTACCTTACCCCTCCACTGACCTACCCAGCCACTACACTGACCTACCTGGCCACTACACTGACCTACCTGATGCCTACACTGACCTACCTGACACCTACACTGACCTACCTGACACATACATTGACCTACCTGACCATTACACTGACCTACCTGATTCCTAATACAAATGTCAGTATTCTTCACTCACCAGGACTCTACATGCATCAGACGACCCTGCCAGTGCCAGGAACAAACCCTGCCTCAGTGCCTCCAGGCTCCAGGTGTCACCAGCCCCAGAGCACCCACTACTCCCATCCATAGCACATGCTGCTGCTGTACAGGACAGGTCAGAGGGGAGAGCGGCCTCTACGAATGGCGGTGAGCGGGTCAGGGGGTCACATGACTCTGTATAGGAATCCTGTATGGGCAGAGGTAGAGACTCAGAGATGGAGAGACAGACAGATCACTGATCATAGAGGCGGTGGCGCGCAGGGGATGTGTGCTTCCATTGGGACACAGTCCTCCAGTGCTGTGCTGCGCTTCTGACACTACTTAATTATGGATGGGGCGGCTGCCGTCTGTGTTAGTTACATGCTGCAGACAGAGACATCCTCTGCATACGGTCACCACTGCACCGAAAACCCACATAGCGCGGAGACCGGTGGGAGATGGAGAGAAGGAAAACCAGTGGAGTAGCGCCCTAGGCTGCACTGGGCCCTAGGTGTCTGCCTAGTTTACCTAGTGGTAGCACCGGCCCTGCCTCCTGCTGCACCATCTAGAGTCAGGGCATATGTTTGTTTGTTTTTCTCAGAGTGGCCATGCTATATACAGTATCTCACAAAAGTAAGTACACCCCTCACATTTTTGTAAATATTTTATTATATCTTTTCATGTGACAACACTGAGGAAATGACACTTTGCTACAAAGTAAAGTAGTGAGTGTACAGCTTGCATAAAAGTGTAAATTTGCCCTCAAAATAACTCAACGCGCAGCCATTAATGTCTAAATCAGCTGGTGGATGTTAGAGACCTTGCGCTCAACCACCTTCCATTTGAGGATGCCCCACAGATGCTCAATAGGGTTTAGGTCTGGAGACATGCTTGGCCAGTCCCTCACCTTTACCCTCAGCTTCATTAACAAGGCAGTGGTCATCTTGGAGGGGTCATTATCATGTTGGAATACTGCTCTGCAGCCCAGTCTCCGAAGGGAGGGGATCATGCTTTGCTTCAGTATGTCACAGTACATGTTGGCATTCATGGTTCCCTGAATGAACTGTAGCTCCCCAGTGCCGGCAGCACTCATGCAACCCCAGACCTTGACACCCCCACCACCATGCTTGACTGTAGGCAAGACACACTTGTCTTTGTGCTCCTCATCTGGTTGCCGCCACACACGCTTGACAACATCTGAATCAAATAAGCTTATCTTGTCTCATCAGACCACAGGACATGTAATTCCTGTGGTTCAGTATCCAGTAATCCATGTCCTTAGTCTGCTTGTCTTCAGCAAACTGTTTGTGGGCTTTCTTGTGCATCTTCTTTAGAAGATGCTTCCTTCTGAGTGGTCATCTTGGAGGTGTGTTTAGGGACATTATCATACTGAAATACTGCCCTGCAGCCCAGTCTCCAAAGGGAGGGGATCATACTCTGCTCCATTATGTCACAGTACGTGTTGGCATTCATGGTTCCCTCAATGAACTGTAGCTCCCCAGTGCCGGCAGCACTCATGCAGCCCCAGATCATGACACTCCCATCACCATGCTTGACTGTAGGCAAGACACACTTGTCTTGTACTCCTCACCTGGTTGCCACCACACACAATTGACACCATCTGAACCAAATAAGTTTATCTTGGTCTCTTCAGACTACAGGACATGGTTCCAGTAATCCATGTCCTTAGTCTGCTTGCCTTCAGCAAACTGTTTGCAGGCTTTCTTGTGCATAATCTTTAGAAGAGGCTTCCTTCTGGGACAACAGCCATGCAGACCAATTTGATGCAGCATGTGGCGTATGATCTGAGCACTGACAGGTTGACCCCCCCCACCCCTTCAACCTCTGCATAAGACGCTGAGCATGTGCACTCAACTTCTTTGGTTGACCATGGTGAGGCCTGTTCTGAGTGGAAACTGTCCTGTTAAACTGCTGTATGGTCTTGGCCACCATGCTGCAGCTCAGTTTCAGGGTCTTGGCAATTTTCTTATAGCCTATGCCATCTTTATATAGAGCAACAATTCTTTTTTTCGGATCCTCAGAGAGTTCTTTGCCATGGGGTGCCATGTTGAACTTCCAGTATGAGAGAGTGAGAGCGATAACACCACATTTAACAGACCTGCTCCCCATTCACACCTGAGACCTTGTAACACTAAAGAGTCACATGACACCAGGGAGGGAAAATGGCTAATTGGGCCCAATTTGGACATTTTCACTTAGGGGAGTACTCACTGTGGGTTATGGTATATATAGTTACATAGATAGTCTGGTTGAAAAAAGACACAAGTCGATCTAGTTCAACCAATAAAAAGGGGAAAACAAAAAAGCCCTAAATTTTACAATCCTATATACACAATCCTATGCCCACAGTGGATCCAGAGGATGGCAAAACCCCCCCAGCAAAGCATGATCCAATTTCCTCTCACAGGGGAAAAAATCCTTCCTGATCCCCAAGAGAAAATCGGATTTTCCCTAGATCAACTTTACCTATAAATGTTAGTATCCAGTTATATTATGTACATTTTGGAAAGAGTCCATGCCTTTTTTTAAAGCAATCAACTGAGCTGGCCAGAATCAGCTCTTGAGGGAGTCTATTCCACATTTTTACTACTCTTAATGTGAAGAAGCCTTTCTGTGTTTGGAGATTTAATCTCCTTTCCTCCAAACAAAAAGAGTGCCCCTTGTCCTCTGTGAAGACCTTAAAGTGAATAACTTAACACCAAGTTCACTATATGGACCCCTTATGTATTTATATTAATAAATTCAGTTCCTCCATTCTGTCCTCCTAGATGAGCTTCTCCATGCCTCTTATCCGTTTTGTTGCCCTTCTCTGCACTTTCTCCAGTTCCCCAATATCCTTTTTGCGAACTGGTGCCCAAAACTGAACTGCATATTCCAGATGAGGTCTTACTAATAATTTGTACAGGGACAAAATGATATCTCTCTCTCTGGAGTCTATACCTCTCTTAAAGTGGATGTAACCCACCACTCACCCAGTATAAACTAATGGCACAGTATTAATGTATATATACATGCAAGCCTCCTGCATGTATCCCTGCCTTGCAAATGTCACCCCCTTCAGCAGTAGCAGCCCAACAAATTTCTGGAATCAGTGTGTAGATCTCTTTGCTGGAGCTCAGTGGGTGGAGTCGGGATGTCGCCCACTCCCCACCCACCTCTACACTCTCCTACTTTCCTATTCCTGAGTTTTGAGAAACACCTCATCCAAAACTCATGAAAGTCACCACATGACTTCAGAATGCCCAATCATGCTGAGGTGTGGAGCAGCCAATCCTGGGAGAGCTGGAGAAGAAAGGAGGGAGGGGGGTGTGAAGCTTGGTCCATGCATGAGATAAGGAAATTACCTGTCACTCACACAGCACGGGGTAGAAACTTCTCCTATTTAGCTGTGAGACATTTTTTTTCTTACTGTAAAAAGATAAGAGGATTGCTCAGAGCTGGATTAACTCTTTGTGGTAAAACTGGGCACAGATGACATGACATCCTATACTCTACTAGGCAGAAGTCTTGATTAATTTTTTTTCGGGTTTATATCCACTTTAACCACTTCAGCCCCAGAAGGATTTACCCCCTTCCTGACCAGATCACTTTTTGCGATACGGCACTGCGTTGCCTTAACCACTTGATGACCAAGAGCGTGTATATACGTCCTTGGCTTTCAGTGGTGATATCTGAATGGTGCCTGCAGCTGCAGGCACCATTCAGATATCGTTTTTTTCAGCCGGCGATTCTGAAATGGATAAAAGTGGTCTTAGCGGCAGATTCGCCGCAAGATCACTTTTATCAGCGGCGGGAGAGGTGCCCCCCCGCCGCTTTCCGGCCATCTCCGCCGCTTACCGGACCCGCCGGCAGCGGCGGAGATGATCCGATCCTCTCCCCCCAGTGTCCGTGAGCTCCATAGTACGGCAGGGCGGAAATGACGTCAGAAGTGAGGTCCGCCCAACGGTCTTAAAGGGACCGTTTTTTTTTTGTTCTGTCATTTTTTTCAAAAATGTTTTTTTTTTTGCATTTTAATGTAAATATGAGGTCTGAGGACTTTTTGGGGTTTTTTTTATTGCTTTTTTCTATTACAAGGAATGTTTATATTTCTTGTAATAGGAATAAAAGTGATCATTTTTTTTAAACGTCGCCAATGGAGATTTTTAAGTTGCAAAGTTTGTCGCCATTCCGCGAGCGGACGCAATTTCGAAGCATGACATGTTGGGTATCATTTTACTCGGCGTGACATTATCTTTCACAATATGGAAAAAATGGCCTAACTTTACTGTTTTCTTATTTTTTAACTAAAAAAACTGAATTTATTTAAAAAAAATCATGTTTGGAAGACCGCTGCGCAAATACGGCGTGGCATAAAATTTTGCAATGACCGCCATTTTATTCTCTAGGGTGTTTGAAAAAAAAACAATATATAATGTTTGGGGGTTCTAAGTAATTTTACAGCAAAAAAACATGTTATTAACTCATAACCACCGAACCCAAAAAACAGGCTTGGTTGGTAAGTGGTTAACTGACAATTGCACGCTTGTGCGATGTTGTACCCAAACAAAATTGACATCCTTTTTTTCCCAAAAAATGAGTTTTCTTTTGGTGGTATTTGATCACCTCTGCGGTTTTTATTTTTTACGCTATAAACAAATAAAGTGCGACAATTTTGAAAAAAACAACATTTTTTTTTAAATTTTTGCTATGATAGATATCGAAAAAAAATATATAAAAAAGCTAATTTATTCATCAGTTTAGGCCGATATATATTCTTCTACATATTTTTGGTAAAAAAAAAAAAAATCGCAATAAGCGTATATTGATTGGGTTGTGCAAAAGTTATCAGGTCTACAAATTATGAGATTTTTTATCGGGACTGCGACATTGCCGTGGACAGATCGGACACTTTTGACACTTTTTTGGATCCAATGACATTTATACAGAGCTGGCTGGGGCATGACAGATCTCACTGTTCCTGATCACTGGCAACAGTAGATCAGTGTCATGTCCCCTGACAGAACGGGGATCTGCCGTGTTTACATTGGCAGATCCCCGTTCTGCCTCTGTAGTAGGCG
Source organism: Glandirana rugosa (assembly GCA_018402905.1). Taxonomy (NCBI): domain Eukaryota; kingdom Metazoa; phylum Chordata; class Amphibia; order Anura; family Ranidae; genus Glandirana; species Glandirana rugosa. The sequence continues at coordinate 327,214 of BLSH010407733.1, forward strand.
ATCGCAGGTCGCCGGCGGACATCAAGTCTGTCTGACCCACAGGCACACTCACGGAGTGCACAGCGGCAACACATGCTCACCCCCGCAAATTGCACATGTACAGCCAAAGTACAATGATGGCGGTTTGCACAGCCGAACCAACCTGCCGCAGTAAAACCGCTGCGGCTGGTCGGCAAACAGTTAATACAAGAAAGGATTTTGCTCGCTTTGGAAACTGCACCTTGGCATTGCATGCTATTATTAAGCTTATGTTGGGTGCATGCGGCGCTTGCAGGATTTCACAGTAGCAGATGGAACCAGGCACTAAGAAGTAGATGTGAAGCTTCAGGGTCCTGGGCAGCAAGGAGAGGGAGGGGGTGGTAGTCCGTGGGGCACCCTGCTGGCGGAGCAGAAGCAGCTCTGTAATGGTAAGGAGGAGAGAAAGAGCAGCGCCCCACTAAGTGTAGCAGTGAATTAAAAACAGCTTTTATTAAAATTGCACTTACAGGATCATGCATATAAGTAGGCACGTAGAATTGGTAGGTCCTAGGTGTCTCCTCCAGGATGTACTGGGCGCTGGGTGTCCCACAGCTCTGGTGCTTGGCCGCGCCGGTGGTGCACATCCGGCGGGGACGCGTCATATCGGCGGGGCCGACAGGCAGCCAATAGCGTCCCTCCGGCCCAGGCCACCGCAGCGTGCCCACAGCTCAGAGCGGCTGGGGGACAGCTGTATGTGGGCGGTAGCCGGCTAGGAGAGGCACATCCCCGCTGGATGTGACGGAGGCCTGACGAAGGAGCACGTATGCTCTGAACGCGCGCCTTCAGCTGTCACCACCATCACCCTCTCCTCACATCAAGGACTACGGACGCCTGAGACTGCCTCCCCGCCCTCCTGCCTGGAGCCCGGACACCACCGGCGTGACCAGGCTCCAGAGCTGCGGGACACCCAGCGCCCAGTACATCCTGGAGGAGACACCTAGGATCTACCAATTCTACGTGCCTACATATATGCATGATCCTGTAAGGGAAATTTTAATAAAAGCTGTTTTTAATTCACTCCTACACTTAGTGGGGTGCCGCTCTTTCTCTCCTCCTTACCATTACAGAGCTGCTTCTGCTCCGCCAGCAGGCCGCCCCACGGACCACCACCCTCTCCCTCTCCTTGCTGCCCAGGATCCTGAAGCTTCACATCTCCTTCTTAGTGCCTGGTTCCATCTGCTACTGTGAAATCCTGCAAGCGCCGCATCCACCCAACGTTCACTCTTACCAGAAGTTTATGCTGGCTGCTACAGGCTCTACCCAGCACCGTACCACCCCAGGTACTCTTTTCCTTTTCCCCCGGAGAAGCTACCATAAACAACATATCTCCTCCCTCCAGGATTTTCTATACCCCCTCCCTATTGCCAATCACTACCACATCTGCTGGATGCCCCCTTCCCCCGTGCTACATCTGTGTCATACACTGAATCAACCCGCACGGAGGAATATCTCCATGCTAGATGACCATCATATCATCTATGCACCCTTTCTTCTTTTTCTCCCCCTCCCCACCCTTGGATAAACCTGACTCACCCCCCATTGATTACTGTATTGAGTATCTTGAGTAGCACCGATCATTACCTGCTGCCTGTTTATCAGTTTACTGTCAATGCTATATGCTATTTGATATGTGATACATGCTGTACTTACTTTTAAACAAGTGTTCATGACCTATAACTAGAGTTGAGCGAACACCTGGATGTTCGAGTTCGGTGGGTTCCGCCGAACTTCCGGAAAAAGTCCGGGTTCGGTACCGAACTTGACCCGAACTTTACCCCGAACCCCATTGAAGTCAATGGGGACCCGAACTTATCGGCACAAAAATGACTGTAAAAAAATCCTGAAAAGTGCTAGAGGGCTGCAAAAGGAAGTAAAATGATTTTAGAAAAATAATCTGTCCCTTACAGCAACAGCAGGAACCTGACCCTATAGGAGTAGGCGATGATTTTAGAACAATAATCTGTCCCTTACAGCAACAGCAGGAACCTGACCCTATAGAACTAGAAGATGATTTTAGAACAATAATCTGTCCCTCTAAGCAGCAGATTCTACCTAGTCCAGTCAGATCATTCTGTAATGCAGGATGAGATGTTATTAGATCTGCAATCTGTCCCTAAAAGCAGTAGTAGTAGTAGTTATCTCTACCTAGTCCACAATCAGATCGTTCTGTAATGCAGGATGAGATGTTATTATATCTGCAATCTGTCCCTCACAGCGCCGTCAGCATCCTCTCCCTACACTAGCCAGAGAGCATGTGACATGCAGCACTACGTGACTCCAGCTTATAAAGAGGCTGGGTCACATGATGCACTGGCCAATCACAGCCATGCCATTAGTAGGCATGGCTGTGATGGCTTCTAAGGGCAAACCAGTGAAACGCTTGTTGATTGGCTGCCCTGCAGCTATTCAACATGCGTGATTCTTATGAAACAACAAAAAAAAAACATGCGTGATCAAATACCCGAACCCAGAATCCGAACCCAAACTTTTTTTGAAATGTCCGGGTTCGGGTCTGGGTCACGGACACCCCAAAGTTCGGTATGGACCCGAACTTTACAGTTCACTCAACTCTACAGATAACCACTATTAGTACACCACTACCTCTGCTCACCCCCCATTGAAAACCTTGAGTAGCCTTAAGTATTATTGAGTAAGTATTATTGATTATCACCTGCTGCTGCTCATTGGTATACTATCTGTGTTATAAGCAATAAGATGTGATGTATGACATATGCTATACCTACTCGCAAAGAAGTATCTAGGTCTAATACCACTGTGTGTACATTGCCACCTGCCATTCAACATCAACATTATCCTGCACCAACCACACCACCACACATGCTATATGGCTCACTATGACAATACCCACCTCATAGCAGCCATCGAGGCAGTTAAACATGATTGTTTAGACAATCTATACACACTATTCCCCACCAACCTCTTCTCCCCTGAATACACTGCCCTCAAGTCTGCCTACCGCAAACTGTGTGCCCTATTCAGGCGCATTGAAGATACCATCATTTCCATCAACCACCACTGGTTGTACAAATTCTTCCTGTCCCAATACCTCAAACTCCAGATCACCCCCAGAGGCCTTAGAATCAAGCACAGATGCTCCTTCCTGTCTCCAGCCCTTCAGAAACAATGAGAATATATCTCAGAATTCTGCACTCACAAATGGATAGGAGTGATCATTCAACAACAAGCACAAAACATCCAGGAGCTGACCGTCAAAACTAGTTCACTCATCGAGACATTCACCAGAGAGAGCCCCCGCCTACCACAGGTCTGGCTACACCTACTGAAGAGGCATACCAAAAGAAACGAAGATAACCTGATTGAAACTAAACTTGCAAAAATACGTAGAGACATGGAAGACTACACACACCAGAGGGTCTTCAACTGGAAAAAAGAAAACACACCTAAGAATAAACATCCACCATCCCTCCTTACCATCAGTGCACAAACACCCCCCCAACTCAGGGCCCACCCTCACCACACTGGCCCCGAAGAAAATTACCCATCAAACAGTCGAGCATTCCTCCCCCACCATGGAAGAAACACATCGACTCTAGACCCAGTCCCCTCCTGCCCCAGCAGAAGGAATTTCCCTCCAGATCCAGGAATCCAGCCTCCCAACCATGCAAGCCAGACCCACCATGCCCAGTCAACATTCCTGCCAAATCAGATTCCTCTACAGCTCCTGCACCTCCACTGCTGGGACTCCCCTAGAACCCTATTGGACACGCCAGAGCCCGCTCACTGGAACCTAACACGCCGTCAGAACCACTACTCTCTAGTGGCTCCCAATCAGCATCCACATCCAGCCACCAACAGCGCATTGCGTACAACGCTGCTCCGGACCTACCCACAACTTACTCACCCCCACAGAACCTTCCACCACACCTTGTACTTTACACCCCTTACTGAGGAAGTCCAATGAGGTGACGACACGCGTATAGGGGGAGGAGCCTCCGCTTGCATGTCTCATTGCTGCTATTGCAGTACACGCTGTTATCAGCTCGCACGGCTTTATAGTGCTGGATCTCGTAAGTGTGTTATTTGTTTTATGGGGCAATAAATTGTTTTTAAACTGAGAGCATTAGAGCTCTGCTCTTTTTTTATATGCCGGTTTGCGAATCATGGGACTGATGGAGCTATTTTGATCGAGTTGGAGACCGAGTGGTATTAAGATGATGCACCCCTGAGTGGGGAAACAAGCGAGTTTATCTTTACTTTAAGGTGAGAGGCCAGTGAGGCTGGTGAAGGATATTATTAAGCACATGTGTGATACCTCTCTGCTTTTCATGATTGGGTTCTTATCAGATCTGTCTGTCTATGGACCCCTTCTCTCAAACCTGACTTTTCTAGCTGAATTTCATGGAATTTTTTTTTTTAATAATTCACTATTCAAGCACGTTTTTTGGACTGATATATGTTTATTAATTCTGATGTTTTTTACTGAGTTTTATGGAATTTTCACGATTTAAGCATGTATTACAGTGATATATGTTTTTTTCTTACATAATTTATTATTGTATGTATTTTTGATATATCTATTGATTCTGATTTTTATTATTTGGATTTATTAGCTCTACACTAATTTAGTGAAGTGAAATCACTGTTAAGTGTTAGCAGCTTTGGGTTAGGGGGGAGTACATATTTGCACTGATTTTTCTATTTATCTTCCACCACACCTGCCTGACACTTTTTTATTCCCCTCCTCCCCGCCTCCCCAAAAAAGGTCAAGAGAAGAGGCAGAAGAGGGGGGGAGGAACAGATGCAAAAAAGAAGAAGCGAAGCCCAAGATCGAGACGGTAACGATTTTCAACCTCTCCTCCCACAACCTCTCAGAGGAGGAAACCTCGCTACTGAGCAAAGGCCTGTCATTTGCCCCTTCTATCCGTCCCAACCCATTCACCCTCTTTGTGGATCTGAATAAATTCATCAGAAATCTCACAGTTAAATGGTACTTCAGTATCAAAGAGGCCAAAGAGAACGCATCATCCTCCCACAGAACCCAAGACGCTACTAACTCCACAAACACCCCCAGAATCAACATGTTGACCACCAGCGAGAAAGAACTGGACCTCCAAGCTCTTGAGCATCTGGAAGACTTGTACATAGATGATGATGATTTCTACACTACCCTTCTAACCCAACATCTGCCTACCTCTTCACCATTCCAGCACACCAGCTTCAAACCCAAATCCATTTTCAATCCCACACATCTAAAAGGGCCATATCTACAAAGCTTCTATCAAGTTGTGTACTCCGAAGTCCAGAAAATGTGCCAAGCTCCCCCACACAAATCCCTTAAGCATTCCAACCTTAGACCCACAGAAAGAACAGCTCTCAGCCAGCTTTCCCAAAATCATAACCTTATCATCAAACCGGCCGACAAAGGTGGAGGCACCGTGGTACAAGACAGGGATGAATACCTCTGAGAATCCCATAGATTATTATCGGACCACAACACTTACATTAAATTACGAGGAGATCCCTTACTAAAATTCAGCTCAGAGGTCAAGTCCCTGATCACAGATGCCTTCACTGGAGGAATCATCAACAAGACTGAGGCATCCTTCCTTGATAGAGAATATTACTCCACATCTTATTTTTACCATTTACTCAAAGTCCACAAGAACCTTGACAACCCCCCAGGACGCCCCATCGTGGCAGCCATGGAGAGTGTCACCAGTTACTTCTCCATGTACATTGACCACTTCCTCCAATCTCTGGCCCAAAATCTACCCGCCTATATACGGTACGGCCTACACCTTCTAGACATACTAAAAGCATACACTTGGGAATGCTTCTACCTATGGCTCCCATTGGATGTATCATCCCTCTACACCTCCATACCACATGCAGTAGGCCTGCAAGCAATACGACACTTTCTGGACTCAGACCCACTCATGAACCCCAGGCAGGCCCAGTTCATACTGGAAGCAACCAACTTCTGCCTCAATCACAATTACTTCCTATTTGATGGACAGTACTACCTGCAGATCCAAGGCACAGCCATGGGAGCCAATTTTGCACCCAGCTACGCCAACCTAACGATGGGCTTCTGGGAACACCTACACATATGGCAAAATAACCCTTTCTCCAAATACATCGTCTTCTTTGGCTGCTACATTGACGATACTCTCGTCATTTGGGATGGCCCCCGCACACTAGTTGAGGACTTCGTCACATACTGCAACAACAACTCACTCGGCCTGTCATTCACATCAGTCTGCGACCCAGATAAATTATCCTTCCTTGACCTGGAACTGTGCCACACTGAGGATACCATATATGCCAAAAACTACACAAAACCCACAGCAGGCAACTCCTATCTCCATTATACCAGTTGCCACCGTCCCAGATGGATCTCCAACATCCCAAAGAGCCAGTTCTGCTGCCTCCATCACAACTGCACCCGTGATGAAGATTATTCAACCCTAGGGCTAATACTCCAAGAAAAATTCCTGGAAAAAGGTTACCCACCTCCTCTAGTACAAGATGCCTTCACTCTTTACCTCACTGCACCCTCCAGCAGCCACTAAAATAATAATCAACCTCAATCAGTCAGATTCATCACCACCTTCCATACTCAACATAAGAAAATGGAACAAATCTTCCGCAAACACTGGGGAATCCTCCTGGAAGATCCACACCTAAAAAACGCCATCACAAGCTCCCCAAAACTAACATATAGAAGGGCTCGCAACATCAAAAGCCAAATCTCCCCCAGCAAGATCAAACCAGACATCACTAAAACCGATCCATACCAGACCTTCTCCAATATGAAAGGCATGTACCAATGCTGAAAGCTCAATTGTCTCACGTGTCAATATGTCCAACATGGCAATTACCTATAAAAGGCAAGACTTACACCTTCAACGATTTCTATACCTGCTCCACAGAATTCGTTATCTACTGCCTTTCTTGTCCATGCGGTCTCCTCTATGTAGGCCGAACCATCAGACCCCTGAGGAAAAGGTTTGGGGAACACAGAAGAGGTATAGAGGAGGGAAAAGACAAATTCAGTGTCCCCAAACTCTTCAAAGAATACCACCAGCAATTTCTCTACAGGACTCCATGTTTGGGTCCTCGAGGCTATCTCCAGCAAGCTCCCACAAGCCGAGCGTTTCAAACGCCTATGCCAAAGGGAAACTTTCTTGATCTACACCCTGGACACCTTATCGCCTGGAGGAATAAATGAAGATTTGGAAATCCAATCCGTCCTCTAAGTGACCTGACCTTGAGCCCACCTTGCCATGCCTTACCTCCATCTATACCTCAGCCCCATCATGCTCCACCATTTCATCCCACGCCCCTCCCACCACATACAGCGCATACATCCCACTCCCACCATGACCCAGGTTAAAACCCCCCACCCCTCTCCCCCCTCCCATAACCCCCCCACCCCACCCGTTCCCCCTCGCCCCCCCTTTTCCCCTCCCCCTTTCACCTCCTTCTCCCCCCCTTTCCCTATCCCCCTCCACTTCTTTTTTCACCCTCCCCACCCCTAAATAATACCCCCCTTCCCAAAACCACCCCACACTCGATCCTTTCCCCTCCTCCCCCGCTTCCCCCCATATATATAACCATTAGTATCCAGCAGCTAGCCTTCCCCCCTCCCCCGCTTCTCCAAAGCCCCCACTCAATATTCCCCCACACATGTTATTTACATTGCCATTCCTTTACTTTGTGCCCACTCACTCTCTGTTCATTATCATTATCATCATTATTATTCTGTCCCATCCCATATGTAAACGTCTCCTTGTCATATACAACGGGTGTCATCCTCCCCGTCCCACATTTGATCTCACT
>BLSH010407733.1:354277-375516 GCA_018402905.1 Glandirana rugosa
CCCCGACATTTCGCTGATGCACATAAACAGTCCACAGAGGGCCTGGAAGTTTGGGTAATAGAGCAGGTCCCAGCGTCCTTCTCTGGTGCAGAGCGATTCAGCAAACTCTGCGCCAGAGAAACCTACTGGATTTACAACCTGGATGCCCTCTCGCCTGGAGGGCTGAAGGAATGTATAGAGATAGCCACTGTACTTTAACTTCTTTGGTATAATTTCATTAACCTTCCTTTGCTTATCTCCAGGTATACGCATTATCTCTTCTCTTTTGGCTCCATGGGGGTGGCGGGTCCCTTTATCCCAATGTGCATGTAAGTAAACCACCTACACACGGCATGTACCTGTTCCAGATGTATGTGTACGCAACATGGGGTATGTATCGGCATACACATGCATCTGATCAATCTGGTAAAGCACATCCCCACTCAGCATCACCATCGTTGTCCATTCCATGCATATACATACCCATGCATATACATACCCTCATCTTCCAATATCCGTTAGCAAGCTGGGTCTACATACAGACAGTCTCACAGCAACATACACTATCATACCCTCATATTTATTCATTTGTCTATGGAACATATACATACGTGTGTAAATCTGTATACACATGGGTATTCATATATATGTTTTTACACATACTCCCCGTACATTTAACTCATACACTACGTCCTTGCCACTGGATCTAGTCCTTACCCTCATTCTTATCTTTATCACCTTAATCTCATTATTATCATCACCTCTTCTTCTCCTTCCTCCCCTCCCCTCTTACTTCTTTTTTTCCTTTCCATTCCCACCTTCCTTATCCCTACTCTTCTTTTTTCTCCCTCCGCCCTTTGTCTCTCTCCCCCCGGATACCCCTACCCCTTCCCCGCCCCCCTTTTTTTCCCTTCCTCCCACAGGTATTAATCAGTCGTAGATGTGCATGTACTTTTAATATATTCAATAATTCAATATCTATATAAAATATATAGTTGATTTTAGGACCTATATTTGTTTTACTGATATTATCATGATGTAATTACGTATACATAATTTTTAACCCGATTATATCAATTTCTTGTGAATATGCATTTTTCCTGATTTACATATGTTTTTATATATTTCTTTAATATATTTTTTTTATACAATTACTGCTCAACCTATATTGAGAATAATTTGTTGTCCATGTGTTCTTTCATTTGATCTTGACCCGTGGTACCCATATATATATGCTGTATTTGTATGTTCTTATTTTACTATTTATACTCTGATGTCCTCATGGCTACATATACGTTTTCTATATAGAGACTTTTTAGAACTATTCCGACTTCCCACCACTAGGTGTCGCCCATCTTTCCCCTATATATAGCAGCGCTTACCCATTAGCATACATGCCTGATGAAAGAGTGCGCCCGTTGATGACGTCACGGGTAAGGAAACTCTGAAACGCGTCGCATTTTGATGACGTGGGATGCTCACCAGCTGCTCCTCTGAAGCCCCGGCTCCGATTCCATCACATGAGCGGACGCTCCATCTGCCTTCGGCCGGCCGACATTCCGCTCCACCGGGACAGCAACCATAGGACACAGCAGTGAGGAACCCCACGGTCAGCACGGACACCGCTGCTCCCCCTCTCTGTCTCTCCGCAGACTCATGTGCAGACATGCACTTTTTACCTCTATTTATGTGAGTTGGATATACCCCTGTTTTTACCAATAAATGTTATACTTCTGCATTTAGAGGCACCTTCTGCTTTCTTCCTTCCTATATAAGTTGTATCTGTCTATCTGCAGTCTTCCCTTCATTACATCCGTTCAGTGCTGAATTTATAAAGCTTGTCTGAGAGTTCAGAAAAAAGGTGGCAGAAAGGTGAAGTTACACTCTGCAGAGCTCAGTGAGGAGAGCTCTGGGAGCTGATTGGAGAGAAGAGACACCCCCCCTCCACACAGCACACAATAACTGAGCTGAGGCTGTCAATCAACCGAAGGTCCCTCCCAGTCACCTTTTTTCTCTTGGTGTCAGGAAAACTTGTCAGAAGAGATTCATACTGATAGCAGAGGAACAAAGCAGCAGACAGAAATGACACTGGGGTTGATTTACTAAAAGCAAATATACTGAGCACTTTGCAAAGTGCAGTTGCTGCAAAACTTAGTAAATGATGTAAAGCTTCACTGTGCAAAGAATACCCAATCATGTGCAAGGAGAATTTAAAAAACAGCATTTTTGCTTGCACATGATTAAATGGTGGAAGTCAGCAGAGCTTTTGAGATCAGTACCATTCTTTCTTGTACCCGTGACTCATCTTGTATCTGCCCCCCTCCTTTAGGTTTCTTATAGTTGTCTACAGGTTAGTCTCCCACCCACAGCTTTGCTTTTTGCACAGCCTATGTGCAGCATAGTGATGATATCACTGTTTTTTAAAATGTATTAACTAGGTTTACAAAGGCATTTGGTGCACAAAAAATGAATTACCTGAAGAACTCCATGGCAGCATACATTTTGTATCTCTGCCCTCGTTCATACCTCATAGGATCCCACTCCCATAAAGTTTGAGGCTGAGCCAGAGGCCATGTTCCTTCTTTGTCCTCCTCACTCATAGAACCAATTTTGTTTGAGTTTGTTTCTACCTTTTGGAAGTCTCAGCAGCTGTCAGGAGTAGTTTTGCAGTTCCAGGGGGGCTTAAATGGTCACCAAGTCCCTAACTATAAGTGGGGTGGTGTTGTGGCACACATATGTAGAGCATCGATGCCTGGAGAGTGGGGCCTGCCATCGGCGGGCGTTTGCATTAGCCAAGATCCCTGCTATTAGCAAGTGGTCATTAAGTGTGCCCAGCCTGGATATGGCAGCTGTGTTCCTGCCTCTGGGATGCGGGTTCACTTATTGCTTGGCAAAAGTGTTTTTCTAGCATAAAGAGTCACCTATTTGGTTGGCATGGCCTTCACGAGATTAGCCATATGCATAGAGTTGCCATTGAAGGATGCTGTGTCCTTCAGACGTATACTGATGATTGAGGGTGTCCTTGGGGGGGTGCAGCGTCTTCTGGTGGTAACTTTATGCATTGGTCTTGCCCTTAGGGAGCATATCTTTCTGCAGTTGCAGTCTGTGAACCTGCCTTAACTCTTGCCTCTCTTCCAATGCAATGGAAGTTGGGATGAATAATACTAATTCTACCTTAAAGAATAAGTGAGAGCTCTTGTCTGCATTGTGAGAGCTAAACCTGTCCTCTTCAAGGGCTAGCTTCATTTGATAGCAAAGAGCTGGGATTGCAATTAGTTTGGCCTCCAGCCTCAGAGTAAATGTCTGCCGAATGAAAGAAGACTGCCTTTCAAAAGTCGGTGTCTAACTCCAAAGAGGTTTGCTCCTGCAGTCCCAACTTGGAGTCCAGAAAGAATTGAAGAGAGAAAGAGTCTTCAAAGATTTCAACTTCTGAGGGAGAGGTTGCTTACGGTAATTTTTCAGATTGTGACACCCATACATATCTTATGGGTACCTGGTTGCTCTTCTTCTGATAGGAGGGTGCAGCTTTGGTCTCAGGCGCTTGGACACCCACTTCAGGCCATGTTGGACAATCAGTCACATTCAATCCTCTGGCTGTGCCAGGAGGAATCCTTTTTGCTCCATCAATAATAGACAAGTTCTGCTAGTCAATGTCAAGCTTTTTGTCTCTAGGGACCACAATTCCAATTCCAGCAGATGTGATTTTAAGATGAATACTTATGTTGCTCAACGGTGCCTATTTCCATCTCTCCAGAGCTGTCTCTTTTTGACAGAGCTCTGTTTCTACATTGATCAAGACATTATGCAACATACATGTCTGCGGGTTGGATTCTTGATCCACTCCTTCTCTAGAAAAAATAGGGTTCCCTGTCAAGAATACAGAGGGAGCTCACAGGACACTATAAGAGGTTGGATAGTTAGTCTTTCAAAACTCCTACAGAAATCCTTGTGCATCTGAGAGCTTAATGGTTCAAGATACATTGTTTTTGCCACTAGAGCATACTGGTGGTAGGACACTGGGTTATCCTGGCTTTCCTTTCTTCACATGTCAGCGTCTCAATGCCTGATGATCAGTACCATGGTCTTTGCCATCCCAATATTGAGGTGGGGTCAATGGAAAAGGCATCCTGTCCTGAAGGTTTTTTTTTTCTCGTTTCAATACATTTTTATTGAAGATTATCATTTTAGCAAAAAAAATAAAACTGAAGTTAGTCTGAGTCTGACAGAAAAGTATTCACGTACATAGTAAATGATGAAACACGGGCTGATATCAACACCTAGTGAAAATTTTTAGAGCAAAAGAGGCCGCGCCATCTCACCGGTCACCCCAAGTGGGATCATAGGGGTTTTTTTCTCTAATGTAGAACATGCACCCAGCTATTTATGTCAAACAGGCAGATTAAACCTTGGGTGCTGGCAGAGTAATAAATCTTCTGTATCACAGAGCTATTGCCAGTGGAACTCCCCTGTTGGGAAGTTGTTTTGAACATTCCAGTTTTCTGACCAGTTATGATATGCTCCCTTTGCCTTTTGTCACCTGACAGCAGGCTTTTTTAGCGTCTGATAAGGCTAAACAACATCACAGTGGTGTCCTACATCAAGGAGTAGGTAAGAACCTGTAGAGTCAGTCCACCAAGAGAGGTAAAGCTGACTGTGATCTGGGTGGAGAGGAATAACATTTCATTGAGTCTACATTCAGAACTTGCCCAGTTGGGAAACAAGTCATTCCTACGTCCAGGTTCCTTCAAATGGATTTAATCTCTGGGTAAGATTTCAGAGTTAGATCTGCTAGAGTCTCATTACTACTACCAGTTGGAAAGCTTTTTCCCTAGGAGCCTGAGCCAAGCCCTCGGTGTGGATGCTGTGATAGATCAGGAAAGGTCTCACAAGCCATATGCTTTCCCTTTAGTCTGATCCATATACAGTTTTTTGGGTCTGCTGCCAAGGACTGTGTTAATTTTTGCAGCAATTCCCCATTGGCCAAACAGACCTTAGTTCCAGCTTTTGATACCAGGTTATCAGACTCCAGTCCTCTCTCTCTCAAATGAGATCATTTGTCGCAGAGTTCAGTACTCCACCCTTGTTCATCTCTTGCAGTTTCACCATCCTGGAAGCAAGAGACTGATCAGACCTGGCTGTTTTTCTCTCAACTGATATCTATCATATAACATACAACATAATTTGAATAAAGCTTGTTGAATTTGAATTGCTTTGTTTTCTTTTGTTTCCGTTCCTTAGGTCAGGTACGTTCTGGACTTTAACTGATCTTAAGCTCTCTTAGAGGGCAGATCTATGCAGTCCCTGTCATATCCAATGTCTCATGGGTGCACAATCCCTTACACATTCAATACTTTGATGAGGGGGGTGACATCTGAGACTCAACAGAGAGCCAAGACTTGGTACATAAGATTTACTACTTTCTCTGGACTTCCTTGCCAGCTCCAGATGAGATCTCTTTTCAGTCCAGCTTGGGTAAAGACTGAGCTATGAAAACCTCTCATCAGCCAAGTAGTTTGCCAAGACCAGAGATCTAGGCTAGGAAGGATCCTTTGGTGACTTACAGCTCCAGGTGGGATAGCCTCCAGTCCAGTTGGAATAAGGATTGAGCCATGATGACACTCTCTCTAAGGGTTACATCATCAGCAGGAAGTTTTCCAGAATCAGGACCTTTAGGACCCCTTGGAAGCTTGCTGCTCCAGATGGGATCTATTTTAGTCCAGTTTAGCGTAAAGGCTTGGTCATGAAGGCAGCCTCTCTAAGGGTTTTTCATCATTCAGGAAGTTTGCCAGGATCTGGGCCTTGGGCTATGAGGGAACCTTGTTGGAATTCTGCCTAGAACAGATAGTGTTTATAGCCATACTGGGTTGCAATCTGAGGTGGCTTCGGCATCTTATGAGAACAACAGGTTTGTTACTCCCAGATGCAGGACCACTAAGGATAACTAGCTCCATGCCATGAATATTGGGATACTTTGAGCTTGCTCACGAGCTACAGCTTTACTTAGAGTTTTAGGACATCTCTTTGTCACTCTCTCTAGCAGAACCAGCGGGACAGAGATATTGCCCATCGCTGGATGGGTCATTTCAGCTAGCCAGTAGGCTTATAGAGCTTAGGGCATGGTTCCTGAAGTGACAATGCACTCAACTAGGAGTGTGTGAAAGGGAACCAGAAATATTTGTAGGGGGATGACATGTCTTCCATTAAGACTGTTTTGGCTCATTGTGGGGTGTAGCTAGCTTCCTTATACTGTTAATATATATCCATAAGGTTTCTGTTGGCTAAATACTATGTTAGAAACCCTACTTTTTTGGCATCCCACCCTTGTTTTTTTTTTGGCTAGATAGCTCCAAAACCTATGTTGCTATAGAGCAGTGGTTCTCAATTTCCTGTCATCGGGACCCACCAACAGGCCAGGTTTGCAAGATCACTGAAATATATCACAGGTGATATAATTTGCTGCTCAGTGATTGCAGTATTCTAGTCTGCATCTCCCCAAGGTAATACTAAAAACCTGGCCTGTTAGTGGGTCCCAAGGACTGGAGCTGAGAACCACTGTTATAGAGTCTGTCAGGAAAACTGAAATACTTACCATAATTTTCCTTTCTTGATGAAATCCATGGCAGCAGGAGTCCTCTCCTAGTGTCATGAGTAGGCTAGTTATGGAACACAACCTCTGACCTTTGGTAGGAGTGAGGGCAGAGCTACCCAAACGTATGCTGCCATGGAGTCCATCAGGAAAGGTAAATTATGGTAAGTTTTTGATAGGAAATGTTCCATTTGTTATGGCTATTGAAGACTATATTTAAATGAAAGTTTATGTGGAGTTCAGCTTTAAATGTATGCTGATAACGGGCAGAAAAAATTAGAGACAATGAAGATTTTAATTTCTTTGTATGTTTATTAAACATATAATTTAAAATATAAAATTCAAAGGAGCACAGGAAACAAAATTACTTATTACTGATGTTCATATAGAGGAACAGTGACCATAACATGATTTCATTTAATGTTAGTAGTAAGCAACAAACACATATAAGATAAAAACACTTACCTTTAGGAAAGCAAATTTTCCAAGAATGAGGGCTTCTCTCCAAGACGTAGACTGGGAGGGAATATTGGCATAGATGAACACAGAACAGAAATGGGAATTCTTCAAATCGACTGTATGTAAACTCAAAGTATATTTCCATTGGCAATACGTTTAAAAGGTTAAAAATAAAACCTATGTGGCTCATGGCCAAAGTTAAAAAAGCTATAAATAATAAGAAAATAGCCTTTAAAAAATATAAAAATGAAGGAACGCTATCATTGTTTAATTGTTACAAAGAATATACAGAATATGTAAAAATGAAATCAAGAATGTATAAATTCAAAATGAAAGACTGATTGCAAAAGATAGTAGGACAAACCCCCAAAACATCTTCAAATATATTATTACAAAAAAGGCCCTTTAAAAATAACCTAGAGTGGGTGATTTGGGACAAAGAGAAGGCAAATAATTTAAATACTTTCTTTAACTCTGTGTATACAAAGGAGCATGGGGAAGCTCATGTCCATAATGCGGATGGTATTGACACAGCCACAAATGATCCACAATGACTCAAAAGCGATATGGTCTGGAAATATTTAGACAGAATAAAGGTGGATAAAGCACCTGAACCAGATGGTATCCACCCACGGATCCTAAAAGAATTGAGCTCTGTCATTTCAAAGCCATTGTATGTAATTTTTTGGGACTTGTTAATGACTGGAATAGTACCACTAGATTGGCATAGGGCCAATGTGGTGCCCATATTTAAAAAGGGATCAAAGTCTTTACCAAGTAACTATAGACCTGTTAGTTTAACTTCTATAGTTGGGAAGATAGTGCAGAGTTTAATAAAAGACCACATAGATGAGTTCTTGCTGGAAAAAAATATTTTAAGCAACAGACCGCATGGATTCTTAGACAGAAGACAGAAGTTGTCAGACAAATCTGATTTCTTTTTATAAAGGACGTAACTAAAACCTTGGACAGTGGGGTGGCTGTGAAAGTGGTGTACTTGGATTTTGCAAAAGCGTTTGACACAGTTCCCCATACATGGCTAATTTGTAAGGTTAAGTCTACAGGTTTGGAAATATCAGTTGTAAATGGATAGAAAACTGTCTAAAAGACAGAATTCAGAGAGTAGTGGTTAGTGATTCTAACTCTTAATGGTCTAAGGTTATTAGTGGTGTACCCCAAGGTTCAGTGTTGGGACCCTTACTTTATAATATCTTTATAAATGATATAGGGTCTGGGATTAAAAGTACAATTTCAGTGTTTTCAGATGACACCAAGCTATGCAGTGGAGTAACGTCCTTACAGGATATCTCCAACTTACTGTTTAATTGGCGACTATGTGGCAGATGAGGTTTAATGTAGATAAATGTAAAGTTATGCACTTGGGGGCCAAGAATATACATGCATCATACATACTAGGGGGAGTACAAATGGGGGAGATCCATAGTGGAGAAGGATCTGTGGGTTCTGCTTAATAATAGCTTATTAATAGCAAGCAATGCCAAGATGCGGTTTCCAAAGCAAACAAAGTCCTTTCTTGTATTAAAAGAGGTATGGACTCCAGAGAGAGAGATATAATTTTGCCCCTGTACAAATCATTAGTAAGATCTCATCTGGAATATACAGTTCAGTTTTGGGCACAAGTTTACAAAAAGGATATTGGGGAACTGGAGAAAGTGCAGAGAAGGGCAACCAAACTGCATTGGCTAAAGCCTGGTAATCACCAATACTCTTGGTGAAAGCCTTTAAATCATGAATGCACATTTGCATGTTTTATTAAATAAATGACTATTATTCAACAAGATAATCTACCCAAATTTTACAAAAGCGCAGAGAAGGGCAACCAGATCTCAGCTATCAGGCTAGATTAGAGGAACTGAATTTATTCTCTCTTGAGCAGAGGTGTTTAAGGGGGGATATTAGACAATGAAATGGGAGGGGGTTGGGGACTTTAAATGAGGCACAAGTGGGTAGATCAAGTGTCTCCATCCCTATTAATCAATTTAGGAAGCGAGGAAAAGTTGGTGGGACTTTATATGAGGAAAGCGCCCGACTAAGTACCAGGAGCATGGAGTGACTGGAAGACATATATGCAACCATTTGGAGGACATGTAATCATAACCTATCCACATCCACATTACAATCATTAGGAAGCATACAATCATAACATATCCACATTACTCTTCAAATAGAATTTTTATTTACAAAATATCGCCACATAGTGACCATGTAATAGTACAATACCATAAAAATGATTTACAAGGTGTTGCCACATAATGACAAATGTGGTGATATGATACCATGGGAATGACATGGTGCATTGCAATATATCTCCATATAGACACTCAACCTCCCAATTGGCATGCTCATGCAATATATTATAAAATAAAATAAAACAATACACAGGTACAGGCCCATCAATCAAAATAAATAAATTCGTAAAATGTTTAAAAAGGTACTAGCATCTGAATAGCTCTAGTAATGGCATCTCTATAGCTCGACGCGTTTCATGGATGTTGTTATCCAATCTTCAGGAGCAGATGCAATACGATTCATCTATAAAGAGGAAGAATTGATGCATCTTGAGTGGGTGTGAAGTGAGAGACATTGCACATGAGCAGGCATACTGATACAATAGGGACAATAAATGATAGTTCACTGATACTTACAGGCGAACGAATTGTCCAGGAGGGGAATGTGGGTGACCAGACGCTGGCCGGGGGGAGGTAGTCAGCCCCGGGAGCTGAGGCGGCATAAGCCCCATGAGGTTAAATGGGAGCCACCTGGGACCAGGTATCCTTATATGAGAGACTTCAGTGTAAGGAAGAAAATCAGTGACTCGTGACCTAAAAATGCAACATAGGGATAATGTGGTGTATTAAAAATAACTATATCACAACATACAGTGTTATATAGTGGTACGTATTAATATAAAAAATGAAAAATGTAAGGGGGGATATTATCACCATGTACAAATACATAAGGGGTCCATATAGTGAACTTGGTGTTGAGTTATTCACTTTAAGGTAATCACAGAGGACAAGGGGGCACTCTTTATGCCTAGAGGAAAAGAGATTTCATCATCAAATATGGAAAGGTTTCTTCACAGTAAGAGCTGTGAGGATGCAGAGTAGACTCCTTTCAGAGGTGGTTCTCTCCAGCCCAGTAGATTGCTTTAAGAAAGGCCTGAATTCTTTCCTTAATATACATAATATAACTGAGTACTAACATTTATAGGTAAAGTTGATCCAGGGAATATCGCCTCTGGGGGGATCAGGAAGGAATTTTTTCCCCTGTTGTAGAAAATTGGATCATGCTTTGCTGGGTTTTTTGCATTCCTCTGGATCAACTGTGGGTATAGGATTGTGTATATGGAATTGTATGGTTGTGTTGTTTTTTTTTAGATGGACTGTATTTTTTCAACCTGAATAACTATGTAAATTATAGTCAATTATAGTAGTATGATCATTTTAACACTTCACCATACATAGGCAATCAATAGTTATCCTAAAAATGCGTGGACCCCATGGAATAATATAAAACACACAGGCAAATATTACAATACACATTTTCTGGCCTAATAGACAAGGAGGTATCACAAAAGAGAGGGGGAGGGGGGGGGGGTTGGCATTGCCCTGAGGAATATTTACCAATGAAAAAAAAAACTAAATATGTTTTTTAAATATTCCAAGCTGCCAGGAGCAGTGATTTGAAGAAAAACACAGAGTGTTAGATTAAATGAAAAAAATAAATATCAGACCTTTTGGATTTTAAGGGGGTGCCTAATAAAAACAAACAGAAAAACAAAAAAGCATGTGGTCCCCCAGAAAATCCATGATATTAGTTTTAAGGGGGACTTCTAGCAAAAATACCAAAACAAATGTTATAAGTCCCCCTAAAAATGTGTGAGGTTCCCCTAAAAATCCATACCAAACCCTTAATTTGAGCATGCAGCCGAGCGGGCCAGGAACGGGAGAAGATGAGCATGCTGCCCCCTTTCCCCCCGATCTATACCAGGCCACATGCGCTGAACATGGGGGTTTACCTGCCAACATCCCCTGGAAAGGCACCTTGTACAGTGGTTATGGGCTTCTGAGGGCAGAGGGCTTATTGGAATCCCATAGGCCCTTTAGTAATAGGGGGGCCCCAGACACTGGCCATCCACCCTATGTGAATGATTTTAGGGTACATAGTACCCCTACATATTCGTAAAAAAAAAGATGTCACCTAGAAAAAAAGACATCTAAATGTTTGACACCTAAAAATCTGCAAAAAAATTCCCTCATTATAAATACATCATCAATCACAATGCCTGTTGACTCACCGGGAAAAAAAGGGAAACGATAACCACCGCACACTACCTATCCTGGCGATACACGTGGCCGAACGACAGACTGTTATCAGCTATATAAGGGAAGCTGCGAGGATAGTAGTGATATGATGGATCAAATATGGCCATGGCCATATTGGGTTAATTTCTCTGACTGGTCTTTTTTACCATTATTGGGCTTCTCAAAATGGAGAGATGGTTTAGGGGTGCAGAATACCCAGCAAGCACAAAATGGGAGAATAGAAACTGAATAAGCAGCAGGTCCTATGAGAGAGACCTCTAAAATAGATGATGAAAACAGAGGACAGTCAGATAAATCTGTGATTCTTTGAGAAAATTCACAGTATATCTTTGTGAAACTGACTTCTGCCCTCCATAAGCAGACAGAAATGCCTCAAACCATGAGCAAATATCTTCCTTGGTCAGTTTCTATGCAGCTCCTACTAGCTCCTCTGAGGCCCTCTTAAGACAAGAGTATCTCTGTTCAACCCAGCTCCCTTCAAGTAAGTACCTCAGCAAGTGGCTTGGTATCCAAGGCTATTGTCACATGGCTTATGCTGAGGCCAGATCCCAACAGCAATTCTTCACACAGGCTCCTCCCAGGAAGAAGCCCCAGGGTGGAACTGAAAAAAAATGGTCAAGCTAGCACATAGTTAGCAGGTCTACAGCAATAAATCTGACTCACTTTTTATTTCTGTTTAAAGGACATCTTTAGCAAAGGTACAATGGATAGCAAGTTTGTTTCATGCATGACTGCAAGACTTTCAACTCAGAGAAGCACTGTGCTTTTGCAAAATGTTATTGGTCTTTGAAGACCACTTTGACGCTTTGAACTCAATAATTCAAAGTACTTGTTCAAGTGAGAAATCTGTATTCAAATGTCCAAGTCCCTTAAACTCATAATTCCACTCAAACGAACATTATTGACATTATATGAGGTTTAAAGAGCAACATTAGTTCATAGACTGTAAAAAAAAAACGTTAACAAGTTAAAATGGTTGTAAACCTAAAAAAAAAAAAAATGCTCCTGTTCTTTTAAAGTATGATAAATAGCACAGTGCTTTTGCAGTGTAATTTGTCCCAATACAGGTTCTAAAATACCTGGTTAATCCTGCCTGTTCCTGTTTTTCCCTATGTGTACTGACTGTGCTAATCATGGCTGCTGATCCATGATAGCCTGGTCAGTTTACATCCCTCCATCATCCCGCTATGTGTTCAGAGTCTCTTCATCTCTCCCTCCCTCCCTGCCTGTCATTTTCATAGTCTTGTGAGCTTATCTCCTCCTTGCCCCTCCCCTCCTGTCTTTATTCCCCCGTGGCTGTAAAGTAATATATATAAATTGCATCCCCCCTGTTATAGGAAGATATAAAGTACAGTGTGTTATTTTTTTTAAATTATAATGCTAAATACCTTCTTGCATAGTGCCGCTGTGTAGTCATGTGTCCTCCCTCTGCTAGCTTGCATATCTCAGACAGGAATCTCAGCCTCTCCCTCTGTACTCCTTGGATGGGGAAGAAAAGCAGAGGGAGGACATGTGACAGCACAGCGGCACTGTGCAAGAAAGTATTTAGCATTAGAATTTTTAAAAATCTGACACACTGTACTTTATATCTTCCTAAAACAGAGGAGATACACGTAATTTATGAATGTGACTTTGCAACCACTTTGAATTTGATAAATAAGTCATAAAGTAACTTAATAAAATAGTTACATGCTTAAAAATAAACATTAATAGGTCTTTCAGATGAAGAATATTTAAGTCATTATTTTGGACAGCATGTCTTTTAAATGTCTACAATCCAGTTCACCAAGAAAATATTGCCAAGCCATTTCCATCTATATTTTTAACACATTTTTCTACTTAAAGGAAATGCTGCCAAGTGCTTGCTGAAGTTGGGAAGAGTCACTTTTAAAACTAGAACAGTCCAAGAGCAAAATGGTATTTTTTAACTTGCACTTCAACAGAAAATACATGAAAGGAAATATACACCCAAGTACATTGGAAACGGAGCCTGGGCTGTCATTCTCATAGTTTTTAAAGGAGCTTTTGATGAGGATACATTCTTGACAAGTTGTAGACTACAGGATGTTTGAAAGCAAAAATTTGCATGCAATGATTGATGAAAAGAACTATGGCCAGAGGGAAAAAGTGTCAGAAAAAGCAAAGCTTTATACAACAGCTTGGTTTCTAAAAAAGCAAAGGGTTGCTTTACTATAGCACACATTTGATTTACCCTATATTCTCTGCACCACAATTTATGTATTTTGTCTCCATACACAGCTAATAACTGTGATTGTGCCTAAATTGATATTTGGAGACAATTGGGGTTTTCTGTCAAAACAAGCCTTTATATGATTTATGCTATACAACATAAAATTAAACAAGATTCTAGTTGGCATTTTTTTCAACACATATTGTACAAAGCAGTTCTACAATTCTCACAGGCAGATTGAGGGACCCAATGGGGTAGCCACACAAAGAAGTTGAGTCTTAAGACCCACCTTTTTATTACCAGTGTAAGTAGAAACCTCATGCATGTAGACACTGTGGCTGGATAAATGCGCACACAGAATTTTGATAAACCTTGTAATTAAAGGAATGATTTGACAACCCCGATTGGTTTCACTGCATTGTCACACTAAGGAAGATATGTACTGGGGATACCCTTTTACCAACTGATGTCCCTGCTTTGCCCAACAAAGGAAGACATATACTGGGGATACACTTTCTAATATTGGCTGACATTTCTGAATATATGGCTGAAAGCTAAATTCCAGGAAAAAAATCTTGTAAATGTATTTCTCAAAGGGTACAGAGATTCAAGTAAGAGTACTCATGTGCTCAGTACTTCTGCATAGAATACAATCATCTTCCAGGTTTTATTGCCAAAGCTTAATTGAACAAGCTGAGGTTAGAAGCTGATTAGCTACCATGCACAGCTGCACTAGATTCTGAGTGCACCATTTTTAGTAAATCTCCCCCAATGTTTGTTCAGACCAGATTTCAGCGTTAAATTTCTGTATAGATGTGAAGCAGGCCTTACTGTGTATTGGGACAAGATTTATCCAGTAGTATTTTCTGTAGGTATGATCTTTCTTTTTATGTAAGGTATTGATATTGTATACAATTATTTGTTTTTTAATTTTTTGTATTTGTTTTTTTGGGGGGTGCTCTCCAAGGCAATGCAATAAATTAATTATAAAATACCAGAGACAAACAGTAATGGATAGAGGACCCCTTCAATTCAATCCCTGCTCAGCGCCAGGGCATGCACTTTACCCACAAACAGCTGCTGCTAAAAGCAATTAGACATCAAAAATATTCCCAAAATGTTAAGGCATTATTCTAATGCTGCATTATTTTGGCTATGTAGTCTACATGCTAAATATGTATGCTAAGATGTAGCATAATTAATTTATTAAAAATATCAGATAAAACATAGATTAAATCTGTAGCAGCGCTCAAGAGAATGTCCCCACAGTTCATTAGATGCTGTGATCCTCAGTGATGAAAAAGCTGTCTAACGTAAAGTGCACCTTTCACCAACACACAGCTTTTTCATCACTTAGGATCACAGCATCTAATGAACTGTGGGGACATTCTCTTGAGCGCTGCTACAGATTTAATCTATGTTTTATCTGATATTTTTAATAAATTAATTATGCTACATCTTAGCATACATATTTAGCATGTAGACTACATAGCCAAAATAATGCAGCATTAGAATAATGCCTTAACATTTTGGGAATATTTTTGAATTCCAACAAATGTACAACAAAGCAAGGTACATAACATCACAGTAATTGGCAAATTGCCACAGTCTCTCATTTACTTTGTCACCTTTGAGAATATGACTAAATGAATATAGTGTTGAATAAAACAGATCTTAAAGAACTGATCTGTATAGGTCTACATGTAAAAAAAGCTATCCATTTCTGTTACCGGTATTGTCCAATGTACAATTTTATTAATGCACCATAAAGAATAACTACAGTCAAAGGAGACTCTGGTAATCCCCTTCACTACAGCTTTGACCCCAGGCATTTGTCCCATCTGCCAGCACTGTGATCTTTTGAGGGTGTGTTGATATTTAATTGTGCAAAAAAGGACCTGAAATAGAGGTATAAAGAGCACTTCGGAGACACAAACCATTGCATGTGAAAACAATATAAAAATGTTTTTTTTTTCTGTGCAAAAGGACCATTTTGAAGAGGAACATTTTATATAAGTAACACACATATATTTAATTGAATATATACATGGTACAGTGTTTTCCAAAGTGAGGGACCTCATTATTGATCATTGTCTATGCTGTAGGTGGAACACTACAAGGCTTGGGATATCTATACAATGGAGACATGATATATATACATATTTAGAAGAGTGAGGAAGAGTTAACACTTCTGGCAATTTGTTTTGTGCTGTCTATGGCTTACTTTACCAGAAATATCGTTGCCCCCATTTCTTTGTAAAGGCATCACAGGGAGAGAAGAAAAGGGAAAATCTCCCCAGAGTCAAAGACAGAAAGAAAAATTGTACTGAAATTAGATTTTGAAAATCTTTATACAGTGGAGCTCCAATGAAGAAGCTATTCTATTACAACAGAAAGTGCAGAGGTAACTCAACTTTCTGTAAAAAGGCTCTAAAAAATAATTTCCTCAATTCCATTAAGAAGATTAAAATCCTCTTCTACTAGTAGCATTTAATCAGTTGTTTGGAGAAATTACTTCACCACCTTTATTGTCAAGCAAGGCCACCTCAGCCCCAGTTCCTTAAGCCATTTTAAATATTCCAGAGATAGTTAAACCTCCTATAACTTAAAGCTTAATTCTATGCAAACAGCTACACAGATAAAATGCAGGTATCAGACCTTTTTTAACTCCCAAAAGATTTTTATTTCTGTCCATCCCATTCTAAGAAATTCACAGCTCTACCATACAGCACAGCCCTGTCTAGCAGGAAAAGACTCCTTATATTTCTGTGCTGCAGTTCAGTAACACTTACAGCCCGTTTACACTGCCACTAAACCCCAGCAGTATAAAGTGTGACAGCTGTCTGTTCTGATGCAGTGAGCTGGTGCTAGGTGGTGCTGTATTGCACATTTCAGCACATCACACAGTTCCCTTTTACTTTTGAACCAACTTTATTTGAAGTGCACAAAAATGACACTTCTTTGAAGTCACTGTATGGCATTAGAGTGGGTTGTGTCACTGTACAGGGACATGCGATCCTGTCCTGTGCACTGCAATAAAATTCAGCATGTCTACATTTTATCACAGCTCAATGCACTGCACCTACAGGGTGCATTGCAGTGTGATCGGGACACAGAGAAAACAATTGCTTTCTGTCGCGTAGTGGTGACCGGAGTTCTTCCAATGTGGTAAAATGCACTTCATCACACTTGTCTTGTCCTTCCACCAACCTGTGACTGGGCTGGAGAAGCCACACAGCAAAGAGCTCATCAAATTGTCACTCTGCTTTCTCCACCTTTCAGCATACTTCTTGTTCAATGTATTTATCGAAATGTTTTGCAATACAAATCGAAAATACGAAATAGAGTAATAATAAACCAGTATGCATACATATAATGTGTACAAAACATTACATAACTGAAAGGGCCATTTCTCAAAGGGTACAGTCTAAAAGACTGAAGACCCGATTGTTAGAGCCAAAATGTGTACATTCACAAATGATAAACCAAATAGCCTCATAATGGATCAGTCAATATACTGCGGGTCAGTAAGAAGACATTAGCAAATTATAAAAAAAAAGATGTAAATTCACTGCAGGCTACATACTTCATCCACTGTAACACAACTGATTGGCTCCTTGTGTTGCTTCTCCCTCCCCCAGCCAAATTAAGATACTTTTGCTGCTTGCATTTAATAAATACATTTAATTATGCATTAAAGAATACAGAGCTGTGTGTGTTTGTGTGTGTATGTGTATTTTTATCTTCTTGGAGTTCAGCTTTAAGGGGATAATAAGACATTACTTTAATTTCTCAAGTTGCTTTCCTGAATGGAAAGAACTCTCTTAATCAGCATTCTAGTTAATTAGTGTTTGGGGTAACTAGCTTCAATCTGGATCAGAGAGTATAGAGACTTCTATGTTCTGCAGCTGCAGCAGAGGGAAACTTACTTCTGTTGTCATTAAGGAATACTAATGTGGGTTGGAGACAACCAGCCAGTTATATGATTGAAGTTCATCATAAAACATTAAAAAGACCAGTAGGTACTTTTTGATCATTTTTACAAGGCAAGTACCTGATGCATGTGTCCTTCAAATAGAGCATCTGTTGAGCTGATGACTGTAAGAACTTTTAATTACCAAAAAGAGTTGTGCCTTATCTGCAAAATGGAGCACAACACATTTTGCCAGATAAATAACAGTGAAGTGGAGACAGGAATGGCTTTGTTTACTGTTTCCTCTAAAAAGCTGGTCCAACAGACAGCTTAAAGTAGAATTGCATTTTTCATTTCACTTTAAATAGTTTCTTTGGGCCAAGCTGGCCCAAACAAACTATTTCCATTACAGAATGATGTGGCTGCTTGTTTCACTGTAATTACATATATTTACATAGTAGGTAAGGTTGAATAAAAACAATAGTCCATCCAGTTCAACCTATGTAGGTGTATGTGTGTCAGTGTCGATAATCATTTCCCAGATCCCTGTATATTGTGTTTTTTAAGATGCACTTCCAAGAGTCTTTTAAAAATATCAATACTCCCCTCTGACACCACCAATTGTGGAACAGAATTCCACATCCTTATTGCCCTGACAGTTAAAACCCCCCTACACCACTTGAGGTTAAACCGCTTCGTCTCCAATCTCATTGTGTGGCCCCGTGTTCTCTTACACTCCCTGAGACTGAATCGTTTTCTTCCTATGCTGTGATCAGCATTGAGGTATTTGTAAATCACTATCATGTCCCTTCTCAAGCTTCTCTTCTCCAGCAAGAAAAATTGTAGTGCTTGTAATTGTTCCTCATAATTGAGGTCCTCCAGACTCCTTATTCATTTTGTTGCCCTTCTCTGGACTCTCCACAGCTCCAGCACATCCCTTCTGTGGATGGTTGACCAGAACTGGATGGAATACTTCAGATGTGGCCTAACCAATGTTTTATAAAGTGGCAGGATTATAGTTTTATCTCTGGAGTATACCCCCTTTTTTATGCATGCTAATATTCTGCCGGCTTTGGAAGCTTCAGCTTGACATTGCATACTATTGCTCAGTCTGTCTTCTACTAGGACCCCTAGATCTTTCTACATCCTTGATTCCCCCAGAGGTTCTCCCCTAGTGAGTAGTTTGTGTTTTTAGCCCCCAAGTGCATTACTTTACATTTCTCCACATTAAACCTCATTCGCCATGTAGTTGCCCATCCCATAATTTTATTCAGGTCTTTCTGTAAAATTTCTATATCCTGATGTGATTATTATTGCCCTGCTTATTTTTGTGTCATCCACAAAAACTGAGATTGAGCTATTTATCCCATCCTCTATATCATCTTGACTAAATTAAACAGAATTGATCCGAAGACAGAGCCTTGTGGTACCTCACTTACCACTCCAGACCAATCTAAGTACACATTATTTATCACCACCCTTTGCACACGTCCCTGTAACCAATTTTCTATCCAAGAACAAACCCTATGGTCCATGCCTACAGACCTCAGTTTGTAGATTAAGCATTTATAGGGAACTGTATTGATACACCACATCCACAGGCCTCCCCCTACCTAGTTGGCAGCTCACTACCTCATAGAATGTTAACAGATTGGTCTGGCAGGAACGACTCTTCATAAACCCATGCTGATTACTACTGATGATACTGTTTTCATCAGCAAATTCTTGGATATAGTCCCTTCTCATCCCCTCCAATAATTTACTTACTATTGATGTTAGGCTGACAGGCCTGTAGATTTCAGGAATATGACTCTGCCCTTTTTTGAATATTGGTACCAAATTGGCTTTTCTCCAATCAGCTGGTACAATTCCCGTCAGTATGCTGTCCACAAAGATGAGGAATAATGGTCTAGCTATAACCTGACTGAGTTCTTTGAGGACTCTCAGGTGTAACCCATCTGGTCCTGGTGATTTATTTGTGTTAAGCTTTTCTAGTCTTTTCTTGACTCCGGCCTCTGTTAGCCACAAGGGTATGTCCTGCGACATGTTACTAACAACAATACAGTTGTGGTCGGTATACCCCTGCTTTTCCTGTGTAACAACCAAGGAGAAGAAATAATTTAGTACAGTAACCTTCTCTATGTCATCTGCAACCATCCTCCCTTCCTTGTCTTTTATGTGGGCAGGGTTTTCTGATCTCACTTTTTTACAGTTAATATATCTAAAACATTTCTTGGGATTTTTTTCTCTCCTCTGATATGTGTATCTTGTAGTCTTTTTAGCTGCCCTGATTTTGTTCTTACACTTCTTATTGCCTTCCTTGTAGTATTGGAATGTTGAAAATGACCAATCCCCTTTATATTTTTTAAAGGCCATTTTTATTCTCTATAATAAGATGTTTTATGTCTTATTAAAGAGAAAAAATGGCCTTTAAAAAATGAATTATATAATAGCATTATCTTCATACGGTAAGTGGTTTTGTGTTCCAGCGGCAGTACAGGTGAATTCCCATCAGAGTGTGCTTCTCTGCCATTCAGGGGAAATCTTGTATCATTATCAATGAATACAAAAACATATACATAAAAAGTCACCTGCTCTCCTGTGACAAAAACAATGAAGCTGCCTTCCTTATAGTGAGATACTAAAATAATAAACCTGGGGGGGGCAGAGCCGGCAGCCGGAGCTAATGGTGGTGTGAGAGAGGAGCTCCGACACACCAGTCACTCCAGAGCGACCTACACCGACACCACAGGCTTAAGACACCCTGATCCTGGCACAGCAAAGCACAGAGGGCTGGAAGGTAGTAATGGGGAAGAGAAAAGGCAGAGATCCGCCAAGAAAACTGACAGACTTCTACTCAGCAGCGCTGCCTGGGCCCAGCCAAGATGGCGCCGGAAGAAGAAGCAGCACGGAGCCTCACGCGGCCCTCGGCACGGACGAGCAAAGGAGCGGTGAGTCGCCTGATTCAGGCACACCTAATCCCCCCTCAGTAGACAACAGCCCAATAAAACAGAAAAGGAGACTAAACCCCACAGGGGAAGGAGGGGGAGAAGATGGCACAGAGGGAGAGGACATGGAACAGGCAACAGAGGAGAGCAATAAACTAGACAACTTCCCCACCACAGGCACCCCTATTACAGACATCACTATGAAAGATATGCTGCTAACATTAAGAGGGGCCATACAACAGGAAATTAACTCATTCATGCGATCCACCAACAAAGACATCACTATATTAGAGAACAGAGTAACGCACATGGAGAGCAAAATGGGGGAATTCTCCACAGCATATAATGAATTAGTGGACGCTCATTTTGACATGGAGGAAGAAATCAAATCACTGCGACTGAAAATCGCAGACTTAGAGGACCGAAATCGCAGGAACAATCTAAAATTCAGAGAACCGCATTAAGACAGCCAAATTGGCTAAGACCATACGGAGACTTAAAATCTAACAAGGACGCTAAAGCCAGGAGATTCAGACGCTAAAAGTCAGCGTCACTAAACTAAAGAAGGAGGTACAGTTTTACTCGCAGGTGATTAAGTAATATACGACACCTCTTAAGGGGGTAAAACGAGAGGTACACGCAATGAGACAAGAGATTATATCACTACAGAAACAACCACCTAGCGTACTTACTCAATTAAAGGACAACATACCGGGGAGAATTACAATCGTCGTATAGAAAGTAT
This sequence comes from Glandirana rugosa, assembly GCA_018402905.1. Classification (NCBI taxonomy): domain Eukaryota; kingdom Metazoa; phylum Chordata; class Amphibia; order Anura; family Ranidae; genus Glandirana; species Glandirana rugosa. Next base: position 375,448 of record BLSH010407733.1, read on the forward strand.
CACTACAGACATTATCCCCACGGACACCACCCCTTCAACAGATCAAATAACGAGAGGAGACAACGGACA
>BLSH010407733.1:375526-412958 GCA_018402905.1 Glandirana rugosa
AGTACGTTACGTCATGGGTTTGTTTTAAACGTCATAAAATAAAAGCTGCATAAATTCCAGAAAATGTACCCTAGTTTGTAGACGCTATAACTTTTGCGCAAACCAATAAATATACGGTAATTAACTTTTTTTTTACCCAAGACATGTGGCTAAATGCATTTTGGCAAAAATTTATGACTAAAATTTAGTTTATTGTATTTTTGTAATAACATAAAGTTGAAAATATCATTTTTTTTCAAAATTTTCGTCCTTTTTTTGTTTATATCGCAAAAAATAAAAAGCGCAGTGGTGAACAAATACCACCGAAAGAAAGCTCTATTTGTGGGAAAAAAAGGACGCAAATTTTGTTTGGGTACTGCATTGCATGACCGCGCAATTACCATTTGAAGCGGTGCAGTGCCAAATTGAAAAAAGTGCTCCGGTCCTAAAGCTGCAAAACCTTCCGGGGCTGAAGTGGTTAAACTCACTATTAGTGCCTTACCTGCATTCAATTAGCCTCACAACCTGTGTAATTCATATGTATCCACCAGCATCCGCTCCTGCATTTCAGGCAACCAAGTCATGGCAGGTAGCATGCGTCCATTGAATAATAAATTAAATATGAAGACTCGGGGGGCGGAGCCGGCAGCCGGAGCTAATGGTGGTGTGAGAGAGGAGCTCCGACACACCAGTCACTCCAGAGCGACCTACACCGACACCACAGGCTTAAGACACCCTGATCCTGGCACAGCAAAGCACAGAGGGCTGGAAGGTAGTAATGGGGAAGAGAAAAGGCAGAGATCCGCCAAGAAAACTGACAGACTTCTACTCAGCAGCGCTGCCTGGGCCCAGCCAAGATGGCGCCGGAAGAAGAAGCAGCACGGAGCCTCACGCGGCCCTCGGCACGGACGAGCAAAGGAGCGGTGAGTCGCCTGATTCAGGCACACCTAATCCCCCCTCAGTAGACAACAGCCCAATAAAACAGAAAAGGAGACTAAACCCCACAGGGGAAGGAGGGGGAGAAGATGGCACAGAGGGAGAGGACATGGAACAGGCAACAGAGGAGAGCAATAAACTAGACAACTTCCCCACCGCAGGCACCCCTATTACAGACATCACTATGAAAGATATGCTGCTAACATTAAGAGGGGCCATACAACAGGACATTAACTCATTCATGCGATCCACCAACAAAGACATCACTATATTAGAGAACAGAGTAACGCACATGGAGAGCAAAATGGGGGAATTCTCCATAGCACATAATGAATTAGTGGACGCTCATTTTGACATGGAGGAAGAAATCAAATCACTGCGACTGAAAATCGCAGACTTAGAGGACCGAAATCGCAGGAACAATCTAAAATTCAGAGGCATACCAGAATCGGTTAAACCGACAGAATTACGCCAATACCTACAAAAGCTCATGCTCACGACCATCCCCTCCCTCACGCCGGCGGACGTGATTATTGACAGAGTACATAGACTGCCTAAGCCGTCATATCTACCTGACAAAATCCCCAGAGACACTATAGCAAGAATTCATTTCTTCCAAATAAAAGAACAACTAATGCGATACACAAGACAAAACCAGACCCTACCGGAACCATTTAAGGGAATCACGCTATATGCTGATCTCTCCAAGGCCACAATGGCAGCTAGAAATGATCTAGTCCCCATTACAAAAATGTTAAGGAACCATAAGATCCTCTACAAATGGGGCTTCCCAACCAAACTGATGACAGAGTGGAAAAATGTGGCATACAGCATCACCTCCTTGGAGCAGGGCCTGGACCTGCTGCGTAAATGGGGATTATTACCCATGGAGAATCAACCCAGCACCTCAGAGCAATCTGCCCCTCCAAACAAAAAGTTATGACCTCACAACCAGCAACAGATGTTATGGAAGAACACCTCCCTGTTTTGCCAGGGAACCTGACAGTCACCTAAAGTAGTACTCAACACTGACAGGGTGCAAGACATGGAGTAGCTGATGTTCGGCTGAACACAGAAAAAGATTTACAGTTTATGTGTTTTATTTCCTTCTTGGATTTACTCATACCCCTCTACTTGGGTTACGGGAAAATCCGGAACACTATCGCTTTCATGGCAAAGCTTTGTTACAGTTTACCAAAAGCACTAATGTTAACAGTTGAAACTTTCTCTTTCTCGATCTTCTACTTCTTTTCCTTGAAGGAACACAGGCTGGAATGCTTCAAGAGCTTCACAATAAACTTTATCTTGAGTCTACACATTTTCTCCACTAGATGGCAGCACAGCGCAACGTACAGATGGAATGTCCCTTAAATTAATGTCTTTCAACACTAGAGGTTTGAACAGCCCTCATAAGCGAAGATCCCTCTGGAGGAAAGCCCTGGAACTGAGATGTGACATCCTATGCGTGCAGGAGACGCACTTCTCCCAGAGTAAGTCACCAAACTGTACACACCACAAATTTCCACATATCTTCATGGCAAAAGCACAGAAGAAACACAGAGGAGTAATGATAGCGATTGAGGACTCAGTTATATTCACTCTACAGAATAGTGTAAGCGACCCGCACGGCCGGTATATTATTCTTACAGCGGAGATCAATAACAGACTATACACAGTTGTCAATATTTATGCACCTAACAATCATCCTATGAAGTTCATCAGGAAAACAATTCAAGTAGCCAAAAAACATCAGAGAGGGAACTTAATTGTTTGTGGGGATTTCAACACTGTTATGTATGGAGATATGGACTCCTCTTCAGTGGTGGGTAGGCGACGTCCAGACATGAGTCAATTAACTGCGGAGGAGAATCTATATGACCCATGGCGCTGCCTGCACACCACTGAGAGGGACTATACATTTTTCTCGAATGTTCATAAAAGCTATTCTAGAATAGACTTCTTCCTTGTAGATCAGCATATACTGCAGAATGTATCTGACGCCAGAATACAAAACATTACATGGTCAGACCACGCACCCATCACCATAGACATTATAGACAACTACATGCAAACCCAATCTTCCCTATGGAGAAACAATACCTTCCTGCTCTCTCAACCGCAGATCCAACAGGAAATGCGGAAGAAATTGGAGGATTACTTCAAATTTAACGAAACCCCAGACTGTTCACCTGCAACAATATGGTGTGCCCACAAAGCGGTCACCAGAGGAGCACTGATACAGATAGCCTCTACAGAAAAGAAAAAGAAAGTGCAGGCAATAACAGCCCTAAATAAACAAATCTCAGACCTGGAGAAGGCCCATAAAAACGCTAAGGGTACCAATGACACCATTTTGGAACAACTTAATACCAGACGAGAAGAATTAAAACAAATACTAAAAAGGGATTATGATATATATTTTAAGAGAATGAAACTCTCCTACTACTCTCAGCACAACAGAGCCAGTAAACTATTAGCAGCCCAACTGAAGCACCGTCAGGCACGATCTAAAATAGCAAAAATAGTACACCCACAAAATAACAATATCTTTCACAATCCCAAAGAAATAGCTAATGCCTTCAAGGCCTACTATGAGACCCTATATAATCTCAGGCAAGACACAAATACCCACCAACCTTCCATAGAGGAAATAAACAATTTCCTACAACACATCAAACTACCTAAGATAGACGAACCCACTCTCCAGCATATAAATAGACCAATATCCATTGAAGAAGTGCTAGATGTGATTAAAGCCCTTCCTAAACATAAATCTCCCGGAGCAGATGGCTTCTCGGCCGAGTACTACCAAAATTTTACTCACATTTTAGCCCCAAGATTAATAGCACTATATAACGAAGCAGTGGAAACAGGTAAATTCCCAGAGGAAATGTTACAAGCAATCATAATAACCATCCCGAAACCAGGGAAAGACCCTTCACTACCCCAAAACTATAGACCGATTTCATTACTCAACTCAGATTTAAAGATATTTGCTAAGGTTTTGGCTAATCGACTGATGGAAATCACGCCTTTGCTGGTGGGCTTGGATCAAGTGGGTTTTGTCAAAGGCAGACAGGCGCCTGACAGCACGAGGAGAATGATAAATCTTCTTAAATTTACAGAACTCTCCCGCAAACCCACCTTGTTTCTTGCTCTGGATGCTGAAAAAGCATTCGACAGAGTCCATTGGGGGTACCTGGCCACCACACTCAACAAATTTGGGTTCCATGGACCCATACACACAGCAATCATGTCCCTATACACGAACCCCACAGCAAAAGTGTACACATCAGGAATTCTCTCGGAATCATTCCAACTGACTAATGGCACCCGCCAGGGATGCCCTCTTTCCCCAATAATCTTTTCATTAGCTATAGAACCCTTGGCAGAAATGATAAGAGCGAATAAGAACCTCCGGGGAATAACAATAGGAAACAGAGAGCATAAAATAGGATTATTCGCAGACGATATAATTCTCACCCTAACGAACCCAGAAGACTCAATAGTAAACTTAAAAGAAACCTTGACATATTTTGGGAAAATTTCCTATCACAAAATCAACACCACTAAATGCTCAGCACTCTCTATTAACATAACTGAAAATAACTTATCTAGGTTAAAAGAGCTATTCCCCTGCACTTGGGACCCACCGTCAATAACATACCTGGGTATACAATTGCCTAACACAGCTTCTAAATTGTATGAGACCAACTTCCCCCCACTACTAAAAAAACTGAAAGAGGAATCAATGGAAGTCATAAGTAAATACCAACTATCATGGGTAGGCCGCATAGCGGCATATCAGATGCAAATCATCCCAAAACTGCTATATCACTTTAGAACTTTACCAATACCAATCCCTCCACAATTCTTCTCCCAACTAGCTTCCAACCTAAGAAACCTCATATGGGCAGGAAAGAAACCAAGAATAGCGTTATCAAACCTATACAAACACAAACTAAAAGGAGGCTGTAGTTTACCAAATGCATGGGCATACCACCAAGCGGCAATATTAGATCAAGCTAAATACTGGTTCTCTTGCCAGGAAGACAATCTGTGGTCCGCCTTAGAACAGGAAGTAACACCAGGCCACAACTTAACTGCACTATTGATGGCGGCAGCGATGGTTCACAACCCTATAATCCCTCCATACCCCACAATACAGGCGACAGTACAAGCTTGGGCTACAATCTGTAGACAGAAGTTTGAGGAGGAGGAAACCTTCCACCTACAGAAACCAATAGCTGCCTATGACTATCTGATAAGAGATTTCTCTACTACGGAGTGGAAACGAAGAGGATTCCACTACGCTAGTAGAGATTCTGTAGAAATGACAACGATGGAGAGGTTTAAATTCCAGCAAATAAAACATTTTGAGGAGAAGGTACGACCTAAAAACATAGAAGTACCATTGCCCATATGGAATTTCCTCATGAACAAATCGTCTCAGAAATGCAAAGGCATATCATTATGCTATAGATACTTTAACTATCACCCCATAAGAGTAAAGCTCCAAGTAATGCTTAAATGGGAAGAGGAGCTCCAAAAAGAGTTCCCCCTCCAACAGTGGCTTTTAGCCATTAAACATAATTACAGATCATCCGCATGTGTTGACCACTGGGATAACTCACAGAAAATCCTACATAGATGGTACATGACCCCGGTACACTTACACACAATTAATACGGAGATATCTCCCCTATGTTGGAGAGGTTGTTCAGATAGGGGTAATCTGTTACATATTTTTTGGTCATGTGGTCAAGTACAACATCTGTGGAAGGAGGTGTCCTCCCTAGTGTCAGAAATTACTGGGAAACAATACAACATCACCCCAGATCTGGCCCTTCTCAGCCTAAAAATAGAATTATTCCCGCCACACCTGAGGAAAATTATAGTTCACATACTATGTGCTACAAGAATAGCAATTGCAGCAAAATGGAAGACAAAGCACGCTCCAAGAATTGCAGAAATTGTCACTAGGGTTAATGCTCAATGTGAAATGGAAAAATTGTTGTCATATAAAGAGGGAAGGGGTGAAGACTTTCACAGATGCTGGAACTCATGGCTACAGTCAAACAGGTTCTCTAGTGCTGAATGAAATATGAAATATTTATGACACGGTAATAGTGGGAAAATTGAAGAAGTAGCGACTGTTATACTCACCGATAGACTCAAATATGGAAGTATGAGTGAAAATTGGGCCTTCCAAGTGGTTCCTAACTAAACCACTAAATAGATGAATGTGGAGCCTGATCACAGCATGTTCCCTTTAGGGGTGACAGGCTCTACATTAAGCTGATAGAGAGTGAGGGAGCCAATGGGAGCCAGAGTCTGCATAAGTGCTCGCTCAGAATATACCAATACATACAGAAAATGTAAATGTTCCTTGGACTTCTAGCTTTCCTTCTCTTCTCTTCTATCTTCCACCTTTTTCACTTTTTCTAATCTTTTCTTGCAACAAAACTCTACTATAAAAGAGCATGTTGATTTGTATAAACACGCTATGTAAAGAATGTAACCTTTGAATGTACAACTGGAAAATATGTTCAATAAAAATTGTTGGTTAAAAAAAAAAAAAAATAATAAACCTGAAAAGGAATTGACACTAATACAACCTCAACTCATTGCATTGAAATCAACTAAGAAAGTGCATAACGTCCATAAATAAACGTGGTATACACCATAAAATATGATTTTCTTATTTCTGAGGAGTGATCTTCCAATAAAGCACAAAATACCACCACCAATGTGAGATGTATCCACTCACCGTAGCTCCAGTGACCTTTATATGAATAAAGGTCAGTAATTGCTTTGGGATATTGAATGACCCAGCTGAATCGATCATGGTCGCACCATCAGATCTTCAAATATTATCCTAAATCTGTTACTCTTTCCAAAAGATTTCACCACCATAAACCGAAGAAAATACTAAAGTATTATTGCACCATATTTTAAAATGACAAAAAAAATTGCACTTACAGAACATGTAACAGTGCCCTGACTAGGCACAAATGTATACAGCCTTTTTGTATAAATGCGATGCTTTCCACCACCAGGAAGTTTGGGCATGACATCAGAAGTGAGCCGAATGTGACAATGTCAGTGAAGTTTCCGACTAGTTTTGCAAATCGCGCCTTCAGGAAAGCCACCGTGGCTATCATGAAGATGTGATTTGCAAAACTAGTTGGAAGCCTCACAGGCATAGCAGCAGACAGTTAGGATGTTACTGGGTCTCAAAAGAAGCATTCTTGAAAATAAATAATTTGATTAAAAAAATTATACTTACATGTTGATTGGGGAGGAGGGGGGAAGGGTTCCAAGAGAGATTATATGAATACGTTACTGTTTAGGATACCGCATACTAGTAATGTGCAGAGTGGGTGTGACCAGATATGTGGAGCTGCATAGAGAAGACTGGACTTAAAACTAAGTTAGAGAAATAATGATGTTTATTGAGCACATAAACAGGTGAGAAACAACCTAAACATATCAACATACAGTATATAACACTGCTAAACACATATTAAAAGTATGGACCGCCTAGCTATTTAACTATAAACAAATTATATACAAATGGGGAAAAAGGAAATCAGGTAAAGCAAGGACAGGTGGGCGGGTACAAGTAGTAGTCGGCAAAACAGGTTCATGGGGACCATGTACAGGCAGCAGGATCAAGTTCGGAAAGACAAGTGGCAGAATCTGGATCATTGGTTTCAAGGAACAACAGGCAGTATGCCCAGCCACACAAGTAAAAATGCTGAGACATTTTAGACTCTAGATTCTAGAGGAGGAGCTAAATACACTCACAGCAGCCAGCATCAAAAGTCAAAATTCTTGGAACCTACTACTGGTACTGTATGCTTAAGGTCCATGAACCACAGTGACACGAGCAGGTGTTCCAACTCCTTACAGTTACACTTCAGCTTTATGTAATGTATAAATATGTGTAAATACCAATGGTGACCAGAGATCTGGAACAATGAAGATTTATCATACCACCTGCTGGAAAGGTATGCATTTATCTTGTTTTACAGGCTAGTCATGGTGTCATTATTTAGAAGAGACATTATCTTGCCAAATCAGGGCAAAGTTGCACTGTCTTTGCAAAGGGGCCCTTCCAACCCCCTTATGCTCACTTTGTCAATACTCCCTCACTGCTCCTTTCTTTTATCCCTCCTATAAAATATGAGGTGTCATTGACTATAGGGAATGGTGATGTCACTCTCTCTTTCATGTTGCACTGCTTGGGCCTAGCAACTGGGCTTTATACCTGTTTAAAAACATATTTTTTTTTCTCTAGGCTCAAATTAGGGTGTTGTGCAATGATGTAGTTCTTAATTTATAGCGGATGGGGCATTCAACAGTTTGCCATGGGACCCAGTCTTCCTAGATACAGGTTTGCTGCCTATTATACTTCAGAGCATGTGGGCTACAAGGTGTAAGACCATTGACCTGTTTATTTTTTAAAAACTTCCTGAGGCAGATTTAACTCAAGCTAATACAGAGCAAAAATAACTATTGTTTTCATACCTCTTCCTGCAGCTAACATCAAATCCAAATGCAAAGCACAGTCCTAGATATTATTGTTCCCACTTTATTTGTTTAAATCTTGTGTACATCTGTTCGGACATTTCCCAAGATGATCAAATTAAATAACCAAATGATGCAAAAAAAGAACAAGTGACAAATTGTGTTTTCTTGTGCTGAACTTGTTACCGCATTGGCTCATGTACAATCTGTCAATGCAGTGCCGTTGTTTAAGCATCTCATTTTTTTCCACCAATTCCATTCATGTTTGGTAGACTATAGCGAAACCTTCAGAAAAAGCGTTTAAATCCCTGTGTCCCTGACACATTGTTTCTCTACAGATAATACTCAAGGAAGGCCACGCTACATTTAACTTGGCCATCTCTCAATAGGCTGGTAGTCCACACAAAACACAGCCTATCTGAATATTCTTTGCATGCTAAACAGATCACTGCGAGCCTTTTCCTCAGGCAAGATTGTTATAAATGCTGTTTATGATCCTGCTATGACAACTGTGAAGGACATGGCCAAGAATTTATCATAGCATTATTCATCCAATGTCAGAATACCTAATAAGATTCTAAATGACCCCACATGATAATAAGATCCATCTTGTAGCAATAAGGTATTAATAAACTTGCTTCCTTTTGATAGAGAAAACTCCAGGCATCATTACTCTGACATATTTGTTTTGCTTAGATTTTGCTGCTAGTCTGGGTCTATTGGTTTACAGAGTAAATCTGTAGAAGGCCATGAGGTAGAAATAATAAACCATGCTTGAAGTAAAAGCCTGTAGGTTAAAACAAAGAATGCTCTGTTTGATGATACTGTAAATGGCAGATTCCCAAGGTTCTTTCTAATTGAATTGCCATTACAAACATCAGCCTGCTGAAACAGTGAGACTTTTAAATAGGCTATTAGAGAAATGAAAACTCATCTTGTCATTTCTTGTTGGGAAAAAAATGTTTGTATCAAATATATATATCTATATAGTTATATATCCTTCTATAGCATCATGTCCCTCAATGCTGTTATTGACAAAAGAGCCATTGGTGCTAGGTGCAGATACTTCCAAACTTTTTTATCCAAAAAAGATTTTTTATTAAAGATTTAGCATCATAAATTGCCAACTTTACATTATAGTGCAAAACAAGGCGAAAATAAAGTTGCAAATTAAGTCAAAACACATTAACCATATAAATGCAACAACAGCTTCATAGAACACATTATCCAGCATTGAGCCCAAGTAGCCTGTCCATGATCAGATCCACCGGGGCAAGCCCGGGACATCCAACAACGGTTCCCATAATCTCTCATATTTAAGCATACTTCCTCTATGTTGGTGAATAATCTTCTCTATTCTTAACACATCGTCTACATTTTCAACCCATTCCTGTATGGTTGTGGGATCCTCCAATTTCCAATGTATCATAATCAGTTTTTGTGCCCGGAACAAAACTCTGTGGATAGCCTCTGGTTTGTATTTCCCAGTCATATTCTTCCAATATACCCAAAAGGCAAGCTCTCGGGTCTAGGAGAAGGGACACTGAGTTGACTTTAGTCACCACCCCCGCCCAATAATGTAGGTTTGGGCATCTCCACAAAAGGCGAATGAGGTCTCCATGATCACACTGTAAGCATGTACACATAGACTCTGATTGCAGATTCATCAATTGAAGTCTATGGGGAGTGTAATATACCCGCAATAATATGTACAGTTGAGTCAGTCTTTGCTTTACTTTCAATGAACACATACCCACCGCCTGAAAGGCCTCCTCCCATTGTTCCTCCTCCAGTTGGCCAACTTCATGTTCCCATCATTCCTGCACTCTCTTGCTTCAAATAAGACTGTAAGAGCATGGCATAACTTTGTGATATAAAGCCTTTAGATGAGTCAGCATCTCTAATGAGACTGAATATCGGAGTTGGGGAAAAATACCATTCTGAGGATTTGCTCTGTGCTTTGACAGCATAATGGAGTTGCAAACAATAAAAATGCATAGAAGATGGTAAATTGTACTTATTCTGTAGGGAAGCAAACATCAGGAGTAGCCCATTATGTTACTTCCAAGTTTGATTCACTATCAGTCTCTTTTATCATATCCAAAAACCAGTAACGTTCATCAGAATATGCAAATATTAACAAAAAACATTACTACCAATAATACCCCACTAAGCCGTTATGCAAAATATGTTAAACACTTGAATACCCAGGCCCTTTTCCTCCTTAAATCCCTTGGAACATTTTTTTTTTTGTTTTGGCAATGTTTCAGTTCCACACATATCTTTGAGGTTTTATAGTCAACCCTAACATAATATACAGTATCTCACAAAAGTGAGTACACCTCTCACATTTTTGTAAATATTTTATTACAGCTTTTCATGTGACAACACTAAAGAAATGGCACTTTGCCATGTAAAGTAGTGAGTGTACAGCTTGTATAACAGTGTAAATTTGCTGTCCCCTCAACACACAACCATTAATATCTAAACCGCTGGCAACAACAGTGAGTACACCCTTAAGTGAAAATGTCCAAGTTGGGCCCAAAGTGTCAATATTTTGTGTGGCCACCATTATTTTCGAGCACTGCCTTAACCCCCTTGGGCATGGAGTTCACCAGAGCTTCACAGGTTGCCACTGGAGTCCTCTTGAACTCCTCCATGAAGACATCACGGAGCTGGTGGATGTTAGAGACCTTGCGCGCCTCCACCTTCCGCTTGAGGATGCCCCACAGATGCTCAATAGGGTTTAGGTCTGGAGACATGCTTGGCCAGTCCATCACCTTTACCCCCAGCTTCTTTAGCAAGGCAGTGGTTGTCTTGGAGGTGTGTTTGGGGTCGTTATTATGTTGGTATACTGCACTGCAGCCCAGTCTCCGAGTGGAGGGGATCATGCTTTGCTTCAGTATGTCACAGTACGTGTTGGCATTCATGGTTCCCTCAATGAACTGTAGCCACCCAGTGCTGGCAGCACATATGCAGCCCCAGACCATGACACTCCCACCATAATGCTTGACTGTAGGCAAGATACACTTGTCTTTGTACTCATGACCTGGTTGCCTCCACAAACGCTTGACACCATCTTTACCAAATAAGTTTATCTTGGTCTCATCAGACCACAGGACATGGTTCCAGTAATCCATGTCCTTAGTCTGCTTGGCTTTCTTGTGCATCATTTTTAGTAGAGGCTTCATTCTGGAACGACAGCCATGCAGACCAATTTGATGCAGTGTGCAGCGTATACTGACAGGCTGACCCCCCACCCCTTCAACCTCTGCAGCAATGCTGGCAGCACTCATACGTCTATTTCCCAAAGACAACCTCTGAATATGACGCTGAACACGTGCACTCAAATTCTTTGGTCGACCATGGTGAGGCCTTTTCTGAGTGGAACCTGTCCTGTCTATTTCTTCATTTTCAAAAAACTTGACATGCCTCTTACTAAATGCTAACGGTCTACTTTCCAAAAAGGGGTAATTTGGGGGGTATTTTGACCGTCCTGGCATTTTAGGGCCTCAGGAAATGAGATAGGCCTCAGTACATCAGCATTGATCACCCAATCAAACCCAATAATCGAATACCACCAAAAGAAAGCTCTATCTGTGTGAAGAAAATCATACCTAATTTTATTTGGGTACAGTCTTGCATGACCACGCAATTGCCAGTTAAATTAGTGCCGAACAGTAAAAGATGGCAAAACCTCCTGGAGCTCAAGTAATTAATCCCTCTTCCATCGTCAATGTTGGGGAAGTAAACACCAATCAGATTAGCAAGTAAATATTACATGTTCTTATTTCTTTAACGTGTATCTCAACCCAAGAACTAAAAAGAAATATATTGCAATTTACCAGTCCCTAGATATGGTGGTTTTATTTTTTGTTCCTTTATTTGCACATAGTCAGCACACTTCCTTTTCTCACTTGCTCACTTCTGCACTGCATCTATGGAGGAACAGAAAAGCCACCCTTGGACAACAGCATTGTCAATCTGTGGAGAGGGCAGTGTCAGATGGATTAATCCGCTGCCTGCTCCAGTGTAATGATTTAACCGGCCCTCAACTTTGTAGCGCGATGCTGTGGATTAATCCACAGAAAGCTGAAAATAATGAAATAGTCTGTTTTCTGTCACCCGGCCAGCACTGAACACAGGAGACCGGGAAAAGCTTTTTTTTCTAAACAGCTGCACAGGGGGATTAGATCATTAGTGGACAGGATTGTCTCCACCCGCTCTACCTCGCCCTTCTCAGTTTCCTGCAGCCCTAGTTGACCAGCTGGTGGTGGCCAGTGACACATCTTAGGGGGCCCCCCTCCTGCCCCCCCCATTGATGGGCACTGGCAAGGCTGAGCTTATGGGCACTGACCAGGCTGCATTAATGGGCACTAGTGAAAGCTGCATAGATGGGCACTGTTGAGGCTGCATTGATGGGCACAGATCAGGCTGCATTAACAGGCACTGGTGAGGTTGCATAGATGGGAACTGATCAGGCTGCATTGACGGGCACTGGTGAGGCTGATTGGATGGGCACTGATCAGGCTGCATTAATGGGCACTGGTGAGGCTGCACTGGTGGGCACTGGTGAGGCTGCATTGGTGGGCACTGGTGAGGTCGCATTGATGGACACTGGTGAGGCTGCAATGATGGGCACTGGTGAGACTGCATTGATGGGCACTAATCAGGTCTTCTGTGGTCAGTGCTGGCCGGGTGACAGAAAACTGACGATTTCTTCATTTTCGGCTTTCTGCGGATTAATCCACCGCATCCCGCTACATAGTTGAGGGCCAGTTATATCATTACACTGGAGCAGGCCAGGAGCGATGTGGCGGATTAATCAGCGGAAAACTGAAAATGAAGAAATAGTCAGTTTTCTGTCACCTGCCCAGCACTGAACACAGGAGACCGGGAAACGTTTTTTTTTATAAACAGCTGCACAGGGGGATTAGATCATTAGTGGACAGGATTATCAGTCTCCACCCGTTCTACCTCGCCCCCCCCCCCCCCTGGTAAGCCACTGACAGTCCTGCAGGACGCGGCTGCCTATGGGAACGGAGTTCCTGCTGTGGAAAAAGTGCAGGAACTCCGTTCGCATGTTTTCCCGCATAAGAGACTAACAAATTAAATCCTAACTCAGGCTAACACTTTTAGGCAGTTACAACAACATTTTTTTCCTTTTGGATTTAAAATTTTAACTTTATAAATTAAAGTTGAACCTTTGGGCACCCCCGCCAGGGTTACTGACAGGACCAACAAGTAATAAAACTACGGGGGAAAAAGAAAAACAAATATTGCTTCGTTGTCGCAAGGAAAATAATGCATATTTATGTCATTTTTTTCCTACAGAGTAAAACATTTGATTGTGAGCAACTTGGTCTGCGAGTGTTTTACAAGATGAGCAAAATGTTTTATAAATTTAACTTGATAAACGAGCGAGGTCTTGCAATACGAGTAGCATCCCTTGGAATCCGACTTATGAGACACCAAGTTGCATGACATATGAAATCCCATTTTAGTTAATGAGAACTGACTTCATTAGCACTACTGAGGTCATTCCGACTTTAGAAAAGATTCCTGTACTACTTCAAGGCGACTTCTATTCGACTTGTGCCCATAGACTTTAATGAATCCGACATCACAGGAAGATTACTCAGACATTTCCTGAAGTTGCTTTGAAGTTGCCTCGAAGTTGCCTGGCAAAGTCGTGTCAAATTTCAGGTCGCAGCAGTGTGGACCGCCTCTCTTTTATACCCTGTAGCTCCTGAAGTGCAGGTTAATTTGTTTTACTTTTACAGTACACTTTATACTGTATTTTGTATTGCTGTAATCATTTTTATATGAATAAATTGCAACATCCACCAATTTATTCCCTAGGGTGTCTGCTAAAAATATATATAATGTTTGGGGGTTCTGAATAATTTTCTAGCAAAAAAATATTATTTTTATATGTAGGATAGATGTGTCAGGATTGGCCTGGGTGGCAAGTGGTTAGTTACCATAAGTAAGTAATATACAAATAATATTATATATTGTTTTTAACCACTTCAATAAAGGGCACTTTCCCCCCTTCTTGCCCTGGACAATTTTCAGCTTTCAGCGCTCTCACACTTTGAATGACAATTATGCTGTCATACAACACTGTACTCAAATTAAATTTGTATAATTTTCTTCCCAAAAATAGAGTTTTCTTTTGGTGGTATTTGATCATCACTGTTTTTTTTTTATTTTTTTACAAACAAACAAAAAAAACTGAATTTTTGAAAAAAATAGTTTTTCTTTGTTTGTGTTATAAAATTTTGTTTACTCCTTAACTGATGGGCACTAATGAGGCTGCACTAATGGGCACTGATGAGGCGGTACTGATGGGCACTGATAAGGGGGCACTGATGAGGAGGCACTAATATGTAGAATTGATAGGCACTGATAGGCTACACTGATATGCAGCACTGATGGACACTGATAGGCGGAACTGATGGGCACTGATAGGTGGCACTGATGGGCACTGATAGGCGGCACTGATGGGCACTACTAGGTGGCACTGATAGGCGGCACTGCTGGTCATTAATAGATGGCATTGATAGGCAGCACTGATGAGGAGGTACTGACAGTCATTACTGATGGGCACTTATTGGCATCTGTGAAGGGCACTGACAGGCATTACTGATGGGCACTGATTGGCACTTTGATGGGCACTGACTGGCACTATGGTGGGGACTGATTGTTACTGCCATGCTGTGTGCCCCCACGGTCGTGCGATCATGGGTTATCCTGCTGGATGTCATATCACGCCCAGTCAGGATAACTGAACCACTTTCCAGCCATAATTCTCTATATGACAGGCAGGAAGAGGTTAAATTAATTTACTATATTTTAAAAAACTGTACTGCTAAGGTGGCTTAATATATAAATTACTGAAGTTTGAAGTTATAACTTCAAACCAGTAATTTCACAGTAAATGGATAAATAATAAAGCAATATGTTATAACATATAGCATAATTAATATATTATTTAGCTTAATAAAAAAGTACCTTTTCAGCAGCAGGAGATTCTCCCTCTTAACTGTGTGAGAAAACATGGGACTATGGGTAAACCTTATACCCATAAACCCATGTTTTTTCCTTGTAGTTAAGAGGGCTAGGCTGGAAGGGAGCCTGTGTCTTTTAGACACATGCCCCCTTCTATGACACTGCAGTGAGAGGAGAGCCTCCATTTATTTTATTGGACAGCTTGGACCAATGGTGCTTTACCATTGGTCCAAGGCTCCAAGCTGTCCACTGAGCACAGAATTCAGAGGCACTGTGAGCTCATCCTCTCAGTCCACTGCAAACAGTACGTTCCAGCTTCTGACAGGCTGCACAAGGAGCCCCGTATCTCCGGAACCATAGGTGCTAGGAGCCCCCAAATTTTGACCAGTGGTGGGGTAGGACTTTGGCTCTGTGAGCTGCATCCCCTGACTGCACGTCCCTTATATAGATGTACTAGACATAGATATACAATATCTCACAAAAGTGAGTACACCCCTCACATTTTTGTAAATATTTTATTATATCTTTTAATGTAACAACATTGAAGAAATGACACTTTGCTACAATGTAAAGTAGTGAATGTACAGCTTGTATAACAGAGTAAATTTGCTGTCCCCTCAAAATAACAATACACAGCCATTAATGTCTAAACCACTGGCAACAAAAGTGAGTACACCCCGTAATAAACTCCCATGGCTTCTAATACCATCTCTATGCTGATGACACACAAATCTATCTCTCTACTCCTTACCTCTCTCCTTCAGTCTCCTCTCGCATTACTAACTTACAACTATCAGTCCCTCCCCTCATGCCAAGGTACTAGGTGTAATCCTAGACTTGGACCTGTCCTTTCAGCCCCAAATCCAATCACTGTCCAAATCGTGCAGACTTCACCTCTGAAACATCTCCAAAATATGTCACTTCCTAACTGTTGACACTACTAAGCAAATTATTCACTCCCTTGTTATCGCTCACCTTGACTATTGTAACTCCCTCCTAATTGGCCTACCTCTCCGCAAGCTATCCCCTCTTCAGTCTATCACGAATGCTGCTGCCAGACTCATCCACCTTACGAACCATTCGGTGTCCGCCACTCCTCTCTGCCAATCCCTCCACTGGCTTCCTATTTTCCAGAAAGAATAAAATTCAAAACCCTAACCATGACATACAAAGCCATTTACAATTCTGCCCCAAGCTACATTACCAATCTTATGTCCAAATATCAACCAAACCGTCCTCTTCACTCCTCCCAAGACCTTCTGCTCTCTATCTCTCTTGTCTCCTCCTCCCATGCTCGTGTCCAGGACTTCTCCAGAGCCTCTCCCATCCTCTGGAACTCTCTACCCCAATATGTCCACCTATCTCCTACTCTGTCCACTTTTAGGCAATCCCTGAAAACTAATCTCTTCAGGGAGGACTATCCTGCCTCCAGCTAACAACAGAATTTTCTACTCCCCTCATCAGTTCATCCCTCACAGTCCCTACCTTTTGTTTCACCAGCCCCCCCCCCCCCTTAGATTCTAAGCTTGCAGGAGCAGTTTGTATTGTTGCTGTAATGTCTCTCTTTATATCGCAAACTGTTGGTGATATATAAATCCTGTATAATAATAATAATAATAATAAAAGTAAAAATGTCCAAATTGAACCCAATTAGCCATTTCCCTCCCCAGTGTCATGTGCCTCATTAGTGTTACAAGGTCTCAGGTGTGAATGGGGAGCAGGTGTGTTAAATTTGGTGTTATCACTCTCACCCTCTCATACTGATCACTGGAAGTTCAACATGGCACCTCATGGCAAACAACTCTCTTAGGATCTGAAAAAAAAGAATTGTTGCTCTACATAAAGAGGGCCTAGGCTATAAGAAGTTTGCCAAGACCCAGAAACTGAGCTGCAGCAAGGTGGCCAAGACCATACAGTGGTTTAACAGGACAGGTTCCACTCAGAAAAGGCCTCGCTATGATCGACCAAAGAAGTTGAGTGCACGTGCTCAGCGTCATATCCAGAGGTTGTCTATGAGTGCTACCAGCATTGCTGCAGAGGTTGAAGGGGTGGGGGGTCAGCCTGTTAGTGCTCAGACCATACGCCGCACACTGCATCAAATTGGTCTGCATGGTTGTCATCCCAGAAGGAAGCCTCTTCTACAGATGATGCACAAGAAAGCCCGCAAACAGTTTACTGAAGACAACCAGACTAAGAACATGGATTACTGGAACCATGTCCTGTGGTCTGATGAAACCAAGATAAGCATATTTACTTTAGATGGTATCAAGCGTGTGTGGTGGCAACCAGGTGGGGAGTACAAAGACAAGTGTGTCTTGCCTACAGTAAAGCATGGTGGTGGGAGTGTTTCTACCGGTACTGGGGAGCTACAGTTCATTGAGGGAACCATGAATGCCAATATGTACTGTGACATACTGAAGCACAGCATGATCCCCTCCCTTCGGAGACTGCGCCACAGGGCAGTATTCCAACATAACTACCCCAAACACACCTCCAAGATGACTGCCTTGCTAAAGAAGCTAAGGGTAAAGGTAATGGACTGGCCAAGCATGTCTCCAGACCTAAAACCTATAGAGTATCTGTGGGGCATCCTCAAACAGAAGGTGGAGGAGTACAAGGTCTCTAACATCCACCAGCTCCATGATGTTGTCATGGAGGAGTGGAAGAGGACTCCAGTGGCAACCTGTGAAGCTCCGGTGAACTCTTTGCCTAAGAGGGTTAAGGCAGTGCTGGAAAATGATGGTGGCCACACAAAATATTGACATTGTGGGCCCAATTTGGACATTTTCACTTAGGGGTGTACTGACTTTTGTTGCCAGCGGTTTAAACATTAATAGCTGTGTGTTGAGTTATTTTGAGGGGACAGCAAATTTACACTGTTATACAAGCTGTACACTCACTACTTTACAAAGTGTAATTTCTTCAGTGTTGTCACATGAAAGATATAATAAAATATTTACAAAAATGTGAGGGGTGTACTCACTTTTGTGAGATACTGTATGCTATAAAGATATAGTCATTGCCAAGTCTAGTTGGTTTTATTCCATTTATGAATCAGAAAATGCATTTTACAATAACAATCATATAATGAAACACAGATGTAGCCCCATCACATTTAAAAAGAATTCCACACTTCATATAGAAACCCCAACTGCATAAAACAACACCCATACCATAATAAATATGTCACCCATCCAAAACATCTCTAGCATTCAAGAGCCATAAAGACTGAGGAAAGATGCATTCTGCAACCTACTGGTAATGCAGACATTCTGCCAGGACTGCACATACCTTGTGACACTCCTGGCAGATTCTTTAACTTTTGTCTAAATTTTGAGGGTGTTTTGACATTAATTTTCAATGGCAATAACCTCTAGTGATATATTTTTCTTTTGTGTGCTAGGTTTGAACTGCTCAGGTTTGTGTTAGATATGCCTTATACATACCCAACATTTGGATATATTTCAATAACATATCTTTTTTCAAAAGCTAAGGCAAAGTAAAAAGCCTTTATTGGTACATTTAAATAGAAATGATAACAATAAAGCTGGGTCAATAGGGTGTGGCAAGGGTTTACCGATAGCGTAAAAATGTACCCGTTAAAAAAAGTCTCTCATCCTGATCTCAGAAAACTGGGAAGTGTGAAATTCATGGGCTTGTACATGCGGTATTAAACGTAATATATGAATCCTTTAATGTTCTCATTATGGCTCAATAGTTACTTAAGTGAATTAGTCACACCTTCACTACATGAAAGTTATCAGTTCATTTTAAAGCAATGCATTTGCCCCTGTTAGTACAGCTCTCCCAAGTGTAATACAGTGGAATAAAGCTCAGAGTAGATCAATATCTCTCTAAACTCGGATGGAATGTATTTCTCTGCTTGATGATTGATTGACTGAGTGGGCACTAAGTAGTGCTTAAATGTCTAATTAATAGAAATTAATTGAGCCATTTGACGTTTTACTGTAGGATTTGTGAACTATTATTGCCCATTAAAAAGTTAAAAAATGAGCAGATTGACATAATTTAACTAAATGACACCACATTCAAAGAGAAAGGCAATTAAAATACTTAACTCTTGTGTCATATAAACTATGTTTTAATCTCTGTTTCACAGAATTAAAGGTTGAGAAATATTTAATTAATACAATATTCTTGATCAGACCTGGTTGTGCAGAAAGGCCACACAGACTGGGCGACAACTCAGGGTAGCAAACTTTTCATGGGGCAGCAGATTGCCCTTTGTTTCACTACTGTAACACATTTTTTTATATAATTCTCCTTTATTCTATTTTCTCCTAGGATGACAATGCTCACTTTTCATACTGTATCTATGGAGGAGCAGTGTTGTTAAACTGGGACATGTAATGTTTTAAAACTACAGAACATCTCCCCCTCTATTCATATTTATAACATAAAAGAGAAGGTGTCCTATATTCCACAAAGAGAGCTAAGGGAACATTGCTAACTGATAACAGTCAGCAGAGAGTAGAGACATTACCAAGATTTCTGACAAGATCAACAGATATTCTTTGCACTTATCAAACAGATATAATAAAACACTTTCAATGGCATATATAACAGATGAAAAGGGAACAAATGGAATAAGTTAATTGAGGAGGCAACCAAAGGTAAGATCAGTAGTCTTGGTATTTATGAAAAGAGATATCAAGATTGTTGATCTTTTTTTTTTTTTTTTTTTTTTTTTTTTTTAAGATTGTTGATCTTATATATTCTGGCTCCATAAAAAGGTACAGTCAATGCTTCAGATATTGGTATGCAATTAAGCACTGGAAACGTGTTATGGTGTTTCCTGGCAGATGGTGTGGGCTTACCCAATAAATGTGTTTTGAGTGACTTCAACATTTCTCCTGAAGGTGGAGATGGGCTGGAGACCTAGGAGTCCCAGTTTACTTTGTTGCAAACTGTCAGTAGGATAAAACTCAAGGTTCTGTCCCAGCAGAGGTGTGGACCAAACTTAGACTGTTTGGGTGTTTGTCCTAACGCTGCACTTTTTGCTAGTTCATCGGGATCTGAATGTCATATATAGTAGTTGTATTTCTATCTCTACTATATATGACAGCTTCATTCATATCAATCGTTGGGTGCAAGCCAGCCAACTGGACCCATTCACTGGTGGGGGATCCCCGGTCAAGCAAACAAAGGGGCAGAGATAGCATGACCTCACTGACCAAATATGCCCACACACCCATATTTTGGGAATTAATTTGATCAGATATGGGCATTGCCATTGGTCATGGCTGGGATACCCCACCTCTTTGTTTACTTCTGGTGACAGGCAGTTTGCAGTGAGTCAGCTAGAGCACTGATTGTATCTGTTGGTCAGCTGGATTTTTTTTTAGTGGAAATAATTCATGGTGATTGACATGGATCTGCACCACTGGACAATGTGATTGATGATGGCTATAAATTGGGAGACATATTTTGGGGTTTATTACATAAAAGAATAAATAAAGGACTACTGTGTACACATTACCCATTCACATGGGGGTAGTATCTTGGGAAACCCTTATTAGTAAAGGATGCTTCCAGATTCTGATAAGACCCCTGCCCACAGACATTCCACAACCACTGGGCCAGGGTTGTGGGAAGATGCCCTTGTCCTCATCAACATGGGGTCAATGTCCTTTGCCAAGTAGTTCCCCACTGGCAAGGTACACCCCTTCATGCCAAAGGCATGGGGTCTAGTATAGTTCAGTAGGGAGGAGCTGCTCATTCCTCATCCCTTTTCTTGACCTGCCAGGCTCCATGCTCTGATAATGGTCTTGTAAGGACCTTGGATGGGACCTCACTTTACTTGCTTTTTCTGCATAGGGTTTTACCTTAAAATCTGGTCTGGATTTTAAGGGTCTAGATTACATGTATCAAATCTGCTTTGTTTAGAAACAGAAGTAAATGGTCAGGAGTTGTCATTTGCCAGCAATTTACACAATATATTTTTCTTTGTAAATGTCAGTATTGCTGTAGTAGGTTGTATACATTTTATAGATACACAACCTAACAGACAGGTTCAGCACATCCCCAAGGCATGCTTTTTAAAGGAACTTTGCAATTTTTCTTAAAAAGCAATATTCATAATCACTGCTCCCTACCATTTTTTTTTGTTTGCTTTCGTACATATTCCCAGGGCACTGCCCAGACCTCCGCCCCATACAACGTCATACCAGTTGATGACAATCCCATGTCTGCTAACCTAGAAAATGGTTAAACTAAAAGTGCAGCGCTAATAAATCCAAAGTGTTCACCGTGATTGATCCAACCTCAGTGTTAATGTCCATAAATCAAAAAATAATATTGAAATAGATGAAAAATAAATGGCAAGATAACATATTAAGTTCACACAAAGTCCTCCACCGCTCAGGAAGATGTGGCAGGCCTGTTCGTCTAGCACCACGCTGTTCTTTTATCCGATTGGAATTCCATATCGCTTGTCTATTGCTTTTATCATGTAAGTGAGATTCTTTTTAATAAATATATACTGGTCAACAGTACTTCACTGTGTAGAGTTTATATTTTCACTGAGGCATGTTGAAACTGTGGTGAGAATTACCCGTCATTGGAGCCCCTCTGAACATATATCACGTGGTTCTGGAAGGTGGTTCATTATCCTGGATGTGCTCGAGGTCCATCGGATACGTCTCTGGTGATTACATGTTTCACGCGTACATACTCCTTACTGTTGGTAAGAGTACCCTTATATAATTGGTGAAGGTGCACAGTGCATGCGGATGCATTACAACCTACTGGAATCATCATCCACATCTTCCTGAGCGGTGGAGGACTTTGTGTGAACTTTATATGTTATCTTGCCATTTATTTTTCATCTATTTCAATATTATTTTTTGATTTATGGACATTAACATATAGGTTGGATCAATCACGGTGAACACTTTGGATTTATTAGCGCTGCACTTTTAATTTATCGGTTTACTTAGACAATTTGGGAAGGTTGTTCGTGTCAGTAGCTCCATATTTATTTTTTCACATTTGTTAGTTAGCACAATATTTTTTAATTCCTTTTGTAACCTAGAAAATGGTCATCACTGTTTTTTTAACATTTGGTTTCCATTGACTTCAGTCAAGGTTCACCAAACCCGAACCCACCTTGAACCGAACTTGGCTTTGTTTGGTTCATCCCTGACTGTGATCAGATTGTGACCCTCAGGATCACCCCACCAAAGGAATATCAGGAGCAAAATGGCTATGGGGTGGAGACTGTACACCAGGCAGCAGGCAGGAGAATAGTCAGGTCAAGGCAGAGGTGAAGGCAGGTGCTAAGCAAGAGAGTAGTCAGATCCGGACAAGAGTCATATCAAGCTGCAAATTTAAAAGTAGTCAGGTCCCAGCAGGAGTTGAAGGCAGGTGGCAATCAAGAACAATCAGGTCAATCGAGGTTGACAATAGTCAGGCAATCTGACAAGTAAAGCTGGGTATACACACACAGAATTTCGGCCAGTTCAGCAATAACCAGCTGAATTTCGATGCGTGTGTATCCCTGTCTATTCAACAGAAGCCAATCGTTAGACTAGCTTCTGTCAAATGATATTCAAAAACTGGAGCTTAAATACCCATTTTCTGGTCAGAGGACATTCTTAGTGTTGTTACTGGGAAAACTAAATTCTTGGCAGGAATTCTGCAAGTACCGTTGGAAGTCCTGGCAGGAATTCTGAGAGCATCATAACAGCATCATTGTTCAAAGTGGTTATGTTCATACTTAAGTATCATTGAAATTAAACTAGATACTGATCATTTCAGTGGTATTTTGTTCTTATTGGTGGACTGCAGATGTCCTTGGGGTCGATTTTCTTTTATGTACCTTGTGTGCAGAATCTTTCAGTGCACCAGCCAGGTTTAATCTCTTGATTCTGCTGTATTTGTTGTACACAATGGGCTGCTTACAGGTAAAATGTTAAACAGCTATATTCAGCATGTCCACATATATAATATTGTGACTATCTACACTTTTTAATTTTTAGACCATTGCTCCAGTAAAGAAACAACCAATTCTGGAACATAATGAACAATGTCTTAATTGCCTGCATTAAAATAATTGACATTTTACAGCCTCTGAAAAAAGTGGATTTCAGTCTATACAACTAGTAAAGCATCTGTGTAACCCCCACCTCCTGATTACTTAGCATTGCTTATCATGTTTGTATTTTTCATCTTAAATTCTAAGCCAGATGTCTCACTATGAAACATCTGGTCTCCTCCCTCAAGCTATGGAAAGACATCATATGGGAATCTTCTAGCTATCGTGCTTAACTTGTGTGTAGACTTACACAATGCAGCATAAAGGGACTGTGTAGTGTGAAATATGTTTATCCATGTATTTAGAATGTTCACTGGTGAATAGAAATAAAGAAAAAAAGGATCTTTGCTAGCATCCATTGCACTCTACTCCATGTATGGGAAAAAATGTCTACATAAATGTCTATATTAAAAGTAAATATAAGTGTTCTTGTCTTTTCTTGTACCAGTCAAACTGAATGCAGTGTTAAGTTATATAATATTTGTTGTTAAGGTAATCATAGCTTTACAGTACAGCAGTGCAAAAAGCAAAGCTGAGAGTGTCTGACTGCTGAAAAATGAGACAGTCTGTGTAGCCCAACCTAATATCAGACATCTAAAGTTGAAACAGGAATCGAGGACAGGAAGCAAAGAAGTGAAACTGGGGGCATCAAGAAGTCTTGACTAAAGACTGCTAGATCAATTCTAGATCACTAGACAGGTTGACCATAGCTGGAACTGTACCATTTCAGATGTCAACAATAATAGGTATGGATTTCACTTGGGTGATGTGTAAATGGACAACTTTGTGTTTGCCATTACCATAAAGTAGAACTTCACTTCAAAGAGGAAGTTTCACTTTATGCCCTCCTCTCCCCTCCTCTTCTACTTTTGGCACTTTGTTTGAGTGGGGGGAGTGGGTACCTGGTTTTGACAGGTACCTGCTCACAGTTCTGTCAGGAAGCCATGGTGATTCCACCGGAAGTCCCCAGCACAGACCCCCCCCCTGTCAGGAGAGCAGCCTCTCCACTGCTCAGGTCTGCAGACCCGAGTACAGGAAAAGCTGATAAACTGCTCTTTCTGTTTACACCGTAACCAGCCATAATTGGTCACGGCTGATCACATGGTAAAGTGCTTCCAATGGAAGAGCTTTACCGAGATCGGTAATGCAGGGAGTCAGACTGACCCCCCCCCCACACCACCGAACGCTACGATGCACACTCCCCGGGTGCGCACCGGCATGTTATCCTGCTGGACGTCATATGACATCCAGCCAGGATTACTCAACCACTTCCCGGCCGTCATTCTGAATACGGCGGTAGGGAAGTGGTTAAGGACAAATATAACGAAGGTCAAGTTTAAATTCATGAAACTAGCAAAGGCCATAGAGCAATTTGTACACTTTGGAATTGGTATTTCTTATACAGTATATTAGGAGGCATAAAATGGTATACATGCATAGAACAATTGTGTTTGTGTGTGTGGTCCCTTACATGCAGGAGCAAAAAATGTATACACACTTCTTCCTGTCAGACACCAGTTTTGGTTACATGTTGAAGATTTGCATGACAGGGAAATTGTTAGAAAGAAATCTATAGAGCTAGTAACAAAACATATCCATCAACTAACATTTTACCATTCACACCACAACACAGTATGTACCAGCACAAACATTTTTATAGGTTGAGACACGTTGTGCTAGGAAGCTCATTCAAAATGAGTGGTTTGTAATGCACCTTAACACACTAAAAAATAAGTTCTGCTGCATTCTTTGTAGTGCATTGCATCACAACACACATTGTGCACCTTAATGCAGCTGTGTACTGGAAATGCTTAGGTGTATCCTTCAAAATGAATGTCACCTTAACTCATTACCACATGCATGGTACAGTAGTGCTTTTGTACATACTTTCTTTTCTTTTTTATTATGACCAGCAGCAGAAAAAAATGTATAATGTTTATTTTTTTTTGTCAGGTAAATATATTTTTATGCATATTATAGTTTTGTGTCCTTTTTTAAACCCAGCAGATCAAACTGTTATGTAATGGTATTAGCTAAATGATGAGGCAAAACGTAATGAGAATTTTGATATTTACAAAATGAACACAGGGTAAATGGACAACAAAGAATAGTAGGATGGCATGCAATAGTGTGAAACATAGAACAGCAGTCAAAGAAGCTGTCTCAGTAACAGGTATGCTTAGGAAAACTTTCTACACTTGACCACTAGGTGGCAGAATAATACAGTATACAGGCAGTCCCCGCGTTACAAACAAGATAGGTTCTGTAGGTTTGTTCTTAAAGAGGTGTTCTGCCCCCCCCCAAAAAAAAATTAAAAGTCAGCAGCTACAAATACAGTAGCCGCTGATTTTTTAGCTGCTGTGATGTCGGCACCCCAGCCAATTTGTGGATCGGCTGTCGGGTGCTGCCACCGCCATAGCTGGTAAAGGAACCCGATAGTGAAGCCTTGAGGCTTCACAGCCGGGTCCCTACTGCGCATGCATGAAGCATGCTGCGCTTTCTAATTGGCCAGCCAGTGGCCATCCCTGGAAGTGGGGATGGGGTACCTGTCAAAAACAGGTATCCGCTCCCCCCTGAAAGATGCCATATGTGGCACTGGAGGGGGGAGGAGACAGATTAGCGGAAGTTCGACTTTTAAGTGGAACTCAGCTTTAAGTTAAGTTAAATTTCTATGTAAGTTGGAACAGGTACGTTTTTTAAGTGTAACTCCAGCCAAAATATTAATTTTTACTTTTTTTGATGGCATAGGGAAAGGTTAATATTATTAATTTGCTATTTTTTTTGAATAATTCATGAATTGTAATGTTTTTTGGTTGTCTGCTTATAGTAGCGATGACGGTAGATCCCGCTCTTCATTATTTCATTAGTCCCCCCATTTTTAACAGTGTTTAAAGCGGTAGTAAACCCATGCATTTAACAGGTTAAAAACCAGTCACATTTCCGGCATGTGCCGGAAATGTAACACTCCCATTGGTTGTGCTCTAAACCAAACTGTCAAACCATCCAATGACTGGTGTCATAGCTGATCACATGTGCAGCATCATGGCAGTTGTAGATTAAACAGAGACCAAGGTGGCAGCTTCCTTGGCTGAAAATGATAGGAGGGTTTACTACCACTTTAACCACTTACCAACCAAGCCTGTTTTTTGGGTTCGGTGGTTATGAGTTAAAAACATGTTTTTTTTGTTGTAAAATTACTTAGAACCCCCAAATATTATATATTGTTTTTTTTCTAACACCCTCAAGGATATAATGGCGGTCATTGCAAAATTTTATGTCACACCATATTTGCGCAGCGGTCTTCCAAGCGTGCTTTTTTTAAAATAAATTCAGTTTTTTTAGTTAAAAATTAAGAAAACAGTAAAGTTAGGCCATTTTTTTCCATATTGTGAAAGAGAATGTTACGCTGAGTAAAATGATACCCAACATGTCATGCTTCAAAATTGCGTCCGCTCGCAGAATGGCGACAAACTTTGCAACTTAAAAATCTCCATTGATGACGTTTAAAAAATTCTACAGGTTAGCAGTTTTGCATTACAGAGGAGGTCTGGTGCTAGAATTATTGCTCTCGCTCTAAAGATCACGGCAATATCTCACATGTGTGGTTTGAACACCATTTTCATATGTGGGCGGGACTTACGTAGGCGTTCGCTTCTGCACATGAGCTCGCGGGGACGGGCGCTTTAATTTTTTTTTTATTTATTTTGCTTTTTACTTTTTATTTTTAAATTGTTATTTTAAAAAAAAAATGTGAACACTTTTATTCCTATTACAAGAAATGTAAACATTCCTTGTAATAGAAAAAAGCATGACAGGTCCTCTTAAATATGAGATCTGGGGTCAAAAAGTCCTCAGATCTCGTATTTACACTAAAATGCAAAAAAAAAAAAAAATTTGAAAAAAATGACATCTTAAAAAAAAAAAACGGGCCCTTTAAGACCGTTGGGCGGACGTGACTTCTGACGTCATTTCCGCCCTGCCGTACTATGGAGCCGAGTGAGTGGCTGAAGCCGCTCACTCGGCTCATGGACACTGGAGGGGACGGATGCGATCATCTCCGCTGCCGGCGGGTCCGGTAAGCGGCGGAGATGACCGGAAAGCGGTGGGAGGGGGGAGGCACCTCTCCCGCCGCTGATAAAAGTGATCTTGCGGTGAATCCACTGCTAAGACCACTTGTATCCTCTTGAAAAAAACTATATCTGAATGGTGCCTGCAGCTGCAGGCACCATTGAGATATCACCACTTAAACCCAAGGAGGTATATACACGCCCTTGGTGGTCAAGTGGTTAAATGATGGTTGCCTTAACTCCTGTGACTTGATAAAGCCCATGTGCGCGAAATGCGCAGGCATGGCAACCCAGGAACCCAGGGCTTGCGGTCCACTCCAGCCCTCCATGACTCTCTCCTGCCTTCTGGCCAGTTTACAGCATGTGTCATCTCCGGCACGCCAGTGCGCCTGTCTGCTCTGTGGCTCAGCATCTGCTTCACTGCAGACATTGTCACCTTTCCCTCCAGCTATCCCCATATTGGCTTGTACACTGAGGAGGTTGTTACATGGGCTACATACTGAGGAGCGGCAAATCTTTTGTCACAGTTCATAAGTTGGCTATCGGATTTGCATGTCATGGTCCATGTTTTTAAGACTATGCTCAATGTCAGAATAAATGTGGTTTTCTGATGCTTTAATGGCAGCTCTTCCTCTCGTCATTCTCAACAGACTTTTGGTGTAGAACTATGATCTTTTATGTGTATTGTCGATTGCATCTAACTCCCTGAGCGCTGTGTGTGTGTGTCTCCCCAGGGAAAGGTTAACACCCCTGTAATGTTTGTTTTGCTGTTTGTGCCCCTGTTCAGAAGATTGTTTAAAGGTTTGCTGGGTGTCAGAAATCCATCAAGCACCACATGCTTTAATTTTTAGTATATTTGACAAAAAGAACACTGGGATTTTTAAGGTGGCACAACACAACAAAAGTTTGTATAAAAATATCAACATTTATTTAAACAGCATTAAAAACTGCATCAACAATTTACATAATCACTACGGATCAAGAATAACACAATTAGAACAAGGAGAGTGGCGGGGATGGTTGGGGGGATGCATGCACATTCAGGAGATATGTATTAATTATGTATACGATGTATTTTGTTATTATGTGTTTTTTCTTGTGTTATTCTTGATCCGTACTGAATATAATATAGTAGCTACAATAATTTTCCTGAGGAAGCCTCTCTATGGAGAAACATGTTGAGAATTTGAGTCACTGTATCACCTCTCAATCACATGGACACTGTATGAATTGTTGATGCAGTTTATAATGTTGTTTAACCCCTTGCCGTCATATGACAGCGGCCGCGCTCACGAGCCTAGTGAGCGCGCGCGCACCGCCGGAGGCGCGCCCGCCGCCGGAGGCATGCCCGCGCGCTCACTGTGTTCGGGGAGGGCCAGGGAGCGGGTGCGGCGGCTTCGATTGCCGCCGGCTACCCGCGATGGCCCCCCCGAGCGGAGGAACGGAGGTCCGTGTATGTAAACACGGACCTCCACTCTGTGTGAAGGGGGAAGGGCTGTGATCACAGCCTTCCTGTATACGAAGGCTGTGACCACTTCCCTTCCCCAGCCAGGGCAGTCCCCCTACAGTTAGAACACGCCCAGGGAACATAGTTAACCCTTAGAGCGCCCCCTGCAGGTTAACCCCTTCACTGCCAATGGCATTTACACAGTAATCAGTGCATTTTTATAGCACTGATCGCTGTATAAATGCCAATGGTCCCAAAAAAGTGTCAAAATAGTCCGACATGTCTGCTGAAATATCGCAGTACTGCTAAAAATCGCAGATCGCCGCCATTACTAGTAAAAAAAAAAAAAAAACCCCAAAAATTAATTCTCATCATCCGTAAACACGACCACTTTTGCGCAAACCAATCAATAAACGCCGATTGCAATTTTTTTTATCGCAAATATGAGGAAGAATATAAATCGGCCAAAAACGGTGAAAAAAAATGTTTTTTTATATTTTTTTTTTGGACTTGGATTTTAGCAAAAAGTAAGAAATTTGGGTTTTTTTGCAAAATTGTCGCTCTTCTTTTGTTTATAGCGGCGATCAGAAATGACGCAGAGGGGATCAAATACCACCAAAAGAAAGCTCTATTTGTGGGAAAAAAGGACACAAATTTCGTTTGGGTACAACGCCGCACGACCGCGCAATTGTCAGTTAAAGCGTCACAGTGCCAAATCGCAAAAAGGGCTCCGGTCCTAAAGCAGGAAATCCTTCCGGGGCTGAAGTGGTTAAATAAATTTTGATATTTTTATACAAACTTTTGTTGTGTTGTCACACCTTAAAAATCCCAGTGTTCCTTTTGTCAACCTGTTCTGAAGACATCAATTCACTTTCTGTGCCTGTGACAATTGGATTTGGAAATTTTTGGGTTGTCTGGAAACAAGAATTGGTTTTAAAGCTTCAGTGAAGACACCTTTTTCCCATGATAAATCTTAAAGAAGTGAATTTCCCTTCCTAGGGGTAGATTTCCTTTCACTTCCTGTTCTCTCCCTCCGTTCGTAAGTATGAACCGTATGTAAGTCTGATGTATGTAACTCAGGGACTGCCGGTAACAGAGAATCAGAAATATTCCATTGCAAAAAATCATCAAGCATGGATTAAAACAAATATAGTTGCTTGTGGTTCACTGGAAATGGGGTTATGCCAGCAGGAGGCTGACTGTAGCTGTTAGTTTGAGTAATGGGTTGCAGGGATCCCCAGGAATCCCTGTCTGAAGGCTTTGGTCTGGAGGTTCAGGTGGATCAGGTCTCATTCCACAAGAAAAAGGCAATATGTCCACCATGACTGGGGCTTACAAGGAAGATGAATGCTTTTGCACTTGTCAGTGGCCTGTAACATTGGAAGACCCAGTAGCTTGTGATAGATCATGTACCCAGTCACTGCGGTCCCATGAGGCCTGGTCCCTCTGAGCACAAGAGGGCTGGACTCCTGGCATATCCACAAGTCCAGGGGAAAGCGTCACTCCATGGGGCACTCGATGAAGAGGAGGAGCCAGGACCGCCAGCGGGCACCCCAGAAGAGGAGGATCCGGGCTGCTCTGTGGAGGAACTTGACTGGCCTGCACAAAATCCTGACCTCAACCCGATAGAACACCTTTGGCATGAATTAGGATACAGACTGCAAGCCAGGCCTTCTCATCCACATCAGTGCCTGACCTCACAAATGCGCTTCTGGAAGAATGGTCAAACATTCCCATAGACACACTCCTAAACCTTGTGGACAACCTTCCCAGAATAGTTGAAGCTGTTATAGCTGCAGCGGGTGGGCCAACTCAATATTGAACCCTGAGGACTAAGACTGCAATACCATTAAAATTCATGTGCGTATAGGTAGGTGTCCCAATACTTTTGGTAATATAGTGTGTGTGTGTATATATATATATATATATATATTTATTTTTCTTTACTATGGTTCCAGTGTTTCTTAAATATCATTATTATTGTTTTGAATTGTTATTTAAAGATACATTTCTTATAAATCTTTACCTTTGGATAAAGAAAGAGGTAAGGTTTATTTCTTAATCAGCTCTTTAATGATGGCTGTGACCCTAGTTGGGGAATCTCACCACTTCTTTCATATTTCCATGCAGAATCCACAAGAGGGGGCACAAGCCTCAACATTAGAGTCTGAATAGCTTCTTCCCACATAAACCTAGGAAATAGCCACTTTACTCAAGATAATAAAACAGATTATTTCTAAATCTAGAACCTGATTTAATCAAATAGTTTCTTAGTGATCTCAAAAACCTGCTTGTTTCCTTCTTTGAAACACTGTCAAGATAACAATGTTGGAAATGAGTAAAGAATTACAATGTAGCAAGCTATTAATCATAATTAAGATAGGTTTGACATGTCCTCAGGGACTAAAAATCTTGTAAAATATTCCTATAGGAATATGTTCAGTTTCTTCTTAATGGCCTTTCTTCTTCAAATTAAAATACATACAACTTGTTTGTAAGTCTAGACAGAGTGATCAAGCATAATTTCAGTAGTATGCACAATCCTGATTTTACTAAATTTATAAGAGTATTCATCATTATCTGCAATATATGAACATACTAATTACACAGAAAATACTGGATGAATCCTTTACACACTGCTATACCCTTTCTAGCAAACTCTGCAATAAAATATAAGGATATGTAGTTCACATATATTGCAATATATGTTTGAGTTGACCAACTGCGCCAAAATAATCCCTCTTATGGCCAGTCCTGCTCTGCTCTGCCACTGCAAATACTACTATGGACACAATGCCAACATGAGGCAAACAGACACAAAATGGGGGAGAGCTACAAGGTTCAGGTCAGGCCACTGATCTGCAATACAACAGATCCAAATAGCTTGTACATGTATAATCTACCAGGTGCTAAAGGGGTGTGACCACATGTTAACACTAAAAATTCTGAGTTGAGGCTGGAATGTGAGTGAAAGTGGACACGCCTCGTTGGAGCTCCGCATCCTAAGATTATCCGGGACTAACAGCTTCCTAGACAGGCGGTGGTGCTGTGGGACTGTGGTGTGTCTGACAGCTGTTGTGAGGAATCTGAGCAAGCGGTCGGAGACGAGAGGAGACGTGTATGTTGTGCGGCGAGCAGCCGCCAGCAGTTAGCGGTGTGCAGTGAGTGGAAGCCGAGAACTGCTGTTAAACAGCGAACAAACCCGGCCAGGACAGGACAGGTGGACCAGACCAGCCGGTATTGATGGTTCAGTGGACGGTTTAGTGGACCAAGCCAACAGGACTAGATTAGCCTCTGTCCATGCTCTTTTACACGGCCAGGTAAGGCTTTGGGAAAAAAAAAATCTAAAAACTGCGTAAGGGACGTGAAAGACAGAGCTTGAAGGGCTGCAGGCAGAGAAACACCAGCTTTATATTGCTCCATGTTGCTCCATACTGCTTTGCTCTATACTGCCCCATATTGTCTTACATTGCTCATACTGCTCTAGATGGCTCCATATCATTATATGTGGCTTCTACAGATTCATGCTATTTCATTCTGCCTCATATGGTTATATACCGCTTCCAGATAAATTGTTGCAATACTGCTCTATACCGCTGTCAGAAAAAAACTTCCCATAAACTCTCCACACCATGCCGCATCAAACCGCTTATGTACTGCACCCACCCCTACACTGTCTCCACGTTATAACTGGACAAATCTCTCAGATAAACACATTGTATATTCATTATTACTACGCCATCTTTATGCCGCTCCTATATATGAAAACGAATGGTGCAAAATAAACAACAACCAAATAAGCATCAGTATACACGTTCTGTGGCATCAACGGTATCAACAGTATCAACAGCGTCTAACCCCCACATCTCAGTCATCTGCAGTCCTCAGTACAAATATAAAAGTACAACACTCAGCTATCTCAGCTATTCAATATTCAGTTATGTCCGCCAATTCACAGACCCCTTCAAATAATGGGACCACTGCATTTCCATCAGGTGCAGAAATTTTTGCGCCCATCAACTCTAGCTCTGAGAAACTTTACACTAAAATCGATAGTATGGCCCTTGAAATCAACCTCATTTGAAATGATATGGACAATTTTCATTCTAGAGTAACTCAGGCTGAGAATTGTATCTCCACAGTGGAAGATATTGTGCATACTGATTCAAGGGAGCTGTGTGCTTTAAAACTTCAGGTCAAAGCTTTACAGGAAAGGGCAATAGATACAGAGAATTGTTTAATAAAAAATAATATCAGGAGCTTGGGCCTTCCAGAACAAGCAGAGGGAAATAAACCTACAGAGTTTATTGAGCAACTGATGATCTCTTTGTTGAATCTGGGTACTATGCCATCAACCTATGTGGTGGAACAAGCACACAGGGTCCCCTCAAACTGATGTTTTTTTGTTATAAGAGCTGCAGCCTCCACCTCAAACTTCCCGAAGGTATCATTTGGCTAATATGGTGTAAATTATGGTGGGTATGGCGCTGCTCTGAGATCGCTTGAATATCTGACCAAACATTCGTCTTGAATTTACCAGCAAGCTGAAAATTGCAGACATTCAACATATACATATAGTTTTTCGTTAATATATATGTTCCTCCTCCCATTTCACCCATGGTTTTGTATTCTTTCAGTGAGAAAATCACATCCTTTTGCCCTGCAAAGGTATTGGCTATGGGAGACTTTAATGCCACCCTGTCACCAGAATTATATAGGTCTATCCCTCCCAGGTGTCATTCATCGGACCTGTCTGCCTGGGCTCAGGCGACAGGCCTGACAGGGGCTTGGAGATGGAAGCATCCAGGTATCAGATCTTACTCCTGCTTCTCAGCAACATATAAAACAGCATCCCATATTGACCTAGAATTTACCAATCCATCACTTTTAGCGGATATCATAGAAGCTAAATACTTGCCTAGCGGTCTGTCATACCATTGCCCACTGGCCCCTGGGGCGCAGCTCTATGATGTCTAAGTTCTCATTGGATTTCCCATCCTGACCTTGTTGACAAAATTCCCCCTTTGATAACTGAGTTCTGGGAACATAATACAGGACCTGCTTCACTTGAAAATATATGGGATGCATTTAAGGCATTTATGAGAAGACAGTATATCTTTCTTATCGCTGCTGCTAAAAAGAAGCAGAGGGCTACTGTCATTTCCCTTCAACGGTCAGTATCAGAACTCACGGCGGTATGTGCTTTAGATCCTACCCCCACTAATTTCGATTTAATAAAGGCTGCCCAGAGAGATCTACAACTATGCCTCGCCAAGGCCACCAGATTGGATATGTACAAAAACAAACAATTCGCTTTTGAACAAGGAGGTAAAAATGGTCGATTACTGGCAATGATGGCCCAACACCATCGTCCCTTTGCACTTATACCTGAACTTGTTACATCTGACGGCAGGATGGTGACTTCCCTGACAGATGTATTAGAGACCTTCCAAAAGTTTTATAAGACATTATATACATCAGAACTGGAGGGTGACGGTCAAGCACATGACTTCCAGGATCTTTTAGATCCTCTGGCATTAGGTTGGCTTTCGGATGGAGAAAGAGAAGCGTTGGTACAGCCATTCTCAGAGCTGGAAGTCTCAAATCCTATACAATCTTTCCCTTCGGGAAAAGCCCCAGGCCCAGACGTGCTTCCTGTGGACTTTTATAAAGCCCACAGTAAGACGTTGTCACCACTTCTGGCATCTTTATATATTCACTATCTGAAAGCTGAGAAATTGCCTGCTTCTATGTATCATGCGCATGTGACTCTTATCTACAAATCCACTAAAGACCCTAAGCTTTGTGCCTCCTACAGACCTATTGCATTACTGAATAGTGACCTTAAAATTCTTACAAAATGATTGTCTCTTAGAATACATCCAATACTATTCTCAGTAATAGACCCAGACCAAAGGGGCTTTATGCCTGGTAGAGCCACAGATGTAAATCTACGAAAATAATACACTAATATCCAAGCTCAGCATCTTCACATTGGTACACAAATGGTGGCCTCTGTTAGGAAGGCCGTCAACTTGATCCCCCTCAGGAGAGGCATACCTGAAGATTTCTGCTTCCTTGGTGCCGTTGGCACGCGTTTGCGAGTGTATGCGCATGCGTTCTGGCACCAGAAATGGCCATTTAAGCCTTGCTAATGCTCAGAGCGGGTGCTGCCTGATCTACAGAGTTTACCCGTGTTTACCTGTGCCTGATATCTGTTCCTGATCCGTGACTGACCCGGCTTGTTCAGACTTTCCTGCTCTCTGCCTGCACCTGATCCCAGCTTGTCCTGACCATTCTTCTGCCTGCTCCTCTGTACCTCGCTGCCAGCTCGTTGCCGACCCTGCCTGCACCCGACTCTGCTCCAGTGTCTGTGGCCATCCAGACCTCCACAGCTTCCAACTCTGCAAGTCTTCTCCAGCCTCTCTGGATTGCTGCTTCCTGGCTGCATCTCTAGCCCCGCAGATCATCTCCATATCCAGCAATCCTATGGACTTCCAGCTGATAGACATTACCGGACTACCACAGGCACTCATACCTTCCCGTGCTCCTGTGGCCGCTGTCTCACTCCCAGTGGTCCCTCGAACCAGGGTCATAGGAGAGGCCATCCCCTGCCGTCAGACTCACTACCTGATATGTAACAGCCTCATTGGATATCGGAAAGGCCTTTGACACCATAGCCATGGCCATGGCCCTTTCTGTGGGAAACACTTTGTAGAATGGGATATCCAATGGTCTTCATTTAATGGCTCCAGGCGGTATATAGTTGCCTAACATCATCAGTAAGAGTGGGCAGTGTGCTCTCTTCTCCTTTCCTGTTCCATAGGGGCACTAGACAGGGCTGCTCTCTCTCTCCGGCATTATTTTCTTTAGCTATTGAACCGCTGGCTGAGGCACTTCGTACTTTGTCTCTTACCTGAGGTCTTCGCATTGGCTTGCTGGAAGAGAGGGTAGCCCTGTATGCTGAGGACATGTTGCTTTTCCTCAATGATTCAGGGCCATCATTACAGGGGGCACTCTCAGTTCTAAACTTTTTCTCTAAAATCACTGGACATAAGGTTAACTGGTCCAAGTCACTGTTGTTTCCAATTGATCAAGGTGCCAGAGTTACAGCCCCATTACACACTCCCCTGCAGTGCGTAGACACATTCAAATATCTGGGGGTAGTGATATCTCTTAAAGCTACAGATTTTCTCTCACTGAACCTGGCCCCTGTTCTACAGGTGACCAAGACCAGGTTGAAGGCATGGGGAAATCTGCCACTGTCTTTACTAGGCCATATTAATTTAATTAAAATGAAAATAGTCCCTAATTTGTTTATCTTTTTAGGCATTCTCCACAATGGAATATGGGTTAAAAGGGATACTACACTACCTATAAAGAGGACTAGTGCGGCCAGCACGACAACAAAGTTGGAGGTAGATAAATTATAGAAAGTGCAGTGCTATATATATAGGTCGGTCCTATGGATGGAACCATAGGCCAATTAATCGATCACCAAGGTACAGACCAAGGTACAGTAGAAATAAGAAATTAAACAATACAATGAAATAACGATAATAACAGAGTAAGTAAATGTGTCGACAATGGGCAATCACAATAAAAGTCCACTTAGGGGGGGCGTGGCCTGCAGCGGAGCGAGATGGCTGACTAGACTCAGAGCTCCGCTCCCATACTTGGATCACAGCAACTCTCAGCGACCTGGGGTCCCATAAAAACCTCCTCATAGAAAGGACTCACCACACAGATCGACCAGGGCATGCCCGGCAACAGGTACGTGCCCCCTGAGCCGCGCCGTTTGATGGATTACTATCGCCCCGCCAACATGAACAAGGCCAAAGATGGCGCCGGCGCAAAGATCGTTCGCGGCAGTATCGAGCCGCCGAACGATCGGAATACGCAGTCTGTCCATACAGAAGATACGACCGCAACGAACGGCAGGAGCGCGAATTCCCACCTCACAGACAGAGCAGCTAGGCCTGACACGCCTGTGAGGGAAGAAGATTACATATACACCGTAGGGGACACTATGGACACCCTTCCTGCCCCAGAAGACATACCTGTCTGACGCATAAGGCTAGCAAGCCGCCGAGCTATGACGGCGCTTGCTAGAAACGCGGCCGCGGTAGAAACCGGAACAAGTACAACCGCCCCGCTATCATTAGGTAGTTTGCCGCGCCGAGTCCCCCGTGCATGGACAACGGCCCGTACGGGACCAGCTAGACACACCACTCAGGAAAGATACTCCTCCAAAAATACCCTGGGGTCCAGCGACTCTCAACGACACTAGGTTCATACCCTCGCCTCGAGACTCAGATCAGTCGGTAGAGCGAGGCGACGTCCGGTGCGGGGGGGATTCACCTGAAAATAACACTAACGGGTAACAGCTGTGTAAATGAA
>BLSH010407734.1:43253-56389 GCA_018402905.1 Glandirana rugosa
ATCTCAACTCGCTTGAAGATCTTCAGGCCCAAGACGACCAAGCCGTCTTGAAGCCCTGTTTCAGGCCCAAGCCCAGGCCTGTCTTGGGCTTGAAACAGGGCCTGGGGCTTGGGGTAACTTTAGTTACCTCTGGGCCTGAAAATCCATGTTTTTCACAACATTTTATCAGGACCTTCCAGGATCTCCAGACGTTTTCCTTCCTTTACACCCATTCCCACCCTGTTCACTGGATGTTTCTTTACCCCTGTCCCTTTATTGAAATTTATAAAAATTTTTTTATTTTTGTATTTTTTACGTTTTTACCTCTAGTAGAAGGGGGTCCGGGACAAAGTTCGGGTTCTGTCCGGACCCGAACCCGGACTTTGTCCCGAAGTTCTGCCGAACCAGCAGAACCCGGACTTCTAGAAGTTCGCTCAACTCTAGTCCAGAGCAATTGCACTGGCTTCTTCCATTTTTGATACAACAGCCACCTTATGTCTCCATTAGGATAAGCTGGGGGGAGTGAAAAGATATAATAAAATATTTACAAAAATGTGAGGGGTGTACTCACTTTTGTGAGTTACTGTATTTTTCGATTTATCAGGACTCAAGTACCATCTGGATAGAAGCTTATTGGCAGATTTGTGCATTTGCGTACCCATGGAGTATTTGTTTGTTAAGTTGAATATTTGTCCCCACCGTTCCTGGTTAAATTGGCAATTAAAATCTCTTTACCAGTGTTTATGGTATCATCAGATACAAAAGTGATAAGCAGTTGTATAATTTTGAGTGAGGGATGGATTTGGATTGGGTGTATAAAACTTCCAAGGGAGTAAAAAAGTGGAAGAAAATAGCTCTATTTTTATGATGGAGAATGTAATTTCTCCCCTGAAAATAGATCAGTAGGATATGGGCCCCTATCAGGGGTTAGGATAAGAGAAAGAGGAGATTGTTAGCAAAGGCAGCAAGAGATACTCCTGGTTTCTGATTGATTGTGATCACTTTAATGAAAGAGTTTAGTTTAAGAGTACAAAGAAAAAGTGCAAATAATAAAATGAAAATGATGGGTAAAAGGGGATAGACTGCCTAGTGCCATTGGGGATAGAATCCCAAACTCTTGCATTTGGTTTGGAATAGAGCCAGGACATCATGTGTGGTTGAAAGTCTAGTGCAAGAAAGACCTGCTCCATGCAGTCCCACACCACATCAAAAGCCTTCTCCATGTCTGTGGACAGGGGAAGACCCTTGATATTGCATCTGAGAATGTAATGGATGGAGTGCAGGGAGTTGATCATGGTGTTGTAACATTCTCCCCCCGGAGTAAAACCTGCTTGTTCTGTACCAATGAAGCTGTTGGCTAAATTGTCTTTTTATTAACCACCTCAATACTGCACATTTTCACCCCCTTTCTACCCAGGCCAATTTTCAGCTACCAGCACTCTCACACTTTGAATAAGAAATACTCACTCATTTTCACACAAATAGAGCTTTCATTTGGTGGTATTTTTTTTTTTAAGTTTTGAAAAGGCTTTATTGGAATTTGTAGTTACATACATCAAAAACCGTACAGTAGACACATAAAGAAAAAGGAGCCTAGTCGGCTCAACAGATGTAGAATAGTACATCATTTGGTGGTATTTAATCACCACTGGGGTTTTTATTTTATAAGCTACAAAAAAAATGAACATTTTGAAAAAGAATGTGTTTTTCTTACTTTCTGTTATAACATTTTGCAAATAAGTAATTTTTCTTCCTAAATTTTGACCAAAATATATACTGCTACATTCTTTTGTAAAAATAACCCAACTCAGTGTATATTATTTGGTCTGTGTGAAAGTTAGAGTGTACATGCTATGGTACCAATCATTGAAAATTGATCACACCTGATATACTGATGGCCTATCTCATCTCTTGAGGCCCTAACATGTCAACACAGTAGAAATACCCTCAAATCACCCCTTTTAGGAAAGTAGACAGTCCAAGGTATTTAGAAAGAGGCATGACAAGTTTTTTGAAGTTGTCATTTTTTCCCACAATTCTTAGGAAAATTAAGAAATTAATGTTTTTTTCACAAAAATGTCATATTAACAAGTTATTTCTCACACATGGCATAAGCATACTTGCAACTACACCCCAAAACACATGCTGCTACTCGTCCTGAGTATGGCAATACCACATGTGTGAGACTTTTTCACAGCCTGGCCACATAGAGAAGCGCAACATTCAAGGAGTACAGCCATTGTCTACTTTAAGACCAGACCTTATTCTGACACGTTTTGTTTACCAGTAAAAATATGTTTTTTGCTAGAAAATTACTTAGAACCCCCAAACATTATATATTTTTCTAGCAGAGGCCATAGAAAATAATAAGGTGGGTTTTGCAAATTCTTATGTCACACTGTGTTTGCGCATCAGTTTTTCGTTGCACACAAACACATAAATACAATTTACTGAATTTCAATGCACACAAAGACAATATAATACGCAAACTTTTGGTAAAATATAAAATATGATGTTGCGCCGGGTAAATATATACCAAACATATCACGCTTTAAAATGGCGCACCCATGTGAAATGACGTCAAACTTCGGTATTTAAAAATCTCCATAGGTGATGTTTTATAAGCCCTTATTGGCTACCAGTTTGGAGTTACACAGGAGGTCTGGTGCTTTAATTATTGCTCTCACTCTGGCGTTCGCTGCGATATCTCACATGTGTGGTGTGATCACTGTTTACGTATGCGTATGGTACCAATGTGTGCGTTCACTTTTGCACGAGAGCACGGGGGCACTTTAAATGTTTTATTTATTTATTGGTGGGACACTGGTGTGCTAACAGATGTTTTTGTGCACTTGTACACTATAACAGATGTTGATCGTCTACCGCCAGACACTGACAGATGTTGATGTCACAATGGAACACTGCACTATTGCAGATGTTTTTTGCACTGGTACGGATGTTCATGGGGACACAGTGACAGATGTTTTGTGCACTGGTACAGATGTGATGGGCCAATGTGACAGGTGTTTTGTGCACTGGTACAGATGTTCATGCAGACACTGACAGATGTTTTGTGCACTTGTGCAGATGTAATGGGGTACTGTGACAGATGATTTGTGCACTGGTACAGATGTGATGGGTACTGTGACAGATGTTTTGTGTACTAGAACAGATGTTCATGGGGACACAGTGAAAGATGTTTTGTGCACTGGTACAGATGTGATGGGGAAATGTAACAGATGTTTTTGTGCACTGGTACAGATGTTCATGCAGACACAGACAGATGTTTTGTGCACTATTACAGATATGATGGGGCATTGTGACAGATGTTTTGTGTACTGGTACAGATATGATGGGGCACTGTGACAGATGTTTTGTGCACTGGTACAGATGTTCATGGGGCACTGACAGATGTTTTGTGCACTGGTACAAATGTGATGGGGCACTGTGACAGATGTTTTGTGCACTGGTACAGATGTGATGGGACAATGACAGATGTTTTTGCACTGGTACAGATGTGATGGGGCGCTGTAACAGATGCTTTGTGTGCTGGTACATATGTGATGGGGCACTGTGACAGATGTTTTGTGCATTGGTACAAATGTTCATGCAGACACAGACAGATGTTTTGTGCACTATTACAGATATGATGGGGCACTGTGACAGATGTTTAGTGTACTGGTACAGATATGATGGGTACTGTGACAGATGTTTTGTGCACTGGTACAGATGTTCATGGGGACACTGACAGATGTTTTGTGCACTGGTACAAATGTGATGGGGCACTGTGACAGATGTTTTGTGCACTGGTACAGATGTGATGGGACACTGACAGATGTTGGTGCACTGGTACATATGTGATGGGGCACTGTGACATATGTTTTGTGCACAGGTACAGATATTCATGCAGACACAGACAGATGTTTTGTGCACTATTACAGATATGATGGGGCACTGTGACAGATGTTTTGTGTACTGGTACAGATATGATGGGGCACTGTGACAGATGTTTTGTGCACTGGTACAGATGTTCATGGGGACACTGACAGGTGTTTTGTGCACTGGTACAAATGTGATGGGGCACTGTGACAGATGTTTTGTGCACTGGTACAGATGTGATGGGACACTGACAGATGTTTGTGCACTGGTTCAGATGTGATAGGGCGCTGTAACAGATGTTTTGTGTGCTGGTACATATGTGATGGGGCACTGTGACAGATGTTTTGTGCACTGGTACAGATGTTTATGGGGGAACTGTGACCAATGTATATGGGGACAGGGACAGTGGTGCTTGGTGTACTGTATGTGGGGATCTGTGACAGCTCTGTGTGTAAAATCATCCTTACACACAGAACTGTCACATAGGCTGCAGATTCCCCACCTCCCCCTGCAATGAGCTCTCACTGACACAGAGACACTGTGAAGGCTCTGATTGGATACAGCTGCAACATGATCGGTAGGGCCAATCACAGTATCCATATCCCGATCGCGTCTTGGCTGTGTCCAGTGATAACAGCCAAGCAAGTAGTGTCATCAGCACACCAGGATCTCCAAAACGAGTCCAAAGCTTTATTCAATGATCATATTGTTACAGCAAAGAATGACGTTTCGGAGCCACGCAGGGCCCCTTCATCAGGCATGTGAAAATTAAGCTATCCCTGTAGGAATGTTTACGTTGGGAATATTACAGTTATACCAGTGATCACAGCCATTGCAGGATCGCGCCGCAAGTGGGCACCCGTTCTGAGGGAAGTACGGGTACATCTAGTCAGAGTGGTGAAGCTCCCACCAGGCCGTTTATGTACATTGGCCAGGTGGGAAGTAGCTAAATTTCGAGTCCATGTCGGGACACAGAGTTGGATTTTTTCTGTGTTTAGAAATTACTGAGAGGTATTAAGGCCTCATACACATGGGCGTATGTTTAAAAATAAGCAAAAAGTCGGGTCCGACGTCAGGGAAAAATCTGCGTTTTGCATCGGCATTAATCAGCGTTAGTGAGCGTCGGCGTCAATAGGCGTTTTTAAAAAAAAAAAACGTTTTCTGCTATTTTTTAACCAGAAAACATTGGCATCAATGCGTGATCCGGAAGGAGATCGAGCCACAGTGTCCTCACAGAGCCACTGGAGATGGTGTGGGCAGTGCAATGGAGGTGACGTCTGCCTCACCAGTATGCAGAGACCAAGGCAGGGAGGGGCCGCAGCAAGACCTCTCCCGGTACGTTCGCTCCTGGTGTCTGCAATGCAGGTACTGGATAGTGGTCCCGTCAGCGTGACTAAGTCTCCAGTGGCTCGGTGAGGACACTGTGGCTCGATCTTCTTCCGGATCACGCATCACTATAGCCCAGGGAAACCTCCGGTTCCACCAGGGAGTACTGTCAACCAGCCTGTATAGCAACGAGCATCCCGGCTCCTTCCCAAGCCTGCCATGGTTTTATATGTAAGTCTTCAATAAACGTTCTACTTTTTTATAGTAACCCAGGCTGGTCCTGTTTTTTACCAATTTCAACATAGACAATATTGCTGTTTTTTACTTTGGTGTTAAAAACTGACAGTGGGCAACACTGCACACAAGCGCCCTTGGGTTCGCATTTCCTTTTATTTTTTGTACTCCCACCCCGGAGCTGTACCTAGGCTGCAAGGTACCTGCAGTAAGTCACTCAGTGTGTCCACAATTCACAATATATGATCAGCGCCTAATCCTTTTTCATTTAATCTGTCCCTAAAAGCAGTAGTAGTCGTTTTGTAATGCAGGATGAGATGTTATTATATCTGCAATCTGTCCCTCACAGCGCCAGCAGCATCCTCTCCCTACACTAGCCAGAGAGCATGTGACATGCAGCACTAAGTGACTCCAGCTTATAAAGAGGCTGGGTCACATGATGCACTGGCCAATCACAGCCATGCCATTAGTAGGCATGGCTGTGATGGCTTCTAAGGGCAAACCAGTGAAACGCTTGTTGATTGGCTGCCCTGCAGCTATTCAACATGCGTGATCAAATACTCGAACCCAAACTTTTTTTCAAATGTCCGGGTTCGGGTCCAGGTCACGGACACCCCAAAATTCGGTACGGACCCGAACTCTACAGTTCGGGTTCGCTCAACCCTATTCAGATGTGGTTATATCCTTAGGCCTTAAGCATTTCCATGATATTATATATAGGATATTTAAATACAGCACCTCAGACAAGAAGAATTTTAAAGAAATACAAAATATATTAAGATGTATCATTAAATAGGTTTAAAAAACAGTTTTCCAATAAGTATGGCATAAATCACATATTAACCCCTTATGACGTTGTCTAAATGCCATGTAGGCGTGGCAGTTCCTGACACACTCAAATATTACCAAGCTGCTGCAGACACAGAGACCTTAAGCTCTGGATGACCATTGAGTAGGAGTACAGTCATGTTCCCCTGAAAAGAGCTCTGCTCTTTGGCCTGCCAGAATCCGGAGTTTTCCTCCACATCTCAATTATTTTCCATTCTGGGGAACCCTAGCTTCCCTCTGGGCATAGAGCATGGTCCATTTCGTGGACTACTCGAGAGGGGTTGCTTTCAAGTTTCTCATTTTCTAAGCTCCGATGCTTGGCCCTCGATCTCTACATTGACGCAGTAGAGTGGACAGTTCGGGTTAAATCTCTGGCAAGCACTGCAATTGCTCCACTATCTCCAGACCTTAGGACCCTTGGTGAAATTTCGACGTTGGCTGACGATGTTTAAATCTTACTGCGAGGAGACTGACCCCCTTTCCCGTTTTCTTTCTAAGATGTACACACTATTGATTTCCCTGAAGATTTTATTCTGCCGGGCCTGAGTAAATGGGAGAAGATTCTCAATAGAACCTTCACACCTGATCAACACCAGAACATCTTGCACTTTGTTCTGAAATCCTCCATTTGCACACACCTTGCTCCACATCTTCTGGACTTGTCCAAGACTTAAACAGTATTAATTGAAGGTGCAAAAAAAAATTCTCATCAATTTATGGATTTCCCGATACCGGAGGATCCCACCTTCTTCATGCTCCACTGCTCGCAAATCCCTCTCAAGACATATAAGAAATCAGCCCTTCGTCACTTGATTAATGCGCCAAGGCTTGTGTTACCTTGCATTGGAGAGAGCCCAACCCTGCCCTTCTATTGCTATGTGGCTTAATAGAGTCAGGAATATTAATGCTTTAGAAGATCTAGTTCTTACTGCACAAAACAGGAGAGAGCAATACATCAAGACGTGGTCTTACTGGAACATGTTTGTATATTCAAACGAAGGTAAGGCACTTTTGGAGAGCTACTCTGGAGATTGAAGTCTTCCTGCCCTTCTTGCTAATAAATTACACCCCATCACCCTGGCTCTCCCCCCCTTTTTTTCTTTCTTTCTCCCTCCCCTTCCC
Source organism: Glandirana rugosa (assembly GCA_018402905.1). Classification (NCBI taxonomy): domain Eukaryota; kingdom Metazoa; phylum Chordata; class Amphibia; order Anura; family Ranidae; genus Glandirana; species Glandirana rugosa. The sequence goes on from BLSH010407734.1 coordinate 50,622, forward strand.
CTCTGAGCCCTTTCTTTATGGTGCCTATAGGCATCTCTTCGCCTGTTTCTTTTCTTTTCTCTTTTGAAAACTAGAACATCCAGTGAGCCCTGCTATATTTGCTACAGTTATTTTCTTGTAATCAGAAAATAGTATTTATTTAACTCTCAATATCAATGTACCTTATTTTTTGTCTTTGTCTCACCGTGGATTATCTTTATTTTATGTGGGATAGCATTTTTGGTCTTTACTGTTATGTACTGATGAATGCTCTATTCTGTTTATATAAATAAAGAATCTGAAAAAACAACATACAGTATGTACTTGCCACGTTACAATTTGGCAGTATAGCACTTATTCACACTTCCAAAAAATGGTCAACATGTTTTGCATGTTCACATGCCTTCTCAGGACGATGGCGAAATATGTAAATATTTTCATCAAGGTGATGGCGATAAGCTCAAAAATAGATAATGTTCCTAATAAATGTAAAGGGGAAAAAATAAACCATAGGGGACCTCAGGATGCACTTATATTTATAATAATGTGTTATTAATTGTTTTTCCCCAGGGTTCCTCTCCCTTTGTATATACAAATATCATATATCACAAAGCAATGTGTCTATAAAAAAACAGGATTCCCCAAAAAATAAAGCCATCCATTTCTTTGCATTTCAAAGGAGATGGGGAGAAAATTTCTGGGATGATAACCACATAAAGGGCAGAACGTTTCCTATGGAAAGGAACATAAGCAGTGAACATAAATGTGAGGACAAGTACATCTATGTCCCCCAAAAGACATTTGCACTGAAAAATACCAGCCCTCCCTACCTAACACATCCAAAAGATTTCTCTTGGCAGATGACCCAGAGATATAGCCCTGGATGTTTCCAGTCTCCCAAGTTTCAGAATCCTATACAGTATGCCATTTAAATTCCCAAAGAACAACAAACATGCTGGTACATGTAGTTCCCTAGCTTTAATTTGTAATTTTCTGCTGGTACCTCTTATCTCACAAGACTTTTGTTCAAGATGGGTTATCCATCTTTTGTTGCTTCAGTTAGCGACACATCCAGCCCAGCCAGGCCATCTACCCTTCTATTTAAGCTGGGGTCATTTCCAGAGACATTGCCTGAGTGACAGCTATTTTACATTGTGCCAGGTAAAGGCAGGCAAAGGAAATGGAATCAAGATCAACCAAGTCCTCTTTGGATTCTTAGTTTAATTAATGTGGAACTCAAATAAGCTAGTGAAGAGAGGGGTAGAAAGACTAAAGTAAAAGCTTCAGAGATTATGACAAATATAGAACTGAAATGTGAGAAGGAATGAAGATAAGATCAAAGATATATTGGGAACCCTGCTAGGAGGGGGAATGAAACTAGAATGCGACATAAAGAAAACTTTTGGGAGAATATTGGGCCTACTTGTGTTGTAGATAAAATATTAAGCATTAGGTTCTCTCTGGGTGTAGCCTCTCCTTTCATTACTTGAAATCAATGCAAGTATATATCCAAGTGCCGCAACTATAAGAAAACCTAACTGCCATGTGATAAAGTAATTTTACAAAAAACTGAATAGCAGCTTCACAGGAAATGCTTAGCATATAGGGCATACAAAAAAACTACTATCAATTACTTTAAGTTAAACATAATAGTCAAAGTGCACCTTAAGCCATAGGTAATAAGCATTCAGGCAGAATGCAGAAAGAAATATACGCCCCTTACCATAAGCAAAATAGAGTTGGATTACCTTGCCTAAATTTATAAAAACAAAAGTGAGCAGAGGGATAATAATTCAACATGTAACAAAAGAAAATAGCAAATTTACAATAAGATCTCCATTTAGTTGTATAAAATCCATTGTAGTAATAATAGTATAAATGTCTTATGAATGGGCACGATTCAGAACATGATTGCTGGAATAGTTGAATATTACAATATTAGAACAAAAACATTAAATTCAATACAACTAATGTAAGCTGCCTAAGGTTTCATCTTTCAACTTAGCTTCATATAACATGATGGTGACCAACTACCATGGGTCATATGTTGAAGTCTCCTGCAAGAATCAATCCCCTACAAAGGCAGAGGGGTCTATAATCCTGGACCGGTAGAATCATCTGTTTAAGGTCTTAGTAGTGTACCAACAAAAGGTTAAGGCTGTAATTGGTGTAATGCAATGGGTAGCTTCAGCCAAAGGTCAACAGATTATGAGAACTGGGGTCCACTCAGGAGAATGAAACAATAAGTATTAGTGATCAACTGAGGTCATCCAGCCTGGTAATGGCAAATACTCTGTGTCAAGAAAATACAATACAAGGGCTTCTGATACAGAGAAAAGTAAGAGTAAAATGGCTTGCCAGCTTGTAAGTTATTGGCAGCATGTCAAGATTCTCTGGTCAGCCATGCTACAGATCATGATCTCTCACCCATTGGGGTCTTGAAGGAAGTGAGATGCAACAGGCTGATTTTGTCCATGTGAAGATCCTCCAAAAATACGGGCAGTGTGTCCTGTGTGTGTAGGTTTTATGTCTGACCTAGAAAGGTGAATTCAGACAGAAGGGAAAATGCCACTTATGGGAGATGCCTCTATTTCTTGGTATGGACAGGAGAGGTCTTGTTAATGGGGATAGATCTTGGAATGGTTTAAAGTGATTGTGAAGGGTCATTTTTTTTCATAATTTTGTATTTATTAAGAATATTCCAAAACAAAGAAAACATAGGGTACAGTATTATAAGTATGAAGTAGAATCATACAGAAATGTATATAAACTCAGGGCAACAGTGGGAGCAATGAGAAACAAAATCAAAAAGAATTTGACAAACAAAGGCAGGCCAAGTATATGAATAATACAGTAGTGGCGGCTAGTGAAATTTTAGGATAGGAAGGCGCCAGACCCCACCCATCCTTTTTGACCCCCTCCGACTTCTCCTAAGCCCCACCCCTTATAGATTCCACCCATTGTACTGAAATAAGAAGTGGAGGACAAACATTGGGACTTTAAATGAAGACGTGGCTGGGTAGAGGCACACTCTTCCATCTCTATACTTAGAATAAAAGAAAGCTTAAAAAAGCTGACAAAGGGGGATTGGGGCTTTGAGTGACACACGTATGTGAGAAGGAGATGTTGGATGGATATAGTAAAACAATTTATTGTAAAATAGAACAATGTAGTAATAATACATAACATAGTCCATATTCAAATAGGTCAACATAAACCCAACTACATATTGTAAATAGGTGGATACAAAGGTACAAGGTACATATTTCATGATATACAACAAATTGCCCCCATCCATCACATTGATGTAGATACATAACGTAAAAGAGTATAGATGAACCTGCGTGGTCCATGACCTCTGGGTCCCCCCTCAGGGGGTTAGTCTAATAAACCTTGTAGAAGAAATGTACTGAGTAGGCCGATTGACGGCAGCTGGTGGCTCTACGCACGTTTCGTGACTGTATGTCACTCAACAGGAGTATGCTCGTCTAAAGTAAGAAAAACATATAGTGGGAAAAATGAAAAAGTGGGATGAGATGATATTCCCCCATATTCTCAATTTCCCAAGAACCAACCTACTGTATCCATGGGCCGGTGATACACAGGCGGGGCGGAGGGACCGCCAAAGAACATCCATAGCTGGGAGCTGAGGCGAGAGGCATGGCACCTTCCAGGCAGGCTAGCGCACAGGCACGGGCATCTCCAGAGTGGATGTGTGTCCACCCATTGTGTCAGGAGTATACAGCCCAGCATCACTAGATAGGGTATACAGCATCACCAGATAGGAGTATATACAGCATCACCAGAGGGGTATATAGCATCACCAGAGGGGTATATACAGCATCACCAGAGGAGTATATACAGCATCACCAGAGGGGTATATACAGCATCACCAGAGGGGTATATAGCATCACCAGAGGAGTATATAACATCACCAGAGGGGTATATACAGCATCACCAGAGGGATATATACAGCATCACCAGAGGGGTATATAGCATCACCAGAGGAGTATATAACATCACCAGAGGGGTATATACAGCATCACCAGAGGGGTATATAGCATCACCAGAGGGGTATATAATATCACCAGAGAGGTATAGATTATCACCAGAGGAGCATATAGCATCACCAGAGGAGTATATAGTTTCACCAGAGGAGTATATAGCATCACCAGAGGAGTATATACAACATCACCAGAGGAGTAAATACAGCATCACCAGAGGAGTATATACAGCATCCCCAGAGGAGTATATAGCAACACCAGAAGTGTATATACAGCATCACCAGAGGGGTATATACAGCATCACCAGAGGAGTATATAGCATCACCAGAGGAGTATATACAGCATCACCAGAGGGATATATACAGCATCAGCAAAGGAGTATATACAGCATCACCAGAGGAGTATATAGCATCACCAGAGGAGTATATACAGCATCACCAGAGGGTATATACAGCATCACCAGAGGGGTATATAGGATCACCATAGGGGTACCTCGCATCCATCTACCCCCCTCCCTCCCACCATGGGGCTCGTGGCACTGACAGTACCCCCCCAGGGCAGTCAAGACTTCAAAGCCTTGCACTTACCCCATCTAGGAGCGGGCAGCAGGCAGACTTGGCTGTGGCCATGCACCCCCTCCTCCTCCAAGAAAGGCGTTCAATAGGATCGCCAATCGGGAAACTGGCAACATACTCGCGCTTCCTGATTGGCGAAGAGGTGGTTCAGTGTTAGAAAGGCAAAGGCCTTTCTAACGGCTCATGGTGCCACACTCTGCTCTCTGAGTGGCTATTAAAATGTGAGAGAGTAATTGTTTCCCCGATTTTTGGAGACCTGGGAAAGGGAGGCCTAATAGATAGTGTAGTAGGTCCAATGGCAGAGAGACATTAAACAGGACTTGAAGGATGGACATCACGTTTACCCAAAAACGTTGTTTTTGTGGGCATTGCCAGAAAATATGAAAATGCGAGCCACTGAAGGTACCACAGCGCCAAACATCAGGATCTTGACAGCAGTCTCTCTCTGCACCACACATCTGGATGACTTAAAAGTGTTTTCCCATATATTTTCCCAAAGGGGGAGAGGGATTGGTCTTTGCAAGATATGGGGCCATTTCTGAATATAGGAATGGAAAACATCCATGAGGGGAGTAGCCTCATGTAATAATTTGTGAATGGAAGAGATTAGATGGAGTTGATAAGGTCCCTGAGTGCAGGCAATCTCAAATTGATTAGGTCTATCTAAGGAGAGGGATGGGGATAAAGGTGAAAAAATGTCTAATTTGGAGGTAGGAGTATTGTAATTCTTTAGGTATATGGTATTTAGCCTGCAAATCATCAAAGGAAAGAAGCTTGTGGAAGGTAGGATTGACAAAGTGACGAAGTTGGAAAAGGGTGGCTTGAGCTCATGGGGCCATGATTCCATAAGAAATACTATCAGGGACTAGGGGATTAAAGAGAACATTGGAGAGGGGTGGGCATGATGAAGAGAGAGAGTACTTCTGGAAGAAGTATGCCATACTTGCAACATAAACAACATACTGTAGGTGCTAAACACATGTGCTTCAAAACTCTATCAGTATGAAGGGATGGAGACCATACCAGGGAACACAGGGTAAAGGGTAAAAAGAGAGCCCGTTTCAATTTTTGTCCACCTGTTGGGGGAATGTTGACTTGACCAAGAGACAATGGTGTGTAAATGCGCAGCATAATAATATTTTATAATGTCCTGGGCCCCTAAACAGCCTCGTATGCGGGGGGGGGGGGGGGGATACCACAGATCTAGCAA
>BLSH010407734.1:71774-84975 GCA_018402905.1 Glandirana rugosa
CTGGGCACATAATGTGTCACGGTTACCGCTCTATATGGGATATAAGTCCTGGGGGAGAATCGCGTGTGGGTATATATTCTCTTAATTACCTGATCTTTTTTCCTTTTTTTTTTTGGATATTAGACTTACACGCAAACGAGATTAACTTAGTATATGATTTCTTGAGACAGAAGAGTGTTCGCAGTACTTTTTACTGTTGCTCCCTACGATCAACAGTCCACCAATGTCGCTAGACATTTTAACAATCTACACGGTGGGGACACCTCCTCCATGAAGGTTCAGGTGATAGAAAAAGCCAGTGTCGGTCCCCGTGGTGGAGATCGTTTTGGGGTTTTGTGCAGAAGGGAAGTCTTCTGGATTTTTAAATTACACACTAGAATCCCAAGTGGCATAAACCATGAGTGGGATGTATCCCACTTTTATGACAACTAGCATCCCTCGTTGTCATTTTTCATGACGCTTGTGAGAAGACAGAGTTCTTTAGTATATGATTCAATTAGAGCAAACGCACATTCAGATTATAGGTTTTTTTTTTTCCTTTTTTCTAGTCCATTAATTCTCTTATATATGGGTGTGCGCTAAGAGGGGGTCCTGAATATAGGGTATATCTCGCCATTGGCACTGTGTAATACACGGGTCGAATAAGTTTATCAAGATACCTATGCAGGACAAAATGATTTTAAGGGTTTGTGCATTTGATAGACACACCATATGAGGATATTTACAATTTTCACATTTAAATTCATGTTTTTTGAAGTACCTGCATAGTCCTTTCTTTGATATATGTATATATGCATTATTCATGTAGAGAGTTTCTAGAGATCATTCTATATCATGTGTATAGCATTATGCAAAAACATTTTTCTATTAATTTTTCACCTTTTCACCTTCGTTTTTTTTCATGATTGCATGGCTATCGTATTGGGGCATGTATGTGCTTTTATAGATTGTTGTGAGGTTTTAACTCTCAGCGCTGATTCGGCTCCTCCTAGACAGGTCTGGGGGCAGCTGAATCGGTGCATTAAGCACTAATGATCCACTCAGAACAGCTGGGGCTTTACTTAGCCTGCTTTTTGGGCTCTATAAATTGAGGATCATTTGGCAATTCATGTAGGTTATGAATAAGCAGACGTAAGCGCTGTGAAACGCGTTAACCCATTGTCATCCATGGACATGCCGGTATCTGTCATTATGCGTGTCACTTTGTGATGTACCTTGTTGAATAAATTTACAAACATTTTCCAGCAAACCGGTGCAGCATGTGTGCGGTCATCTCCTTGCTTTAATGTGGATCTCCTGAAATCACGAACGGGACCTGCAACTGTTGGCCGGTAGTTTGTTACCCCGCACCTGAGCGGCTTCACTCCCTTTCTCTTTTGTTTAAGAGAGTTGGCTTGGAGGACGTGGTGTAGGCAAGGACAGCGATCAGAGGACCATGAGTTGAATCCCTTATCCAGTTTGCCCGGAAGGAAATAGTCATGGTTCGTTAAGGGCATAAAGGGGGAATTATAGGACCATGAAAGTTTCTTGTGCAGAGTATCCCGGGAGGATAATGAGGAAATCGTTAAGGGGGAGGCAGAAGATGAAAGAAATCTGTACCTGGGGGGGATCCAAGGAATGCCATCCAACTCTGTACCACTTAGTTCATATTCTAGTCTGACCCATATTTTGCTATCTCTCTGGTATTTCCAATCTGAAACTCTACCCAGGACGATAGCATAATAATGCATTTTCAAGTCTGGTAGGGCCAGACCCCCAGACCCCTTAGAGCGGAAGAGAGTAGCTCTGGAGATTCTGGGGCGTCTGTTCCCCCAGATGAAGCGGGAGATCATGGTTTGAAGTGTTGTAAAGAAACCAGGTGGAATCCCCATTGGTATCATCTGGAATAGAAAGAAAATACGAGGGAGGATATTCATCTTAATCACTGCTATTTTCCCCAGCCAGGAGTGGGAGAGGTATGACCAGGATCTAAGATCTTTTTTAATGGTATTCAATAGGGGAATATAGTTACATCTGAACAGGGAATGAGGATGGGGGGTCAAATGGATGCCCAGGTATTTTAGGGTTGTCGACTGCCATCGGAACGGTAGGATAGATTTTAGCGAAGAGACCGTTGAGCTGGGGACATTAATGTTTAGAATTTCGGATTTAGTCATATTAATTTTAAAATTAGACAAAACTTGAAATTCTTGTAGAGCTGACATGAGGTTGGGTAGAGAAATGTGCGGTTGTTGAATATAGAAGAGGATATCGTCCCCATACGCTCCATATTTATGTGATTCTTGGCCTACAGTTATCCCGTGAATGTTGGGGTTGCTTCTGATAGAGGCTAGGAAGGGTTCCAGGGATATGGCAAACAACAGGGGCGACAATGGGCACCCCTGTCTAGTGCCGTTCCCTAGTGTAAAGGACTCACTCAATACCCCGTTCCCTATAGTTCTCATTTAAATGATGATTCTATGAGATGAGAGTTTAGATGTTACAGGTTTATGGAAGGCAGGCAGTCAAGTCTTAGGGAGTGTTAGAGAGTCTTTGCAGCATAGAGACAGAGATTACACATTTAGCACTTAAAGGTTAGCCCATGAGTATTGATCTACACTGCTCAAATGACTTTTGTAGGCTACATCCATGTGGGCTGAAGGTGACACTACAAAGGAGATTTTAATCTTTTGCTATTATGCAAGGTAACAACAATCATCTCATTTGCAGCACATTAATATCACATTGATTTGTGGTTTCCAACAAGAGGATAAATCCTACAGTAGCATGATTTAAAAACTGCCCTTGACACTTATCCCTTAGACAACTAGTTACATGCCTTGAATATTTGATCATTCCAACGCAGCCCTGTACTAACACTAGAACACTATGCTAATTCATTGCAGCATTCTTAGTATATAGTTGTTTTTCCTGAGATAGGATTTGACATAAGAATACAATATATTGCATACAGTTATACTTCATTGCAATGCTGAATTTATTACTGTAATTGTAAACTGGAAAAAAAATGAAGAAACCCTATAACTTAAAAAAAAAAAATTAAACACATTAGACTAGCCTAACAAGTAAGCAAAGAGAAATATGACTATGTACTTTATCTCTCCACTAAAGATTGAGAAACAAAACAAGCTGCCATTAAATATTACAAGCACCATCTGGTCTAGAAGTGCAATGCTGCTACAGATGAGGAAGTCTAGGGAGTGAAACATTTAAACATCACTGTGTTCTGAAGTGATGAACATACTATTCATATGAAATGTAAGCAAATCAGGCAAGGGTTTGTCATCAATGTCGTATTTGCGAATGCCTCGGTAAACCAAGTGGCAGTTTAACTCGATTTTACACTGAGAGAAATAAAAATGTAGAGAGGATAATCCCACCCATGCTTGCTAATTCTGAATCAACAGACGGCCATGGATACACCAGGCTGCTCGCTCCCAAACACTTCCTGCAGACAGCTATTTTTGGAACATTCATATGAATATTTTGGTAGGAGATTCAAAGGATATCAGTGCTTGGGAAGAAGCTAATGAACCCAAACAGCCCTAGAGCAACATCTAGTGAGACAGAAGAGCATTGATTGTGCACATGGGAACAAAATGAAATCTGTCTTAACGTCTCCTTGGATGTTAATCCAAAAGTGTTTCACTGCTGTATCAGCTTACAGACTCAGGCTAAAGCATTTTACAGCAGTACGTAACAGACTAACATTGTACTGACAGCAGAAAACTGCACAGGAAGATACAGCAGACTGCAAGATCTAGTGCTGACATTTTCGAATATTCCATTCACACCTGTGTAAAAGTTAGAAGTTAGGAAAAATGAGCTATTAGAGATGTATGTGGAGGTGCTAGTTGATTCTTTGTACACAGTTGATACAAGACAGATGGCTGAAAGTAAAAAATACTATAAACACACATCCAATGTACTCTAAAGTATAACTTGTTTGTCTGCTTCTTAGTATTGTTTTTCTCTGAAAGGACTTGTCTGGTGACATTTTTTATTAAACTGCATACATCAAAGCTCCATCACTTACTCCTATGCCCTGCCCTTTGTTCTAGCTGGAACAAACAAAATGTCCCTTACATAACATACATATACTTTAAGTGTCATTCTTACCTGCTATTGTTAGGATTGCATACATATGCCTAACAACTACATTGAAAAACAAACTAAAGTGGTTGTAAAGTTTGAAGGTTTTTTTACCTTCATGCATTCTGTGCATAAAGGTAAAAATCATTCAGTATGCAGCTCCTCTTGCATTCCCCCCAAATACTTACCCAAGCCTGATACAGGAATGTGCATTAGAGCAGCTGCTTTCCCAGGTCTCTGCCTCCTGATTGGCTGAGACACAGCAGCAGGAACCATTGACTCCCGCTGCTGTCAATCACAGCCAGTGAGCCAATGAGGAGAGAGCCGAAGGGACAGGCCAAACCCGTTCCCCGTGTCTTATGGTCTGGGAGCGAGTACGCACGATTGTCCCCATAGCATAGTGACTTGCTTTGGGTGCACAAGATGGAGGTGCCAGGAGATGCCAGGAACACCAGCAATGGATCCGGGAAGAGAGGGAGCTGCTCTGCGCAAAACAGTTGCACAGAGCAGGTAAGTATAAGATATTTGTTATTTAAAAAAATATATTTTAACTTTAATAATGTTATAACATACATTGTATACAGGGGTTAAACTTGAGGTTCTCATGCCACAAACAAACATACTGAGTATGCGATGGCCAGTTGCTTATATGCATACTTCAGTTATAAACCATCTACAGACAGTATTACAGGAGCTATAGATGTATACATAAAGGGCTGTATAATTTGTTATGACACTAAACTAAACCTGCCTACCAACCAATATGCATTACTGGTGAAGTTCAGGCACTTTTGGTGCAAACTCCTACACTTGTCTCCCTGTGTGCCTCAGTCTTAGATGTAGGGTCCAAGTTACAATCTGAAAGACAAGCAGGCAGGAAACAAACCTGGGGACAAGGGGACATCTGCCTCCAGGGGCTGTACTCATAAGATATGTTGAGCTGGTGTCCCTAGATGAAGGTATGTCACCGCTGAGACTCTATTCAGAGTGGGACCTGCAGTCAGTGACAGCTGTTGGCATTATATACCTACCTGCTCCCATTCAGATTCGTAATCACAAGGTTTGAAAGATGAGTCTGCCAACATTGGATTCCTTTGTGGCTCTGAGATTTTATGTGACCAAATGCTAAGAATTGCAAATATGATGGAAGATATCACAAGGTATGCCACAATAAACCATGTCCTTATACTCACCTTTCACCATGTATACTAATCATTTGCATGGTACCATTTCTTTGGCCTTCAGTAATCTGTCTCTACCATCAAAGGGCAAGTTGGTGTTATTTGACTCCCAGGTTAAATGTTACCAGTTCCAAAGGCAAACTTCCACAGAATACTTTGTTGTACTCAATCACTCAATCATTTCAACTCAAGGTAACCAGCATTGATTTTTGGTGATGATTTTTTATGCTGGCTATCCCAAGTATGCGCCCACTCAAATAAACAGAAGGAGGTAATTTATTTATTATGTTTGCTAAATGAGAACAGCTTTAAATTAAAGACCCAATTATGTTGACTTAAAATGTTTGTAAAAATGATCCCTAGTAGTACTTGGGTAGACACCTCATGTAGGTTCATACAGTTCGTAATAATCGAAGGGGATAAATAGCAATGTACTGAAAGTGATGTTCAGTAACATACATGACTGCACTATGAAGTTTTGTATTTAACTATTTTGTATTTATCAAACTAATGTTTAATGCATTCTGTTACAGGATAAGCAACCATTGTAATATTTATCCTGAATAAACAGGCATACCTGTGAGATGCGCTGAGGACATAACAGAAGGCAAAATTATGCTCACATCAGCCCATATGGATGCTGCAAGACAATATATTACAAAATATATGTAGAGCCCCCATAGTATAGGTGCTTTTACTTTTGTAGATTTTTGGTAGGAGAGGAAATATCTTGCCAGGCCTGACTGTAGGTACAAGCCTGAATGTTTTGATCTGAGCAGAGAGTGGCTCAGGGGTGGGCCTGGAGATGGAGGGAAGGTACAATCCTTGAAGATTCCTCCCCTTGAACTGGGAAAGCTCTAGCAGGGGGATGGATGAGGAGATGTCACTTCCTGATGTATGACAAGGAACCCTGACCAATCCACAAGCTGGGTCGTCAGGGGGCAGGCATCCTTTAACACAGCTGTCTGCCAGCAGGTGGCAGGAGAGTTTGGGTGCAAGAGTGAGGATGTAGTCAGGAGCTGCGGATCAGGCCTCGTCTGGAAGCAGAACCCCCTGTCTGGGGGGGGGGGGTGGTTAACCTGAGGCCTGGGGCTTGGGTGCAGCCAGATGTGGGAGTCGGCTTCTGGAGTGGCACAGGAGAAGCAGGAGAGCAGCTGAAGTCTACACGGAAGGTGACTCTTTAAAGGAATCCGCCATAAAGTTGGTGAGTGGAGGCCCCTGGGAGTTGGAGGAGAAGGCTGGGACAGCCTGGGAAGAGAGAGAGAGCAGTCTGTGGAGGCCAGGAGGAGCCAACCAAGGGGAAGGAGAGTCATTAGGCTGCATGACCAACCGGATGGATCTGGAGGATGGGCTGGGAGTAGTAGTTCATCCAAAGGCCTGGCTAGCACCAATGTGTTTTACTACACAAGAGAGGTTGCCTGGTTTTAGTGAGAGAAACCTGCAATTTTTACCCACAAAGGGTGGATCTGAGGCCTTGCAAGCGGCTGCAGCAGGCCTCACCATGTGCTAGCTGTGGTGAAGAAGAAGTGCCATGGAGGTCTGATAAATTTCCCTTCGGACCAGGAGAGCAGGTGTAACGGTCAGCAAGTAGTGTACTGGAGAGAAGTACAGGAGAAGTGTAACGGTCAGCAAGTAGTGTGCTGGAGGAGAAGAAGTGTATATACCGGAGGTATATATAGTGTGTCTCATGTTCAATTACTGGGCATCCTACAGTCAATCCTAATCCCTATCCGAGTTCAAACCCCTAAATAAAACAACAAAAACAAAGTACCGGCCTGTTCAGTGACTTTGGATGTGTGGAATTCGTGTGATTGAAGGCATCAGGCAGGTGGTCCACAACTATCAGCCACTCTTAAGGGAGCATATGGCAACATATATTACAAATTAATTTAAATTTAAAGTAATTTTAAGGGATTTGCGGATTCACATTCACAAAGTTGGTTCAAATGCAACAATGTTGAACCTTTTCTGCTTATTGAGTTTATGTTCAATGTTTTAACTTGCCTAAAATTAAACGTGTAAGAAATTTTAATTCCATGCATGGATAATTGTCTGTTAAATACCATGAATGCCCTATAGCAGGGGTCTTCAATGTACAGCCCATGGGCCACATCCGATCTGCAGGGGCAGTCTCTCTGCCAAAGTTTTGTCAGTTTGCAAAACCTGTGATGCATACTCACCCCCCAGCAGTATGTAGCACAACCACCTCCCATTGCCTGGCTTCAACCAAAGATGTATTTCAGAGTAGACAGGCTGCACCTCCCAGTTTCCAACCCACTTTTTACATCAGTGTACTAGAGCTGTAATTTTGCATACAGCGTGCCTGTGTAACAGCGGGGCAGGAGCCAAGATGGGGAGATGCAGAAGGTCTGCACTTTAGGCACACTGTACAGTGGTTGTTTGGGGAGTGGAGTTTATTGCTGTGAAGGGAACACAGTTGTGTTGGGGGTGATGGTTCTGAAGGGGACACAGTTTGGGGGTTTGATGGTACTGAAGGGGACAAAGGGGACAAAGTGGTGGGGGGGTGGAGGGGATTGATTGCACTGTGTGGGTGGGGGGTTATGGCACTGAAGGGGATGCAGTTGTGTGTGGTGAGGGTTTATGGCACTGAAGAGGACACAGTTGAGGGGGGGTTATGTCACTAACGGGGACACCATTGTGGGGGGGGGGGTTTGATGGCTGTGATGGGCACACAAATGTGTGTGGGGGGGTCTTATGGGCACACAAATGTGCAGAGGGGCTCCGATGGGTACACAAATGTGTGGAGGGGCTCTGATGTTCACACACATTTGCAGGGATTCTCTGATGGGTGATGGGGACACGAATGTGTGGGGGGCTATGATGGGGACACAAATTTGCAGGGAAACACTGATGAGTGATGGGGACACCAATTTGCAGGGGAAACACTGATGAGTGATGGGGACCCAAATGTGTGGGGAGAATCTGATGAGGACACAGATGTAAGGCCCTAATGCACACTGGAAGTTTAACCTGCTGCATGAGGCTACCACATTTAGCTACAGGAGTAGGATACAGGTGCCCCGCATCCAGCAGTCTGACAAATTTTATTTTATTCTGCTGCTGATTTATTTATAAATGATTTTTTCAACCCACCAGTGTGTGTAAAATTTACGATGTGAACGTCATATGACGACGCACCAGAATGGGTGCTCTCACTCCCCTGCGGGGGCGTGAAGGACAGTGATCATGGCCACCCGGTGTTGCTAGCACATGGCGCGACTCTGATCTCCGTAAAGAGCCGATGACGTGGCTCTTTAACCATGTGATCGGCTGTGTCCAAATATGTAATTGCGGAAGTGCCGGTAACTGTCTCCTTGCCTCACACTCACGCAGCGGCATTTCCTCACAGGGGAGAACAGGGCAGGTAATCAGGGCATTGATAATCAGTGCCCTGATTACAGTAAATCCCCAGCAGTGCCACCAATCAGTGTCTATGAGTGCCATCAGTGACACAAATCAAGTGCCCATCAGTGACACAAATAAATGCCCATTACTGGTGCCAGTCAGTGATGCCTTTTAGTGTCCATCAGTGCCTGCTCATCAGTGCTGCCCATCAACTCCCATCAGTGCCGTCTATCAGTGCCCACCAGTGCCACCTATCAGTACCCATCAGTGTCACATATCAGTGCCCATGAGTGTGGCATAATAGTGCCTCCTTCACATTGCCACCTAAACAGTGCTCATAAATGCCGCCTCATCAGTGCCCATAAGTGCCACCTAATCAGTGCCCACCAGTGCAGCCCGTCAGTACCCATCAGTGCTGCTTCATCAGCACACATCAGTGCAGGAGAAAAAATACTTATTTACAATATTTACTGACAGAAACTAAGAAAAACGTTTTTTTTCAAAATTTTCTGCCTTATTTCTTTTTTTATTAAAAAATAAATAACCCAGCAATGATTAAATACCACCAAAAGGAAGCTCTATTTGTGTAGCCCTGTGCTCCCTTGAGAGTGGCTGGTCGTAGTGGTTCACCTTATAGCTGCCCACCATATTTCACACATCTGGAGACACTGACCAGGCCGGCACTTGTTTTTGTTGTTTTATTTAGGGGAAATAACTTAGATGGGGATAAGGGAAGACTGTGGGATGCCCAAAAGAATTATAATACACAAACTCCATATACACTCCTGTATATGTGCACTTTCACTGCAGACTATCCCTCTGCAGACTGTTACTCCTCACATCTCTCCAGCACTTGACTTGCTGCCCGTTTCTCCTACCATTCTCTCTCCAGCACTGAACTTAGTTTTCAGCTTGAAAGGAAATTTATCAAGCTTCTCTGTTCCTTTCTCTTCACCACGGCTAGCACATGGTGAAGCCTACTCTCAGCAGAACCTCCAGAACACCCATTACAGGCTAGGGATCACAGGCCCCTGAATCTGTAGCAAAAGCACTTGAGTGCTAGTCGGGCCTTTGATGGACTACAACTCCCAGCCCATCCCTCTTCCAGGTCCCACCGACCTGCTTATCCTCAGTGACTCTCCTTTCCCTGAACTGGCTCCCAAGGCTCCCACAGTCTGTCCACTATTCCTTTCCCAGCCTGCTCCAGCACTTTCTCTTGCAGTTCCCAGGGACCGTTACTCACTAAACCAGTGGATCACTTTAAAGTCTCTCACTGTGTAGCACCTCCGCTGTTCCCCTGTGTGACTCCAGGAATCACCACCACTCCTGGCTGCACCCGAACCTCTAGGCCTCAATGTCACCCTCCCCAGACTGGGGTGACCTCCTGGTAGGGGCCTCCACAGCCCCTCTGCTACATCTCCAGACTTCCACCCAACACTTCTCCTCCCAGACTGGGCTGACTCAGAGTATTTAAGGAGACCTTCCCCCTGCCAATCCTGCTTGGGGATTGGTCAGGCCCCTTAGAACACTCCAGAGGGCTCCACCTATCTCCCTGCTCTCTGACTAGAAACGATCCTCCAGGTTTCTAGAAAGAAGTGGGAGGTTCTGGTGACCTCATCTGTCAAGTTCACTCAATCCTCCCTGAGCCACTCCTCCTGGCCCAGATCACAACATTCAGGCCTGCTTTTACACTCAGGCCTGACTAAATTTTACCTCACCTAGCAAAACCCTGATAGAAAAACGCACCTACACTATGGGGGCACTACACTTGTGTGAGGAAAATTATTAAAAATGTATTTGGGTACAGTGTTGCATGACCGCTCAATTGTCATTCAAAGTGCAACATCGCTAAAAGCTGAAAAATGGCCTGGACAGGAAGGAGGTGAAAGTGTCCTGTATTGAGGTGGTTACATAATGCAGGTATTACAATGCTGCTTATTGTTAGTTTAAATTTTCTCATAATAATTGTTTGTAAAAACAAAATTCATATGTCATGTGCTGTACCGTAATCTTATGGAATTTACCATATGAGTATGATACTCTTTAGAACAGTGGTTTTCAACTCCTGTCCTCAGGACCCACTAACAGGCCAGGTTTTTAAAATCACTGAAATACCTCACAGATGATATAATTTTCTGCTCAGTGATTGCAGTATTCTAGTGAGTGATTGTCAAGGACCTCCATCTTCAACAGGATTATGTCCAGTACCAGCACGATCCAAGGTCCCTTGGCCCACCCAGTCACTTGTTGGAGCATAAGTGTAGGGTGAAAACATAAGACTATCTATTCAAACACAAGTACAAAGGGATATATACTCAGGGGACAATCCCCCTCCTTTGCATAATAACACAAGGTGGGGTAAACTTCACCTCCTCCAGTAATAAGACACACAGGTGTATTCAACTTTCCAACAGTAGACCGTCTTTAGGAGAGGTTGCTGGAGAAAACCCCCTCCCCTCTCACTAGGGTTGCCACTTCATCCCTTTAAAATCGAACACATACTAATTACACAGGTTCTGTGGCTGATTAAAGTGGTAATTAACACCCCCCTGGGGTGCACACACGTGAACATCCGTGACGGCTGGCGCATCACGGATCGCGGTGAATGGCTGCTGTGAGTGACCTTTTACCATGTGATCACTCTGTCAAATGACGGAGCGATCACATGTAAACAAGCCGGCAGAAGTGTCGGCTTTTCTCTCCCCTCTCTGCACCAATCGATGCATTGTGAGAGGAGAGAGGGAGGGGAGAGGACATGCTGCAGTGCTGTGGGTGAAGTGTAGTGCCCACAGTGCTGCTAAGTGACAGGCTGCAACCCCCACCCAGCCATCCTCTCCCCATATATGCTCACCCACGCAGCCATCCTCACCCCATCCATGCTCACCCACCCAGCCATCCTCACCCCATCCATGCTCACCCATCCATCCATCCATGCTCAGCCACCCATTCTCACCCATCCATCCATGCTCACCCATCCAGCCATCCTCACCCAGCCATGCTCACCCATACAGCCATGCATGCTCATCCACCCATCCATGCTCACCCAGCCATCCATCCATGCTCACCCACCCAGCCGTGCTCACCCAGCCATGCTCACCCATCCATCCATCCATGCTCACCCACCCAGCCATGCTCACCCAGCCATCCATCCATCCTCACCCATCCATCCATCCATGCTCACCCAGTCATCCATCCATGCTCACCCACCCAGCCGTGCTCACCCAGCCATCCACCCATGCTCACCCAGCCATCCATCCATGCTCCCCACCCAGCCATGCTCACCCATCCATCTATCCATCCATGCTCACCCACCGAGCCGTGCTCACCCACCAATCCATGCTCATCCATACCCATCTGTGCTCATCCATCCCCATCCGTGCTCATACATCCCCATCCGTGCTCAGTCATCCTCTTCCATGTTCAGTCATCCCCATCCATACTCATCCATCCCCATCCGTGCTCATCCATCCCCATCCACGGCTCATCCATCCCCATCCATGGCTCATTTGTGCCTCATTCATGCTCATCCATACCACATACCACATCAGTTCTCATCAGGTGACACATCCATGCCACTACAGTGCCCATCCGTGCCATTACAGTTCCCATCCGTGCCACTACAGTGCCCATCCATGCCACTACAGTGCCCATCCATGCCACCACAGTGCCTCACAATAGTGTAAAAGATAGTCAAATTAGATTTGTGTGTGATTTTGATGTGTCTTAGAAATATTGTATAAATGGACAACTTTGTGTAAAAAAAAAAAAAAAAAATGCGTTTTCATTTTCTTTCCACATTTTCCAAAAACTTGTGGAAAAAATGACATGTTCAAAAGACTCATTATGCCTCCTAGAATATACGATGGGGTGTTTGCTTTCCAAAATGGGGTAATTTTTTGGGTGCTTCCATTGTCCTGGTGCTCCAGGACCTGCAAAAGTGCAAGAGGTAGTCAAGAAATTATATGTGTAATTTATGCTCCTAGAACGCCTGATGGTGCTCCCTGCATGTTGGGCTTCTGTATTTGGCTAAGCTGTGTAAAAGTCTCACACATGTGGTATCGCAATACTCAGGAGGAGGAGTAGAATGTGTTTTGGGGTGTAATTTGTGGCATGCATATGCTGGGTATGAGAAATAACCTGTTAACATATGACAATTTTGTGAAAAAAAAAGAAAAAAAAAATATTCATTTTGCAAAGAATTGTGGGAAAAAATTACAACTTCAAAAAATTCACTTTGCTTCTTACTAAATATCTTGGAATGTCTACTTTCCAAAAGGGGTAATTTGGGGGTATTTGTACTTTCCTGGCTTGTTAGGGTCTCAAGAAATGAAATAGACCGTCAGTACATCAGGTGTGATCAATATTCAGTGATTGGCACTAGAGTTGAGCGAACCTCTGGAAGTTCGGGTTCTGCTGGTCCGGCCGAACTTCGGGACAAAGTCCGGGTCCGGACGGAACCCGAACGATCGCACGGACAATGAACCCCATTGAAATCAGTGGGGACCCGAACTTTTAGGCACAAAAATGGCTGTAACAAAGTCATGGAAAGCCCCTGTCTCTTA
>BLSH010407734.1:111726-136881 GCA_018402905.1 Glandirana rugosa
CTGGTTAGTGCCGACTAGTGTCACATTTATCCTTCTCGGCAAATACCCGAAAAGGAGACGAGTCCAGACGTCTGGACTCGTCGCCTCTCGGCTAGCCGACGAGAGGACTGTCCCCCCCGACGCGACTTGCAAATAGTCGCGTCGGTGGGAGTCCTAGTGGGGTGACCTGGTGGTCCCTCGGACGGGTCCTGGTGGTCCATCGGGGGGGGTTCAGCGCAGCCCCCCCTGTCAGGAGAGCAGCCGATCGGCTCTCCGCTGCTCAGGTCTGCAGACCTGAGCAGAGGAAAAGCCCATAAACGGCTCTTCCTATTTACACTGTGATCAGCCGTGATTGGTCACGGCTGATCACATGGTAAAAGGCTTCGGATCTAAGCCTTTTACCTCGGTCGGTAATGTGGTGGGTCAGACTGACCCACGGCACCACCGATCGCCACGATGCACGCCCCCAGGGGCGCGCAATCGCGGATTATCCTGAGGACGTCAATAGACGTCCAGTCAGGATAATGAACCACCTGCCCGGACGTCATTTGTCTATGCGGCGGGTGGGAAGTGGTTAAACCAATTCCTTCCTCTTGAGCAGGACCTAGGATAAAGCTATAGGCAAAGAAGCCCAGGAGTTCGGCTAAGCCTCTGATCTACTTCCCTGACTTTTTCCCAACCCTCAATACTAAAATGCTATAGTGTAATTTAGTAGAATTATAGAATTTTGAAGGATCTCTAGAATCTAGCAAGTTTCTATTAGTGTAGCATGCTAAACAGCAGTGATCTTAAAAACACCTTGACACCTTTTGAACTAATGTGGTTACTCAGAAGGGAGAAAGCATGTTAGTGTGAAAAACATCAAGATACTTTTGAGATGACTTCTGTTTATCAGGCTGAGATCCAAAGAATGGTGTATAAGGTCTCCCTCTTGATTTTTTGAATACAGAATTATGACTTTATCACATTGGTAATTTTTTTTTATCATTTTGGACTTGTGGAAAGATTAGTGGAGAACATAAGAAAAGGTATATCATGTGCCTCAAGCAAGGTCACATTTTCTGGTTTCAGCCTTTACCATTCTAAAACACTAAAACAAGGGCCATTTCATACATGTGCATGCCTTAGAAAGCATGGTCTTGTGCATTGGCTTATTGAGTTAAGGCAAGTTATTCATTTTGAATTGGCTGGAAGCCCACTTCAACACATATAAATTCGCACCTGCCCAATTTTTGGCAACACAGCACACCACAGCTCAAGAAATGTATGTTGTGGTGTGTTGTAGCACAAGTGTGTTGGCATTTACTGTATGTGTATGTTAGCTTGTCATTCTAAATGAATAGCACTGCCACGTGATGTACATAGTGTAATACATCAACTTGTGTATTTAAATCAGATTACCGCAGGTACAAGCATACAGTCAGCCTTAACATAGGTACATGAATGTCATTAGTCTTTTAGTAAATAAATAATCAGTGGTTGCCTTTATTTAGTAAGGCTTTTTATGTGAATGTTCAAATGTGTACTCTTCTGATGCTCTGTTGTTATGTGTTCTCTTTTATTCCCTGAAATGGGCAGATGGGACCACATGACACAGCCTCCTGCTCATTTCTGATTTACATGGGTGGAGCAATGGTGATAGCAACAGAAAGAGCATTTTCCCTTTACGACACCGAGGCTGGGAAGTTTTATTTCCTAGAGGAATGTATGCTGCATAATAGATGAGTGTATCTCTTCTGTTACAATGTATGAAGAAATCTGTTTTGATTAATGCCATCAGAAAAACAGCATCACTTTCTGCATAAAAAAATGAGAGGCTGTTGTTCTTTAATGGTATTTATATCTGAAGATCCGAAAGTGTTCCTGATCTACATAGAAGCAAAGTTTTGAATCCATAAAGAAATCTAAACAATGTTTAAATGTTAAAAGGGAATCTTTAATTTTATATTTCAGAAATGATTGTGATAACCAATTGAGAGATCAATTATTGTTGAGGCCTAAAACAAGAACAAAAATTGTTTTAAAACAGTTGTTGTGCATTATGAGACATCATGGGGCTAGACAGAGATGTGAAGGCAGGATGCACAATGCTCAACAATGGAATGAAGATTGGTGGGGGGTAGAGTGAGGGGATGGGTAGCTGCAGATGGAACAATACAAAATGTATCCAGCCAGTCAGCACGATAAAACTGTTAACATTTTGGTTTAAAACAAAGGTGTTTGCTGCATACGTTAGCAAATAGATGTGAAGTCACATTGCTTTGTCCAGGCACCTGTGCAACATATGGTCCATAACTCTAACCTATTTGAACTTCTTACTTGGGACAATTATAAGGCATGGAGAAAACTAAAAATTGGCTTACCTAGATCTAGCCTCAGACTCATTATTTCATGCATACATTTAAAATATTTATTGCCATCCTGGGTAAACAGGATGTCCCAAATCTGAAGCTTAAATAGCAACAGATACACTGAAAGCAGGCATACTTTTGTAAACCCCCACAATAAACTTCTCTAATTTGCCTTTTTGTCTCTTAAATATACTATTGGAAATATTTTGTTATTTCCAATTTAATGCAAAAAAAGGGTAAATATTTTGTCAGATATTCAGACCTGTCCTGTGTCCTCCAAATAATTCCCGTGTTATCTCAAAGATCCCCCATCGCCTTTATCTTGAGGTACAGAATAATTAACATTTATGTTTTAGAGATCTGAGAGCGGGAGTGGTTGAGTAGTTTAGCAAAAATAAATAGCGATAACAGGAATGGAATTTTCTTTATATACAGTATCTCTGCCATTACCTGGTCCTAAAATTCCATGGAGGTACAGTATCATAACATTTTTTTTTTTTACATTTTTACAATTACTGTAAACATACTGTATATGACACACCAAGCAACTAATTTGACATGGCCACCCCTTACATAATCATAATACAGTGATACATATATACAGAAAAAAATTGTAAATAAGGCCATGTACTACCAAAGATACTGTAAAAGTGTTAGTAGTGACAATTGATTTGCTCCATCAAACAACCATATAATTATATTCCTATAGCTAGCAGTGGTTATAAATGGCTCTTATTGATGAGCGGGGAGTAAAAATGCATATGACAATATTTATGCAACCAGTTAATAATGAATAACATATACGTTTTTATTGCGCAAATCAAGCAGATCATACATATTACAGAGCATCGCATCATCAGTTATACATCCAGGGTTGACAAGCATGGTTACATATTATTATACCACATTATCTACACATGATTTGTAAACTCTATTGCCTGATTAAGAACATAAGTCAAAACAAGACATCCCTTTGGGGTCGTTGTCTATTTCCCTTTGTCAGGTTCTCTATCTCTTGTCCTAGTGGGTACCTCTCTACATAAGCAGCCTATCCATGGCCAGGTCCGCCGGAACCATGCCCAGCACATCGAGCCACAGAGACCATAATTTGTCGAATTTACCTCCACTATCCCTATGCTGGAAAACAAGTTTATCCAACCTGAGGGTGTCTCCCATCCGGGCCTGCCATTCTCTCACTGTGGGAGATCCTGTGGACTTCCAATGTTTTAAGATTGTTAGCCGAGCCTGCAAGATTGCTCTTGCAATTGCCTATCTTGGGGCCTCCTCTGCCTGGAGACCATCCAGTATCCCCAGTAAGCAATATTTGAGGTCCTCAGGGATCTCTGCCTGGAAGACCCTATTGAGCATGTCAATTACTGATTTCCATTATAAGCTTAGCTTTAGGCATCTCCACAACAGGTGGATCAGGTCCCCATGGTCACTGCAACACCTAGTGCATGTGGGGTCAGGCTGAAAACCCATGCGAGCCAACTTCGCCGGTGTGTAATGTACCCGGAGAACAATGTATAACTGTGAGAGGTGCTACATTCAGGGAGCATTGTGTAACCGCCTGTAGGGCCTCCTCCCATTGTTCCTCCTCAAAAACACCAACACCCCCCTCCCACTGGGCCACTGGTCTAAGGTTGGACTCTGGTAAGAAGAGGTTTAGAAGTATCGCATAACTACTTGAGATAAACCCTTTATATGAGGTGGCCTCGACCATGAAATTGAATATAGGGGCAGGTTCCATTACACATGGATCCACATCCTGTTGCGCTTTGACAGCTTGGTGGAGTTGCAGGTAGTAGAAGTACACAGACGATGGGAGTGAAAAGGAAGTTTGAAGGTCAGAAAAGGACCTTAGCTTCCCATACTTAAAAATGTGGGACAAATGTGTAACCTCATATCGTCTCCATACAGCACCACACTGCAACGTCATCAACTCCTGATAGTGGTCATTATCCCAGATGGGGCTGAACTTAGTAAATCCCAAGATTTTTTGTAGCCTTCTAGTTTTGGACCAGACTTTTTGCATAAGGGTGTAAGTAGGGTAAAGTTTATTAGATTTGCTTAATTGTAACGCTTCCAGGCCCTCTGCCCTCTCCATGCCAAATGAGCTGTGAGGCCGAGTCCAGGAGGTTCAATGTGCATTCTGTGTGGCGATTAATAGCCCCCTTCTAGGTGTTGCAGTTGTGAGGCCAGGTAGTAGGTCCAGGGATTGGGGAGCCCAAGCCTACCAGCATCCTTTGGGTGCTGTAGTTCGAGTTTTATTCTTGCTGGTTTGAATGACCATTTTAGGGATCTAAAAATGGAAGTAATTATGCAGAATTTTTTAGTGGGATAATGACTGGGGTGTTGTGTAGTATATACAGCAACTGTGGCATTAAAATCATTTTAATGAGATTGACCCTACCAACCGGTGAGAGTTTCAATCTTGTCCCCGGTCCTGGCATCTATTAAGTAGGGATGTTAGATTAAGGGAGATGTAGTCTAAGGGCGAGGGGGTGACCCATATGCCGAGATATTTAATCAAGTTAGAGACACATGCACCTTCCTAGTTTGAGATTCAATCTGCCCATCTAACGGTAGTAGGGACAATTTAGATCATTTTATAATAAGCCCTGAGTACTTCCCAAATTCCTGGATAGCCTTCGTAGCCTTCATAGCCTCTGCCAAAGATGTGGATGTGTCGCCCATGTGTCCGTACACATGATTACCTTTTCATTGTCCCATATACAAATCCCTGGATGAAGGTGTTACCCTGACAGAATTTATGATTTCTTCGCTATTTTTTAGAGAATATGAATATGAATGATAACACAAAAACATTTATTTCACTCATTGGTAAGTGTTTGGCTGAAGCCATTTATTATAAATCCACTGTGTTTACTCTTTTTAAATCATACTGACAGCAGAAACTACCCAAATGACCCTGATCAAAAGTTTACATACCCCAGTTCTTAATACCGTGTATTGCCCCCTTTAACATCAATGACAGCTTGAAGTTTTTTCAGGTATTTGTGGATGAGGCTCTTTATCTACTGAGGTGGTAAAGCTGCTCATTCCTCTTGGCAAAAAGCCTCCAGTTCCTGGAACTTCTTGGGCTGTCTTGCATGAACTGCACGTTTGAGATCTCCCTAGAGTGGCTTAATGATATTGAGGTCAGGAGACTGAGATGGCCACTCCTGAACCTTCACTTTATTCTGCTGTAGCCAATGACAGGTCGACTTGGCCTTGTGTTTTAGATCATTGTCATGTTGGAATGTGCAAGTACGTTCCAAGCTTCCTGGCTGATGAATGCAAATGTTCATCCAGAATTGTTTTTGTGATAACATACTGCATTCATCTTGATATCAGTTTTGACCAAATTTCCTGTGCCTTTGTAGCTCACACATCCCCAAAACATCAGCGATCCACCACCGTGTTTCACAGGTCTTGTTGACTCCTCTCAAAATTAAACATTTATGATTGTGGCCAAAAAGCTTAATTTTGGTCTCATCACTCCAAATGACTCTGTGCCAGAAGGTTTGAGGCTTGTCTCTGTGCTGTTTGGCGTATTGTAAGCGGGATACTGTGTGGCATTTGCATAGTAAAGGCTTTCTTCCAGTGACTCAGCCATGCAGCCCATCTTTCTTTAAGTGACTCCTTATTGTGCATCTTGGAACAGCCACACCGCATGTTTTCAGAGAGTCCTGAAGTTATTTGTGGGTTTTTCTTTGCATTCCAAACAATTTTCCGGGCAGTTGTGGCTGAAATTTTAGTTGGTCTACCTGACCGAGCTTTGATTTCAACAGAACCGCTCATTATCCACTTCTTGATTAGAGTTTGAACACTGCTGATTGGCATCCTCAATTTGTTCGATATCTTTTTATACCCCTCTCCTGTTTTATACAGTTCAACTACCTTTTCCTGCAAATCCTGTGACAATTCTTTTGCATTCCCCATGACTCAGAATCCAGAAACGTCAGTGCAGCACTGGATGAAAGATGCAAGGGTCTGTCAGGAGTCCAGAAACTGATTGACCTTTTATACACATACACCAATTACAAGCAACCAGATCACTGGTGAGGATTGGTTACTGTTAATAGCCATTGAAACCCCTTTGTGTCAACTTGTGTGCATGTTATCAGGCCAAAATCACCAGAGTATGTAAACTTTTGATCAGGATCATTTGGGTAGTTTCTGTTATCATTATGATTTAAAAAGAGTAAACACTATGGATTGATAATAAATGGCTTCAGCCAAAATCACTAACCATGAGTGAAAGAAATGTGTTTGTGTTATCATTCATATTCTCTGAAAAATGGCCAAGAAATGATAAATTCTACCAGGGTATGTAAACTTATGAGCACAACTGTATGTAGACTAAAGTTTGGGGATATTTTTCCTGCTTTTCTTATAGCCGCTACCGGGGGTCAAGATAACAGTTGAAGTTGCCCATCGCAAACAAAGGCACATCCGGGTACCTCAACTGATACTCGAGCAGTACCCTGGGGGTGTGGTTATTGTAAGGAGGCGGAATGTAGAGAAAGGCAATAATGCATCTCAAAGAGTACAATCGGCAATGTAGCTTGAGGTGATTGTAGCCGTATTAGTGCAATTGTGACAGAGAAAATTGAGTACTGTCCGTGATACTTTTTTTATTTTTTTCATTTGCACTAACATAAAAATTTTCAGGACAAGCTTTCGGAGTATCTCCCCTTCTTCAAGGTCCAAGCAGTACAATCGGCAATGTAAAAATACATATCTCCCCTCATCATCTATTAAACAGTCAAACTGTTCATAATCTAAGGATCCGTGTACCAGTACACTCACCCCCCTAGAATATGAGGTGTGTGTGGAGTGGTACGCCTTCCCAACCCTGGCAAAATTCAAGCAAGAAACCGTTTCTCTTGTGAGATTGGTCTCCTGTAAGACACATACGGCTGGTAGGTATTTACGTAATGAAGTCGATACCATAGTACGTTTTAGAATTCCCCTAACATTCCATGATAGTTCCGGTACCGCCATCAATTAAGGCATATATGGATGGCATATAATGACCCAAAAGGAAGGCTCCCAGTGTGGCAAAGAGTTTCCAAACCTTCAGGCTCACTGTCTTAGCATACTCAGCTGATGATGTCCAATAATCAGGCAGTTTGATAGGGAACATTGCCTCCCTGTGGACAAAGGGAATATCTATTGAAGCTCTGTATGGTAATGGCATAATGTTCTCAAGAGGAAAGCACAATGGTGCTGCAACAAACAAAAATTAAACAGTATTAGTGCCCACGGTTGTAAAGGTTGCAGTGTGGGTCTCAATGGCCTTGTATCCTTGGTTTCCGATAGGGCAATCGTGGAGGAGCGCAAGAATGAACAAATAACCAGTAACTTTATGCAGGACAACGGGTCCCTTTTGTCTTTAGCCCCCCTGTCTATTGTGGTGTCTGGTCCATGAAAAGGAATACATGACATCCTAGCTTAGTGGTAAACTTAGTTCCAAACTTGCATTTCATGCCATTGAATATCATTGTTTGTTTCCAGTGATGCCTACATAGAGATATAGGCATTATGAAACATCTCTAGCCTGGATCTCACAGTATCAGTCCCCTTCAGCAGCTGGTCTCCTAGCCTGACGGAGAATCTGTTCATGCTCGTCAATCCATGCAGATGCAGCCGCGGCTGTTTCAAAAAAGTGTGTCTGCCCCCCCAGCGGTGACACCGTCGTTTAGCTGGGTACAGCATGGCGTATGGGGCCTGTAGCTTCTGCAGGCATTTCCGAACATCAGTGAAACGTGATCTGAGTTTCTGCATCTCGGCCGCGAAGTCTGGGTAAAAGAAGACTCTTGCACCATTATATTGGATATTTTGCTTTTCTCGTGCCAGCCACAGTATAATTCTCCTGTCCCTGTAATTCATCAGCCTTGCAAGGATAGGGCGAGGTGGATAGCCTGGTGGCAGTGGTCATGTTGGAACTCTATGAACTCTCTCTACTGCATATAAATGTGTAAAGGCTTCTTTGCTAAAAACATCAGCCAGCCTTCCACAAAGTCAGTGGGGTCCTGGCCCTCCACCTTTTCGGGTAACCCCACAATGCACACATTATTTCTTCTGAAACAATTTTCAAAATCCTCTGCCCTCAGATCAACAGTAGGGATGGGCAGAACACCCTCAGTTCAGTTTGCACCAGAACGCCGCAAACAGGCAATAAGTTTGTGCGAATGAGCGAACGCTATTAAAGTCAATTAGACACGAACATGAAAAATAAAAAGTGCTTATATGCAAATTATTACAATAAAAACTATACGGGGACCCAAGTACTGCCCTAGGGGACATGTATCAATGCAAAAAAAGTTAAAACAATAGTTTTTTCAGGAACAGTTAATAATGCTTAAAGTGAAAAAATAAAAATGAAATATTCCTTTAAATATCGTACCTGGGGGGTCCCCTTAGTCTACCAGTAAAGTGGCGCATCTGTGTGATGTTTAGAACAGTGCTGCAGCAAAATTAAATTTCTAAAGAAAAAAAGTAATTTAAACTTGCTCGCGGCTGTAATGTAATTGTCGGCTCCCGGCAATATACAGGGTGGGCCATTTATATGGATACACCTTAATAAAATGGTAATGGTTGGTGATATTAACTTCCTGTTTGTTGCACATTAGTATATGTGAGGGGGGGGAAACTTTTCAAGATGGGTGGTGACCATGGCGGCCATTTTTAAGTTGGCCATTTTGAAACCAACTTTTGTTTTTTCAATAGGAAGAGGGTCATGTGACACATCAAACTTATTGGGAATTCCACAAGAAAAACAATGGTGTGCTTGGTTTTAACGTAACTTTATTCTTTCATGAGTTATTTACAAGTTTCTGGCCACTTATAAAATGTGTTCAATGTGCTGCCTATTGTGTTGGATTGTCAATGCAACCCTCTTTTCCCACTCTTCACACACTAATAGCAACACCGCAGGAGAAATTCTAGCACAGGCTTCCAGTATCCATAGTTTCAGGTGCTGCACATCTCGTATCTTCACAGCATATGTTTTTTTTATGGTCTTTATGGTCAGTAAAAACCAATACCGGGTGAGCTGCTCCCTCCAGGAGGTACCGCCATTCCTCCAAAGCCGACTTGATGGTCAGCAATTCCCTGACAATTCACTGACATCATAGTTCCAGCAAGATGGTGCACCACCACATTATGAGTGTCAGGTCAGAGCATTCCTAGATGAACAGTTTCCTGGAAAGTGGATTGGTCGTCGTGGGCCAGTTGAATGGCCCCCAAGGTCTCCCAATCTGACCCCCTTAGACTTTTATCTTTGGGGTCATCTGAAGGCAATTGTCTATGCTGTGAAGATACGAGATGTGCAGCACCTGAAACTACGGATACTGGAAGCCTGTGCTAGCATTTCTCCTGCGGTGTTGCTATCAGTGTGTGAAGAGTGGGTTGCATTGATAATCCAACACAATGGGCAGCACATTGAACACATTTTATAAGTGGCCAGAAACTTGTAAATAACTCATGAAAGAATAAAGTTACGTTAAAACCAAGCACACCATTGTTTTTCTTGTGAAATTCCCAATAAGTTTGATGTGTCACATCCCTCTTCCTATTGAAAAAACAAAAGTTGGTTTCAAAATGGCCGACTTCAAAAAGGCCGCCATGGTCACCACCCATCTTGAAAAGTCCCCCCCCCCACATATACTAATGTGCCACAAACAGGAAGTTAATATCACCAACCATTCCCATTTTATTAAGGTGTATCCATATAAATGGCCCACCCTGTAGATTAAACATTTCTGAAAAAAATTGCATGGGGGTCCCCCGTCCAGTCCATACCAGGCCCTTCGGGTTTGTTATAGATTTTAAGGGGAACCCCGTGCCAACATTTGTTTAAAAAATGGCGTGGGGGGGTCCCCCGAAAATCCAAACCAGGCCCTTCAGGTCTGGTATGGATTTTAAGGGGAACCCACGCCAAAATGTAAAAAAAATGGCATGGGGTCCCCCCAAAATCCTTGCCAAACACTTATCAGAGCATACAACCTGGCAGGTCAGGATAGGGAGTGAGCGCCCCCCTGAACTATACCAGGCCACATGCCCTCAACATGGGGAGGGTACTTTGGGGTTTCCCCAAAGCACCTTGTCCCCATGTTGATGTTGGCAAGGGCCTCTTCCTGACAACCCTTGCTGGTGGTTGTCGGGGTCTGCAGACAAGGGGCTTATCCAAATCTGGAAGCCCCCTTTAACAAGGGGCCCCCAGATCTCTGCCCCCTTATGTGAATGAGTATGGAGTACATTGTACCCCTACCCATTCATCAAAAAAAGAGTGTAGCGTTACAAAAAACAGTTGGCAGTTTTTGACAAATCCTTTATGAAAAATGTTTTCTTCTTCTTCCACTTCTTCTTCTTTCTTCCTACCGTCCTCCTTCATCTTCTCCTTCCCTGCTTCTTCTTGTCTTCTTCTTCTTCTTTCAGTCCTCCTCCGCTTCTTCCTTCCTCTTGTCGTCTTCTTCTTCTTCTTCCTCCGCTGCTGTCCTGCTGCGGACCAGAGGCGACTCCCAGAATGGGCGGTCTTCAGTTTGACAGTTATTTTATAGGTAACGGCGGGGCCAACAGGTGATGTAAAAGGGTGACCACATCCCCTCTGACGTCAAATGATGTCAGAAGGGGGCAGGACCACTTGGATACGTCACTGGGTGGCCCCGCCCTTGCCTATAAAATAACTGTCAAACTGAAGACAGTCCATTCTGGGAGTAACCTCTGGTCCATAGCGGGAGCGGCGGTGGAGGAAGAAGAAGCAGACGATGGCAAGAGGAAGGGAGAAGCGGAGTTAGACCAAAAGAAGAAGGAGAAGACCAAAAGAAGAAGTGAGGAAGGAGAAGATGGAGGGAGGCTGGAGGAAGAAAAAAGAAGTAGCGGGGGAAGAAGAAGACATTTTTAATAAAGGACTTTTTTAAAAACTGCCTACTTTTTTTTGTAATGCTATAGTCATTTTTGGTGGATGGGTAGAGGTACAATGTACCCCATATTCATTAGGGGGGACACATAGGGGGATGGGATCTGGGGGCCCCCTTGTTAAAGGGGGTTTCCAGATTCCAACAAGCCCCCTGCCCACAGACCCTGACAACCACAGGGTTGTCAGGAAGAGACCCTTGTCCCCATCAGCATGGGGACAGGGTGCTTTGGGGGGAACCTCAAAGCCCCCTCCCCATGATTAGTGCATGTGGCCTGGTATGATTCAGGAGGGGGGGCGCTCGCTCATCCTTCCCTATCCTGATCTGCCAGGTTGCATGCTCGGATAAGGGTCTGGTATGGATTTTGGGGGGACCCCACGCAACTGTTTTTTAAAATTTTGGTACGGGTTCCCCTTAAAATCCATATCAGATCCGAGGGGCCTGGTTGGATTTTGGGGGGACCCCACACCATTTTTTTATATGTTGCCCTGGGATAGCCTTAAAATCCATACCAGACCCGAAGGGCCTGGTTTAGATTTTGGGGGGAACCCCATACAATTTTTTTTAATTTTGGCAGGGGTTCCCTTTAAAACCCATACCAGACCCAAAGGACCTGGTATGGATTTTGGGGAGACCCCATGCCATTTTTTTTCTAACTCTGTCATAGGGTTCCTTTTAACCACTTCAACACACTGTGTTATATATACTACACTGATTGCACCATATAGTCTGAATTGTATCATATATATTACGGGGACTGCACTCTATAAAATTGTAATGACATGCCCCTGTTAAACATGGACAAGAAAATTAGGCCTTGGGTATTGGTGGTGGCAGAACACTGTAACCCCTCACAATTACTATTGTTGGGTGCAGGAATGGGCCCTGCTGTTGTAAATATTATTTTAACAATTGTAATGACATGCCCCAGTCAAACAGGTGCAGGAAAATTGGGCCTTGGGTGTTGGTGGTGGCAGAACACTGTAACCCCTCACAGTTACTCTTGTTGGGCGCAGGAACAGGACATGCTGTTAAAAATGATTTCAAAAATTGTAATGGGATGCCCCTGCTTAACAGGTGCAGAAAAACTGGGCATTGGGTGTGGGCGGTGCCCTAAACCCAAAACATTGTTGGAAGCTAACATCATCAGGATTCAGGAGGAATAGGATAGGCAGGATAGGCAGTCTTCAAAGCATCCCAGATCCCTAGCAAATACAATCAGTTACATCAGCATCAGGGGCTTGATAGCTGCTGATCCAGGACTGATTCATTTTTATAAATGTGAGCCTATCAATGGTGTCTGTGGACAGGCGCACTCTTTGATCTGTTACGAACCCTCCAGCAGCACTGAATGTCCATTCAGGAAGCACGCTGGATGCAGGACAGGTCAGTAGATCGATTGCATATTGAGCAAGTTCCGACCAGTGGTCCATCCTCAAGACCCAGTAACTCAGTGGATGCTTATTTGGAAATGTCTCCAAGTCTGCTCTTGCCACTAGATATTCCTGCACCATATAATGCAGATGCTGACAATGGACTGAGGACTGAAGAATTGTTTAAAGGCATCCGTCAGCTGGCCAGCTTCCCCACCTATCTTCCTCTGACTGAAGAAAGCCTCAGAAACATGTTGTCCAGTACCTGGAAATGGTAACCTCTTAGGGTCTGGAAAGCTGTTGCACAAACTTTTCTTCAAGCTACAGTATCTCAAAAAAGTGAGTACACCCCTCACATATTTCTAAATATTTTATTATATCTTTTCATGTGACAACACTGAAGAAATTACACTTTGCTACACTGTAAAGTAGTGAGTGTACAGCTTGTATCACAGTGTAAATTTGCTGTCCCCTCAAAATAACTTAACACACATCCATTAATGTCTAAACCGCTAGCAACAAAAGTGAGTACACCCCTAAGTAAAAAAAAGTCCAAATTGAGCCCAAAGTGTCAATATTTTGTGTGGCCACCATTATTTTCCAGCATTGCCTTAACCCTCTTGGACATGGAGTTCACCAGAGCTTCACAGGTTGCCACTGGAGTCCTTCCACTCCTCCAAGATGACATCACAGATCTGGTGGATGTTAGAGACCTTGCGCTCCTCCACCTTCTGTTTGAGGATGCCCCACAGATGCCCAATAGGGTTTAGGTCTGGAGACATGCTTGGCCAGTCCATCACCTTTACCCTCAGCTTCTTTAGCAAGGCAGTGGTCGTCTTAGAGGTGTGTTTGGGGTCGTTATCATGTTGGAATACTGCCCTGCGGCCCAGTCTCCGAAGGGAGGGGATCATGCTCTGCTTCAGTATGTCACATGTTGGCATTCATGGTTCCCTAAATGTACTGTAGCTCTCCAGTGCCGGCAGCACTCATGCAGCCTCAGACAATGACACTCCCACCACCATACTTGACTGTAGGCAAGACACACTTGTCTTTTTACTCCTCAGCTGATTGCTTCCACACATGCTTGACACCATCTGAACCAAATAAGTTTAACTTGGTCTCATCAGACCACAGGACATGGTTCCAGTAATCCATATCTGTAGTCTGTTTGTCTTCAGCAAACTGTTTGTGGGCTTTTTTGTACATGATCTTTAGAAGAGGCTTCCTTCTTTGACTACAGCCATGCACATCAGTTTGATGCAGTGTGCGGCATATGGTCTAAACACTGACAGGCTGTTCCTCCACCCCTTCACCCTCTGCAGCAATGCTGGCAGCATTCATACGTCTATTTCCCAAAGACAACCACTGGATATGATGCTGAGCATATGCACTCAACCTCTTTGGTCAACCGTGGTGAGGCCTGTTCTGAGTGGAACCTGTCCTGTTAAAACCCTGTATTGTCTTGGCCACCCCGTGCTGCAGCTCAGGGTCTTGGCAATCTTGTTATAGCCTAGGCCATCTTTATGTAGAACAAAAATTCTTTTTTTTCAGATCCTCAGAGAGTTCTTTGCCATGAGGTGCCATGTTGAACTTCCAGTGACCAGTATAAGAGAGTGAGAGTGATAACACCAAATTTAACACACCTGCTCCCCATTCACACCTGAGACCTTGTAACACTAATGAGTCACATGACACCGGGGAGGGAAAATGGCTAATTGGGCCTTATTTGGACATTTCCACTTAGGGGTGTACTCACTTTTGTTGCCAGCAGTTTAGACGTTAATGGCTGTGTGTTGAGTTATTTTGAGGAGACAGCAAATTTACACTGGTATACAATCTGTACATTCATTACTTTACATTGTAGCAAAGTGTAATTTCTTCGGTGTTGTCACATGAAAAGAAAGAATAAAATATTTACAAAAATAGTCAGATACTGTATCCTGAAGATGTTTCTTCCTCTGCTCCCTCCGCGAAGGCAGGATGAGCTCTGCAACTTTACCGTAACGTGGATCAGGAAGGGTTGCCAGCCAGGAATGATTCCTCTCCTTGATACCACGAACCCTCGGGTCTTTTCGCAGGCTTTACAGAATCAGGAAGGCCATGCAGCATAAGTTTGAAGAGGCATGGGAGTCCTCTGAGTTACTGAGGATGACATTGTCAGGAACTACCTCCTCTCAACCACATACAACTCCTTGGGTTTTTGGGGACTGAAAGCCATCCCTTGAAGACTGCTATGTGTTATCCTCTACATCCATGCTGACACAATCCTCCTCCTCCACCTCTTCTTCCCGTGTATTTGGGGGCCCTGTAGGAATGCTATCTGCATAAAGGGGGCCTTAAGAGGAAAGGAAGTCCTTCTCTTCCTCCCGAAGTTCTGCCTCAAGTTCTCTGTCTATGATTCCATGAAGCGTGTGCTCCAGCAGGAAGACTAGAGGGACAGTGTCACTGATGCATGCATTGCCGCTGCTCACCATCCTTGTGGCCTCTTCAAATGGTAACAAGACAGTGCATGCATCCTTGATCAGTAACCACTAGCGTGGCAAAAAAAGCCAAGCTCCCCTGAGCCTGTCCTGGTGCCATACTCACACAAGTACTCATTGATGGCCCTCTGGTGTGTGTGCAGCTGCTGCAGCATTGCCAATGTTGAGTTACACCTGGTGGGTATGTCACAAATGAGGCGATTGGTGGGCAGGTTGAATTTCTGCTGAATGTCAGCCAGCCGAGAACTAGCATTGTATGACCACTGGAAATTACCACAGACTTTCCTGGCCTGTCTCAGAATATCTGCTAAGCCTGGGTACCTGGTCAATAAACGCTGCACCACCAAATTCAGGGCGTGTGCCAAACATGGAACTTTTGTGTAGTGTCCCTGTCAGAGGGCAGAGAGAAGGTTGGTGCCATACAACCATTCCTAGCTCAAGCTGCCATGGCGTCAACCACCTCCGACCCTGCCCCCGCAGAACTGACAGAATCTCTGCCCCTGTGTGGCTCCTGTCCCCCAGACAGACAAACTGAAGCACAGCATGGTATCTTTTAGCCTGACTGCTTGAGTAGCCCCTTGAACACTTAGGGAGCACTGCTAGTTCAGAGGACACTTCTGCAAAAGAGGCCACAGAGGAAGAAGAAGAGGCGGGGTTGGAGGAAGCAGATGTGGCAGAATCACCACAATTTTTTGGAGGCATGGTGGTGGAACTAGCTCCAACACTGAACCCTGCTCTGCATCCTTCCCAGCTGCCAGCAGAGTTACCCAGTGCGCCATGAAGGAAAGGGACCAGGGACCATGCCTGCTAGACCATGAGTCAGTGGTAATGTGAACCTTGTTGCTGACCACCTTGTCCAAGGAGGCCAAAACATTGCCTTCCACATGATGGTAGAGAGCTGCAATGGCCTTACGTAAAAATAAATTTCTTTGGGAACCTGCCACTGTGGTACAGCACATTCCACAAATTTATGAAAGGGGGCAAAGTCTACCAGCTGAAAAGGCAGCAATTGTAGTGCTAGTAATTTGGCCAAGTTAGCATTTAGACGCTGGGCATGTGGGTGGCTGGGACAGTATTGCCAGGACTTTGTTACAGCCATTTTTGTGCCTAAAAGTTCGGGTCCCCATTGACTTCAATGGGGTTTGGGGTCCGGGATAAAGTTCGGGCAACGTTCGGTGCCGAACCTGGACTTTTTCCCAAAGTTCGGTTGGACCCGCCGAACCCGAACGTCCAGGTGTTCGCTCAATTCTACATGCAATCAATAAAATAAGAATTGTACATAGAACAATATCAGACCTCTGAAAAGTAAAAGCATGCATATGTACTCAGTACTTAGTTTGGGCCCCTTTTGCAGCAATTACTGCCTCAATGCGGCGTGGCATGGAAGCTATCAGCCTGTGGCACTGCTGAGGTGTTATGAAAGACCAGGATGCTTCAATAGTGGCCTTCAGCTCTTCTGCATTGTTGGGTCTCATGTCTCTCATCTTTCTCTTGGCAATGCCCCATAGATTCTCTATGGGGTTCAGGTCAGGTAAGTTTGCTGGCCAATCAAGCACAGTAATCCCACGGTCATTGAACTAGGTTTTGGTGCTTTTGGCAGTGTGCTCAGGTGCTAAGTCCTGCTGAAAAATGAAGTCAGCATCCCCATAGAGCTTGTCTGCGGAAGGAAGCATGAAGTGCTCCAAAATCTCCTGGTAGACGGCTGTGTTGACCCTGGACTTAATGAAGCACAGTGGACCAACACCATCAGATGACATGGCTCCCCAAATCAACACAGACTGTGGAAACTTCACACTGAACTTCAAGCATCTTGCAGTGTGTGCCTCTCCATTCTTCCTCCATACTCTGGGTCCTTGGTTTCCAAATGAGATGCAAAATTTGCTCTCATCAGAAAAGAGGACTTTGGACCACTGAGTTACAGACCAGGTCTGTTTTTCTTTAGCCCAGGTAAGACGCTTCTGACGTTTGTTGTTCAGGAGCGGCTTGACAAGAGGAATACAACATTTGAAGCCCATGTCCAGGATCCGTGTGGTGGCTCTTGATGCACTGACTCCAGCCTCAGTCCACTCCTTCTGAAAGTCCCCATCACCTTTGAATGTCCTTTTCCTGACAATCCTCTCCAGGCTGCGATCATCCCTGCTGCATGTGCACCTTTTCCTTCCACACTTTTCCCTTCCACATAACTTTCTATTAATGTGCTTTAATACAGCACTTTGGGAACATCCAACTTCTTTTGCAATTACCTTTTGAGGCTGTCCCTCCTTATGGAGGGTATCAATAAAATATGCACCTTTTCACAATATTCAAATTTTCTGAGATTGTGGATTTGGGATTTTCATGAGCTGTAAGCCATAATCATCACAATTATGACGAATCACGGCTTGAACTATCTTGCTTTGCATGTAATGAATCTATCTCATATATTATTTTTAACTTTTAAGTTGCATTACTGAAATAAATGAACTTTTGCACGATATTCAAATTTTTCGAGTATCACCTGTATTGCTTGGTTTGCACAAAACATATTCCGCTTACAAAATATTGGCTAGATGGACTTTTATTTTTTTACTGGTAATGGCGACGATCTGCAATTTTTAGCGGGACTGGGACATTGCGGCGGACAAATCTAACTCCAAATGACACTTTTTGTGGACCAGTGACATTATTACATTGTTCAGTGCTATAAAAATGCATTGATCATTGCATAAAATGACACTGGCAGGGAAGGGGTTAACATTAGGGGGCAATCAAGGGGTTAACTGTGTTCCCTGGGAGTGTTCTAACTGTAGGGGGGGATGGGCTGCCAAGGACATGACAGAGATCACTGTTCCTGATGACTGGGAATAGTAGATCTCTGTCATGTCCCCTGTCAGAACAGGGATATGCCTTGTTTATATTGGCAGATCCCCATTCTGCCTCTGTACAGAATGATCGTGGGTCGCTGGTGGACAAGGAGTCTGCGAGACCTGTAGCCACGTGCGCTCACAATCCCACATGCACAGACCGACGTACAGGTATGTTGGTTTGCTCAGGAGAGCCGACCTGCCGCAGTATATCAGCGTGAGCATGTCAGCAAGTGGTTAAAAAGGTTTTTTGGGTTATTTTTTTCTTAATTTGGTACTTAGAGAGAATTCACATATTTAATGGCTTATCTAGTCCACAAAATAATTAGTAGAGCCCTAAAATTTAGCTTTGGAGCAGGGGTTTTTTTTTAGGCTTTTTTTTGGGGGGGGGGCCGGTTCTTCCCCCTCCCCTCCATTACACTTTCTACTCAAGAACTTGCATGTGCGCAC
Organism: Glandirana rugosa; assembly: GCA_018402905.1. Taxonomy (NCBI): domain Eukaryota; kingdom Metazoa; phylum Chordata; class Amphibia; order Anura; family Ranidae; genus Glandirana; species Glandirana rugosa. The sequence continues at coordinate 130,130 of BLSH010407734.1, forward strand.
AACCAAATACATTTGAGTCTGTGTCTTCCTCCCTCCCTCCCTTGCTACTCTCCCCTTCCTGGTCTCTCCATTTTATATTATTCTATTATTTGTTCCATATATTTCTTCGTTTTTTAAAATTCTGTCCAATTCCTCCAGATATTGTTAAAGACTTCTACCCTTTCCTTTTCCTTACTACTAAGGTACTTCATTTTATGGATGTATTCTACTTTTTTAAGCCATTCCTTCATGCTTGGCTTTTCTGGATCTAACCACTTTTTTGGTATTAGCCCTTTTGCTGCATTTAACAAAAACAGCATTAAGGTTCTCCTGTATTTTTTGTTTTGTATCTTTTGTCTCTTGGAGCAGACATGTCCATAAGTCTTTTGAAATCTCTTTCCCCATAATCTCCTTTATCATATCCTGTATTTCTTGCCAGTATACTTCTATTTTGGACGTTCCCACCAGATGTGTGTCATTGTACCTATTTGTTTACATCCCCTCCAACACATTGGGGATTTATCTTGTTGTTCTGGTATCATGTTGCATAATCAGATACTGCACTGATCATTTTTCCCACGTGTTGTTCTTCCAACTTTTTCCCCAGTTCTTGTTCCCATTTCCCAATATATGGGAGTGGTCCCTGTCCTTCTAACACAGTCAAGATTTCGTAAACTTTTGATACTCCATTTCTCACTGCATTACATAGTTGTTCTAGAGCAGGGATACGCAATTAGCAGACCTCCAGCTGTTGCAAAACTACAAGTCTCATCATGCCTTTGCCTCTGGGTGTCATGCTTGTGGCTGTCAGAGTCTTGCTATGCCTCATGGGACTTGTAGTTCTGCAACATCTGGAGGTCCACTAATTGCATATCCCTGTTCTAGAGGGTACAGTTTTTCCCCATCTCTAATTGGCTGGGGTAGGGCCTTTACAAAATGTTTAAGCTGTATATATCCCCATTCATTCATCTTTTTTCAAACCCCCCTGTGTTTTAGATCCTGTAGTGTTCTCATCTTCCCTTTATCTAATACGTCTTTTAGTTGTATGTTGCTTTTCCCACCACCATAAAGTGACATCTTCCCCGAGATGAATTGTACTTCCACTCATTTTTCCTGTGAATTGTATCCCATATATTAAAGACGTTTTTTGTTAACTCGTATGCTTCTTTATCCAGTGTTCTATATTTCTGTGGTATCCAAATATTTTTGTGCAACTGTGTCTTACTTACTATATTCACCATTCTAACCCTACTTATTGTTGTGAATTGCACTCTGGGTTTTTTATTTTGCCATATATATTTTGTTAGTATTGATTTTATAATTCAATAATTATTATATATTTAATAAACTTTTTATTTCAACATTAGTATAAACATTTGGTACATTAAAAAAAAAAACATGGAAATGATGCTCCAGCATTTGACAATATAGTTAGAAAGGCCCTGCTCAAAAGAACTTACAATCTACAAGTGTAGGACACTAACAATTAGACACATTATACAAATCACTTTGGAAAAGCAGGGATACAAATCAAGCTAATAACAAGCATGACTAACCTTTTTTTGTGATCAAAAGTCCTCACCCCAAACCCCCAAAAAGTTACTTGGCAGAATAATCATGAGCAAAAACAGAAAAAATGAATACACTACCACTTTAAGTGTTAGTCTCACACTGGGGGGGGGGGGTTCTCCTAACCTCACACTAGAGTTTACCAGATAAACAAGCCGCAATGAACCCCCTCAAGGCTAATTAGCATCAATAAATACTTTTGTTCCTTCTCAAGTCTACATTCCACAACCCCCTGCAAGCAACTGTGGGCCTTTGATATGTAATGCAGCTTGGCTTAAACTTAAACCATGGCCTACAGTAAATACCTATGTACATATTAAAAAAACTACGTGTATGTATATGTATATGAAATATTACACAACATTCCCCCACTTGGGTCTGTTCTAATTCATAGAACTGACCCATAATGCCAACAACAAACAACAAACATAGCATTACAATTTGAGGTACTGAATGCTTTACAATGGCTCATAAAAAATATGTAATTGAAAACTGGTTACATCTCTCTTCACCAGTCTCTAAAATATCCCCATGAAACAGTTATTAGATAATATAGCTTTAGACCATGACTGGGAAAGGATTTGGTAAACATCCGTGGCCCGTATAGCTGTTAGGCCTCATTTCAAAGTTTGTAGTTTCTTCAGTATGTCACATCGAGATCTTGAATATTGTGCAGAGACAAGCTGACGTCACAGTCCATTCTCCGGTTTGACGTTATGACATCTCTCACCATTTCACTGAAAGTAAAGTTTGGAAGTATGCTCTAGTCTAGGAGCTCCAATCCACACAAGTCCAGGATTTGCCTATCTCCAGGCTCAAGGGTTTCATTTTTAAAGATGAATTGTTCAGTTTTAGTAATCTTGATCACGAGTCCAACATGAAACTTCAGTCAGCCACAATTTGCAACTTGCTGTAGGCCGACCCCACATTGCCTTCAATAGAGCAGTTACTTGAATCTTTCAGTCCACTGAATGGGAGCATCAGATGGTTTAGATAGTATCAGCTTGACATCAATGCTTATCAGATCGTTTGTCCAGACAAAGCAGCAGTGGAAATTCTTGCCAGTATGTTCGCCAAGAAAGGTATAGTCATTCACATCCATATATGTCATAGCCTTCCGCACATTATTAACAACTGATTCAATAACGTTCAAATCATGGTTAGAGTGATAACCTTATATTGTTCTACCCAGTCTAAGTGTACAAATTCTCAGACACCCAGTTAAAAAAAATTTATGCCAAGCCATTGTGCAGCATTTCACCTTAGATGTCGAATATATTGATATCAATATGCAGTGGGGGAATGTTGTGTAATATTTCATATACATATACATACACACAGTTTTTTTAATATGTACATAGGTATTTACTGTAGGCCAAGGTTTACATTTAAGCCAAGCTGCATTACATATCAAAGGCCCACAGTTGCTTGCAGGGGGTTGTGGAATGTAGACTTTAGAAGGAACAAAATTATTTCTTGATTCTAATTAGCCTTGAGGGGGTCATTATGGCTTGTTTATCTGGTAAACACTAATGTGAGGTTAGGAGAACCCCCCCCCCCAGTGTGAGACTAACACTTAAAGTGGACATTCAAGCTGGCAGAGTGAGTGAGAGCACGGTTGGACTGGGACTCTGAATATGTAGTATTTACCCTGTTGGATTTTGATCCTCTGGTGCAAGTATTATGAAATTTGTCTGTCTGAAGTCAATAAAATGCAACTCTCTGGAAGAACCGACCGAGTGCTGTGGAAAATTAACCATCATAATAATAACTAAATAATAACATTCACTCATCCACAACTACATCACTCCACTACTTCATCACTACAACGTGTACATTGTTGGGCATGTGGAGGGTCCAAACAGGGAATGACAACTTTGTGAGGTGTGCTTCACACATATTGGTGACAAAGTGCATTCGTTATTCACCATAAGCATATAACATTAAAATATGTGGGCAGAATCACACCAGACGTATACATCCAAATCTGGCCCAAAACACCCCAGTTCTAGATTTGGTGCAAACCCACCTTGATTTATAATGTTATTTCTTGGGGTTCCATTATGTGAAACACATCAAAAATGTAATCACTGGTGAAAAAGAAACGTTAACACCACAAGATACAAACCTGGAGCCAGTTAGCAGGATTGGGATTTGAACTCAAAACCTTAGTGCTGCTAGGCAGAAGTGCTAGCCTGTGAGCTATATGTTTTTAGGCTGCATCTCTATCTCTGTGGTGTAAAACTGTCCTAAGTCCCAGGGGTGCAGGAAGTTAATCAATGCAGATGTACTGTGGAAGGCCAGAGAGCCAGTGAACAACCTGTTTCTGGCTTATGCCATCTCTTTTGTAGGCTGGTTATGGCTGATTACTATCAGCATGCTGAGAGATAAACAGCTGTCATTTTGTGGGTTTAGGCTTGGTAAGAGGCTGCAATTAGTGGTGGTGGGGAAATGTTAAGGCTGATTAGAGTCCTTGCCCATGGAAAACATACGACATATGAATTTGCAATGGTGGTGGAACCCTCCTACACATAAATATTACATTTTGACATAATTTAGGGAATGCCCTGAGTCAGGAGCTATGCTTAACAACATAGGGAGATCAGACAACTGCTCTACATCAGTGGTTCTCAACCCTGTCCTCAAGTACCCCCAACAGGCCATGTTTTAGGAGTTTCTCTTGGATAAAATAGCTGTTCAATATACCAAGCTATTGACTCTGATTTAAGGCACCTGTGCAAGATAAAGGAAAACCTGAAAACATGGCCTGTTAGGGGTACTTGAGGACAGGGTTGAGAACCACTGCTCTACATGAAGCAGCATGTTTGGGATTTGAAACCAGAACCTCAGTGCTGCTAGGCAGAGGTGCTAGCTTGTTAGCCACTGTGCTGCCACATGTGGAGGCCTCCTACACATGAATACACATATACTGCATTTCTTTGGACAAAGAGGTGGTGGAATTAAATTAGTAAGGAGTTATTCTTCTTGATTTATTTTCTGATATTTGGTGGTTCTTGGAGTGTGAGTGTAGAATGTTACCCTCTGATATTTGGGAATGACATTTTTATTTCTGATGTTGGTACACATATCACATTTTTGGACTCAAATTAGGATCATTTGGAAATAATAAAAAACACACAAAATTGTGACTCATTTTAAATTTGCATCAGCAATGGTATTGTTTGTGGTTTGTAAAGACACCTGTGTGAGTTTGGGTAAGATTTTTGTGAGATGGACAGCATCAAGTGAAAGTGACAGAGAAAAAAATATTTTATCAAAACATGAAAACATTACACATTCTAGCATTCTTAAAAACAAAATAGATGAGAAGGAGCAACATTGTTGCAAGGAAAATTTGCAGAGAAAGATACATTTATTTCATCTAAACATGAAAAGTATTTATTTGGGGAAGTTACAATAGTACCATTAGAATCAATGGCTGCAACTTGCATTGGGCTACATAACTCTCATTTACACTCCCAAAAAAATGTTCTTTAACCACTTGCCGACCGCCGATCGGCAATTGATGGCGGCAAAGTGGCTCGTTCCCGCAAATCGCCGTCATACACTCACTGTGTCCAGGGGGGGCCAGGGAGCGGGTGCGGCGGCTTCGATTGCCGCCGGCCACCCGCGATGCCCCCCCGGAGCGAATGAGCGGAGGTCCGTGTATGTAAACACGGACCTCCGCTCTGTGTGAGGGGGAAGGGCTGTGATCACAGCCTTCCTTTACGTGAAGGCTGTGATAACTTCCCTTCCCCTGTTAGGGCATCCCCCATACAGTTAGAACACGCCCAGGGAACATAGTTAACCCTTAGAGCGCCCCCTGCAGGTTAACCCCTTCACTGCCAATGACATTTACACAGTAATCAGTGCATTTTTATAGCACTGATCGCTGTATAAATGCCAATGGTCCCAAAAAAGTGTCAAAATGTTCTGCCATGTCCGCTGAAATATCGCAGTACTGCAAAAAATCGCAAATCGCCGCCATTTTTAGTAAAAAATAAAAAAAATTTAAAAACCCCAAAAATGAATTCTCATCATCCGTAAACGTGACCACTTTTGCGCAAACCAATCAATAAACGCCGATTGCGATTTTTTTTATCGCAAATATGAGGAAGAATATAAATTGGCCAAAATCGGTGAAAAAAAATGTTTTTTTATATTTTTTTTTTGGATTTGTATTTTAGGAAAAAGTAAGAAATTTGAGGTTTTTTTCAAAATTGTCGCTCTTCTTTTGTTTATAGCGGCGATCAGAAATGACGCAGCGGTGATCAAATACCACCAAAAGAAAGCTCTGTTTGTGGGAAAAAAAGGACACAAATTTCATTTGGGTACAACGTCGCACGACCGTGCAATTGTCAGTTAAAGCGACGCAGCGCCGAATCGCAAAAAGGGCTCCAGTCCTAAAGCTGGAAATCCTTCCGGGGCTGAAGTGGTTAAACCAGCGCTAATCTTGGTATTTACTATAGCTCCCTGTAAAAACGCCATTGGAGCTAAAATGAAAGCAGTTTGCATGTCTGAGCATGCTCAGCTGTGCTGGCACCTAGTTGTAAAGAGATGGGGAATTCATCCCTTCTCAGACTTTTAAAGGGTAATTCCACTTTCATGAGGGAAAAAAAAATAACAAATAAAGAAAAAATAATATAGCGTGTACAATTGCAATACAAGTCATATTGTAATATGCAATATGGCTACCTGGAGTTGTTCTGTACACAGAATGTGTACTGACCACTCCCCAGAAGCATAATTTCCTGCTTGTGTGATAGGCTCACCAATTTTCCCAGAAGTCTGCCTAAGATACAAGTCAGATTTCAGGCATCCCCTGCAACAAAAATGTCATTTTTAGTGAGATACTTCCAATAGGAACACGTCTAAATGGCTCAGCAGATTTCCTCATTAGAGCCTTGCTGCTCCCACAGCTGACTGATAATTATGAAACCACTCCCATTAGACCCACTTGGCAGAGAGGCACGGAGGAACAAACAGTGATTTCTTCAGAATAACAAAAGGTAGGAATCTACAACAAGGTTTGTTATAATCCTTGCAGTGTACATAAATCACCCAGAGGGGAATGTTTTTTTCTCAACAAAAGTGGAGTTACACTTTAAAGATATTTCAGTGCAGAAATCACGTTTTCACACACGTTTTCAAGCAGATTATCTTTAAAAATATACCACATATATTTGTTTTTTAATGTAATCTTT
>BLSH010407734.1:137724-158880 GCA_018402905.1 Glandirana rugosa
TACATATAGAACATACGGAATTCTTTGGCCCCAGTCCCCACCCCCAGAGGTCAGCTTACTAGGGGTGGTCAGGGACCACCCCCGACGGATCTGGGTTTCCCTGTCTGACAGGTCCTAACCCACCACGGGTGACCCTGGGCTAAGACGTCGGGGATAGAGGGTGGAACCCGGACTGGGGTACTGACCTATATATCGCAATACGGTTAGGGAAGAGGGGGAGGGAAATGACACAGATTTACAATAATCGTTACATGTCAACACAAGTTTTAATAAGTTGGGGGTGACTTTAACTAACAAAACCAGCCAAACTGTAACTAATACTAGTAAGTCAGTATCTTTGATTTAATTGTAAGCAGGATGACTGAATGATCATAATCAATGTCAAACCGACCAAAACAATCAATTTCAGTGGGGGTTGAATAATTTTGAACACAACTGTACATTGCTAATAACATTTAGACACAGTAAAGGGAGGGGGAGAAGGGATTGGCATAACGCTATATATCCAGTCATGGGGTCAGGCCCAAGGTGGGAGATAGGGGCTGCAGAATCGGGTCCCAGTGGGCACCACCCAATCCTGGACAGTCTGTCCCTTTGGGTCTAGGCAGCCCCCACCAGGGACTGGTGGGGATCATTCGACTGGAGACCCCCACCCCTGACCCCGGTTTCTTAAGGCATACAAGATATACATGCCAAGCAACCATAGAAAATAGGTCAGGGTATACTCAACAAAAATTCATATCATTAGAATCATTAGAATCAATTGTTTACACAAGATCTGTGACTTATCTACTATCGACCACATGTGAAGTGCGAGCTCCATTCCCAGAGTTCACACGGGCCAGTCGAGCAAACTGGGGGTCAGCTAGATCAAGATCCAGGCTGGAAGTTACTGGTACCGAGCTTGAGATACAGTCCCTCCAGGGCGCCTTGGTGGAATCAAACCTTTTTTGAGTGCCTCTGCAAGTTGCCACCCACTCCTCTGCTACCATGATCTCCCTCACTCGCTCAATTCATTCTGTTTCGGTCGGGACTCCCAAGCTTTTCCAGTGAATTGGAATAAGACGTTTAGCGGCATTGAGAAGGTGGTGAAGAGCACCTCTTTCGTATCTAGCTAAAGAGGTGGTGGGGAGATGCAGTAAAAAGTGTTTTGAGGAGTCTGGCAGGGTTATCCCAAGACCCAAGCATAACCCCGAGACAGTAGGATATCATTTGGCCAACAGCGTTGGCACTCTGTACCAGCGGGTTAGGAGTTTATAATTATTCTCTTGAGTCTTGGATTTAACTGAGCTGGAGTGTGTTAAGTAGTATAAATGATCCAGCTGTTCTTATGTAAATTTGCACTGGAGGTCCCTCTACCATTCTTTAATCAAGCAAGGCGTGCTTTGAGGTTTAGCTGTGTCAAGTAATCTATAAAGTGCAGAGATCACGTGAGGCAGGGGGTCCTGTTCCGTCCATAGACTTTTGAACTCTGTGATAGTAGACCTGACCTGCTACCCATGATGTCGAGATGCTACAAAGTCAGACAGTTGGCAATGCCTCCAAAAATCAAAGGGGAAGCTCCCATAACGCTCCCTAAGGGCCGCCAGGGTGACCATGGTATGACCTTGTGCAAAACCTGCTAGGCTGTGGGCACCATCCCTCACCCAGGACCCGAGTGATGACATTAGTTCACCGGGGGGGGAAACCATGGAAAGCCGCAGACTGGTGCCAGCTGTGAAGTGGGAGGAGCTAGTGCTAAGGTATTGTTCAGTCTGTCCCATATACTCAACGTATGGGTGGTCAGGGGTGATGTCCATTCCGAGAGGCCTCTGTCATTTTTCAGTACCCATGGAGCATATGACAGATTCCTGCCAGCCATGACTTTTTCCATTTGTACCCACAACTTGGCCACTGTGTGAAACCTCCAATTAAGTATTCATTGCGATGTATTGCTCTATAATACTGAGAGATATTAGGGAGGCCTAGACCCCCAGATCACTTGGATCTCTGTAGAATCGCCATGGCTATCCTAGGTTTCTTGTTTCTTCACACAAACCCAATGAACAGACTGCGGAGCTCCCTAAAAAAACAGGATGGTAACGGGATAGGTAACATTTGTAGTAGAAACAGGACCCGTGTACGGCCCACCCATGTAAAAGTGTCTGCATCCCATGATTGCAGTTCATGGCTAATCTGTATAAGCATAGGGACATAATTAACAGTACATAAAGCATCCAGTTTATCTGTGAGATGAATTCCCAGATATTTCAATGAAGAGGACGTCCATGAGAAGGGGAAAGCTCCCTTCAGGGCTGTGGCCAAGGTCGTGGGAACTGTAATAGCCAGTATCTCAGATTTAGAGTAGTTTATCCGGAAATTAGACACCTAACTATAAGTGGACAATTCCTCCATCAGGTTCGGCAGTGAGATAGTGGGGTCCATAACATGAAACAGAATGTCATCGGCGTAGGCCGACAGTTTATATTCTGTGTGGCCAACTGTGATCCCCCTAATGTTCGGATTCACTCTTATTTTCCCGGAGCAAAGGTACCAAGACCAGAGCGAATAGCAGGGGTGAAAGAGGACACCCCTGTCTTGTGCCATTCCGAATGGGCTAAGATCCAACGGAGCATATGTGGGCCTAGTCCCATTTTTACTAAAACAGCCAGAAGGAAATCCCAGTCCACGTGATTGAACGCCTTCTCTGTGTCAGAGAGAGAGAATCAGGTAAGGTGGCATTCGATCTCGTGTGCTGGCCCAATGATTAAGCTGCAAAGCCCTATTAGAGTTATCTCGTGCCTCCCTTCCAACTATGGAGCCCGTCTGATCCGGGTGTATTATGTCTGTAAGGAGATGTTTAAGTCGGTTGGCGAAGATTTTTAGGTCCGAATTTAACAATGATATTGGGCAGTAATTCTGGGGAAGAGTATGGTCTTTCCCCTCCTTCGGGAGTACCGTTATATGGACCAACATGGCACCCCTTGGGAAGCCCCCTTTGGTAGCAAGAGAATTAAGAAACGTATTCATGGGTGACTGGAGCTGTTTAAAAAATTGCATATAATAAGCCTTTGTTAGGCCGTCCGGTCCAGGGCTCTTCTGAGCTGGAAGGGACCTTATGGCGGCCAACAATTCTGTGGGGGAGATTGGAAGCTCTAGGTCAGTCTGCTGTTCGGGGGATAGGGTAAGAAACCCAGCAGAGGAGAGGTTGGCTGCCGCAATGTGGTCTTGTTTTTGAGATACCTCTGAGGAGGTGGCTTTTGCGTTGAGGTCATAGAGGGCCGCATAATAGTCATGGAACAATGATGCAATTTTCATTGTATGTTGTACGGTGTCCCCAGTAGGTGAACGCAGCTTATGGATATGCAAGGCCATTCAATGTTTCCGCAGTGCCCATGCTGACAGTCTGCCACACTTATTACCATATTCATAATATTTGTGTGACACACAGCACAGTCATCTATGTATGCATCGGTCCAATAGTCTAGAGAATAGTGTGTGCAGCTCAGTGAGGTGCCAGAGTGTCTCAGGGTCCGCAGTTTGTTTATGATTCAGTTCTGCCTTTTGTAACTCCGTTGGGACCCCATTAAAATCGGCTTGCCTTTCTTTCTTTAATTTAGAGCCCCACATTATAAGGGCTCTTCTAACCACCGCCTTGTGGCCCTCCCATAAAGTGCCATTGTCTACCTCCCCATCATCATTTTCCCAAAAGTAGTGGGTTAGAGTCTCTTCTATCCCTGTCACCACCCGTGTGTCATCCAGCATTTTCTTGTTTAGCCCCCACGACCGGGCTCTACCGGAATTAGAAGGTCAGAGATAGTGATCTGCTCAATGGTAGAATCCATGAGCAGATCCAGGGAATCCTGGTCAGCCAGGAGCAGTTCAGTGTGGGTGTATACTCCATGTACACTGGAATAGTAGCTGTAGCCTTTCTCTAATGCGTGCAATGCACGCCAACATTCCACTAGAGCGTAAGACTGTAGGGATTTGCGAAAATGGTGCAGGAAGGCATATGAATGTGTTGAGTGGCCTGTTAAGGTGTCCAAGGTGGGGTCTGGGCTGACGTTAAAGTCCCCACCGAGGATCAACTGTCCCTCTCAGAAATTGGCCAGGTTATCTAAGACCATGTCAATGAACGAGAGTTGTTGCGAGTTAGGGGCATAGAGTTCCCCTGGGATTTGGGGCCCAGGGAAGTTCTCAAAAACCACTGAGAATAGACATGCGTGGGTAGTTTAGGGACAGATTTATCTGTAAAGTGTGTTTCCTGAAGTAGCAGTACCTGAGCCCCTAAGAGTTTAAACTCAAGCCACAGTCTGTTACGTTTGTGCGGAGAACAGAGACCTCGTACATTGTATGACACTACCTTAATCGTAGCCATGACGTATAATCAGAGAGAGACCCAAGCGAGCCCATTGTGGAAACCCAGCCATCATGTGAACAGTAAGAGAACCCTTTCCTAGAGATAGGACAAAAAGTGTTAGATTCAGTAAAAAAGGGGGAGGGGAGGACAAAAATGAAATAAAATAACAAACATCAAGAACATCAACCGACAGCGAAACTCCTGGGGCCAAGGTCAATTGCGTGCCCCGATCCGGCAACCCCTCAAAATGGGAGGACCACCGGGCCACGGCATGGTGCCCACATTAGGGTCATCGCCCAAATAAGGCTTTCATAAGGGGGGAACGTGATCAGCCATAAACCAACATGGGTGTGGCAGCTCCTCTTAGACTAGGTAGCTTAATCTATCCAGGTAAGTGTGTGGCTACTTCCTCGTCTACAGAAATTATATCAGTTCAGCAGTTCTGTGTCTCTATCCAATGTCAGAGGATACTTGCTGAATCTTGATACCAACTGCAACAATAGAACACATAACAATAGCATCCAAAGGTGCAGAAACTTTCAGCTGTAGATGGCTTCTGTATTGACAGAGTCACTCATATCACCAGACAGGGGCACAGTGTGCTTGAAACATCCCAATCACCTCCAGTCTCAGGATGGGGAAAAGTGCCATGAGATGAGCGTTTACGGCATCTGGATCTCCTTTTGGATCTTGCAGGTAACCAGGGTTGAGCATCTGGGGCTGGTGCGGTATCCGTAGTAATCCGCCAAGCTGGAAAATCCACTGGGTCTAATCCCAGCTGGGAAAGGAAATGTGGGAGGTTGTACTTGGTATGCAGTGGGGCTGATTTTCCATTTCTTTCAGCTTGTAGATTAAAAGGGAATCCCCATCTGTAATTAATACCTGCGGATCCCGTAGCGGCCAGTAAAGGGCGCAGTGCCCTGCATTGCATCAATGTGCGACGTGATAAATCTAGATAGAAAAAAAGGCGGGCACCATCAAAGTCAAAGAAGGGGCATTGCGCATGCGTTGCATGATTTGCTCCTTTACTGTATATTTGAGTTATTTACAGATAATGTCCTGTGGGTTATCAGTATCTTGTGATGGGGGTCTGAGGGCCCTATGTGCGCTATCTATCTCAATAGGCATGTTCAGGAGTGAGTCCAGTATTTCCTTGAATATGCCCTGAAGCGTAGGACAATGTCCTTAGCTGATGTGGCCTCAGGCAGCCCTCTTATGCGGATATTGGACCGGCGGCTGCGATTTTCATAGTTGTCCAGCTGACATACTAGGGCCTCGATACTCTGGTCCTGCGTGGAGCATTTATCCACTAACTGAAATATAGTCCTTAAACCTCTGTTCCAGGGTCTCAAGCCTATTACCGAGGTGATTAGTATCTGCCTGGAGTTGCACAATGTTCTGTTTCAGGGCCTTCTGCACCCTGCTAGCAAATCTTTCCAAGTCCTCTTTAGTGGGGAGGGCCCATATGTGCTTCCTAAGGTCCTGGTCGCCCTGTAGGTCAAACATATCTGAGCCCTGGTATTGGCAGGTGGGTGAGCCCGGTGAGACAGGGGGAGCTGTATTGCTTACCAACTTTGGTGATGCGATTGGTGAAGCTGTAAGCTGCTTAGCTGGCTTAGCTGCTGTTTCTACTGTTGCATCGCCGTCCTTGTGCCATCTTGGAAGGTCCTTCATGCGGCTGCTCTCTGGAGCCAAAGTAGGCATTTATAGAGCTCTGATTTGCTTTTGCGGTGATCTTCGGCTGGGACTGTGCTCTGCGGCGTTGGAACATCGCTATGGGTCCTTGAATTGTGCGTCGATGTAAAAGCGGCGGTCAGTGAGGCGCTGTGCTGACTCACATGATCATGTCCAAGCCACGCCCCATACCGCATATTTTAGTACCATTTAGGCAATTATATCATGCTCCAAATATTATTTCCATGTGCAATTCTCTAGGTCCTAACGAGAGTAACCGTTTGGGTGCTATCTGTTGTATGGGAGCTACAGTGAATTCCATTTTGGCAGTTATATTACCCCAGCGCTATTGTGAATTCCGTTTTAATGCTAATTACCGTGATTGCGGCATTTTAGCACCAATTACCACAAGTGCGGTAATTTTGCCACTAATTAGCGGCAGGTGCTATAGTAGATGACCCCCTGTATGTGGAATTCTTTGACCAGGGGGGCTGGAGAGATATAAAAAGAAATCTCTATTTCTATTATCCCCTTTTCAATTTGTCATGAAGGGGCCAGCCCTTGGTGCCAGTTTCAGTTGATTCCCTTAATAAACTTTTGAGAAACTAATAATTCTGTGTCTTTAAAACAGGCTATATACTAGTGCTTTTTCTCTAGTTTAGCATAACACATTGGGCAGGGCTGAAAAGTTACAAAACTGATGTATATTGTCATCAACCCAGCCTGGGGTTTAAAAGTTGATTGCTTTTCTGGCATTTTTCCATACTTGCGGTGTCTTTCAAGAGCTAAAACATGGTGAAATGTGCATATATTGCAGATACTGTATGTACTACATATGTTTTTTTCAAATTAAAAAAAATGTTTTATTGATATATATATACAGTATTCACCAAGTTGGAAACTCAGAAAGTGTAGAGCTAGGAACTTCACTTTGCAGAGGCATTATTAAGAGGTAACTTCCCATGTGTCTGAAAATGTATGAAATCAGTAGTTAAATGTTTAAACCATTAATTAGGTATTTTCCTCCTCACTGGCTGAAGAGTGTGCCGAGGAATTGTTTTATTGTTCGGTGTATAACCTTGCCCATATGCATCTTTCCTGAGATTGTTATAAATTAGTCTGAGCAACTGCTGGTTTTACTTAACTGTAGATGGACTAGAAGTAGAGAATTGTACTTAGCTGTAGATGGACTAGAAGTAGAGTAGATAGATGACATAATCTTAAAATGTATACTCCTTCTTTAGAGCCAGCAACAGGGTGGATTTGGAAGCAGATGTATACATACTGCAGACCTCAATAGAATATTTTAAGGCAAAGCCCTTACTTCCAAAAGTACACATAGTACTGCCTGGCACCTACCTGTACATGTTTAAAGAATGTCCAACCTAACTTCCGGTTCTGGTGCCACATGGAGTACCTGTCCCTCAGCACAGCTCCCGCCGAGTACCGTCAAAACTGGCCTTTAATTTCAGCTAAAAGCATCTGGACTGCCCTCCGGTACCCCCAGCAACACCGTGCCCACAGTCATGGACCATTTTCTATAAAAATCGGCACCGCGGCTGACACCGCTGCAACGGGCCGAAATCAAGGCCCCGGCTTCGGCCTACACCGCTATATCGCCGGCCAGCAGCACCGCGGCTTCAGCCAGCTTGGCGGACGCCCGCAATATTACTGGGGCACATCCAGCAAGCAACTTACCCCCAGAAGATCAAGGGATGGAGGTAAGGCAGGCCCCACAAGTCCTCCAACAATCTAAGGGGACACAGACACGGATCGCATAGCGCAAGCGGTGGCAGCGCTCCTCGTCCCCACAATTGAAGCCACAGTGGAAAAAGCAATCTCCACTAGCATTGCCCACATTCAGAGGGAGCTCAAAGAACACTCCACTAGGCTGAATGAAGCAGAACATCGCCTGGAAGACAAAGTATACCAAATGCAGGGTACAGAGCATCCCCAGGAAAAAACAAACCAGTTCATTATTCAAAAACTTGAAGACCTGGAAAATCGTTTAAGACTAAACAGTTTGCACTTTGTGGGTGTCCCAGAATCACCCCAAAACCAAAACTTATCTGACTTCTGCGCCCGCCTCATTTCAGAGGCCCTAGGCCTTTCAGCTGCCGCCATGGAAGAGAGAGCCCACTGCGTGGGTCTTTACAACCCGGAGCGTTCATCTACACGCCCCATCATAGCCAAATATCTAAACTATGTCGACAAGTCAAATAGCCTCCAGAAATCTAGGCAAACAAGAACTCTACAGATAGACGGCATAAAAAATTTAATTTTTGCAGACTATTCCGTCGATGTCTCAAAAAAAAGAAAAGCCTTCCAAAATGTCTGCTCACAGCTCTTCCAACGTCATATCAAATCCACCCTGTCCTTCCCTGCAGTGCTCTGCCTCAAGTCCCCGAATGGAGAACAACTTACATTCCATGAACCCGCAGAAGCAGAGTTATTTCTAAGTTCACTTTAAGCTCCCGCACATTCCGACCAAATCAATGTCTCAACATTGTCCACCCGTCCCCTGGACCAAAGGAACCCTGGAAAAGACTCTACCAAACGTCTGAAATACTCAAACGGTAGCAACTTGCCAACTCACCGCTGACTGTTCGACTCTGTGAACACAATGCCAAGCTCCTGGACCTCATCTATTAATTGGTAACCATGCCACGTTTGCTTGTTGTCCATCTCAGGATCAATACTCCACTTTGTCCTCACCACTTGGACTCATTTTTACATTTATTGTTGTGATGTTTATCATATTTAGGGGACTTTGTCCCTTGGTTTTCTCATCTTCCCCATATTTTGACTGTTGCCTAGCCTCCAACCCCGTGCCCCTGCACAGGAGCTGCCGGAAATTCTAGCTAAACTTCCTCAGATGTTCAAATCTTTTCTCCTGAGGTACTCTAATGGGAGCTTTCCTACACAGTCTACACATGTGAGAATAAGAGAAGTTCCTAACCAGTTTGTTACACTATTTTAATCGTAATGTCTGCTTTACCCTCCACCCTAAACCACCTGCATTGTCCATTTCCACCCTCCCTCCTACCCCAACTCAACTCCAGTCCATACACACTCAGTCGGCACTTCATACATACATACTTCACCAACTCCTCTTACAATCCCTATAAGCACCATTACAGTTCAACAGCCTTCAGATCTAACACCTCTCTTATCTATAAACATTATCTCCTGGAACGTGAAGGGTCTTAGATCCCCCCATAAAAGAATTAAAATCCTAAGACATCTAAAAAAACTTAACACAGACATAGCTCTCCTTCAGGAAACCCATCTCCCTGCACATGACTTCCACCGAATGTGCAAGCTGTGGGTAGGTTCGGTCTATGGCTCTGAAGCCGTTGGCCTGAAAGCTGGGGTTCTCATTTTACTTCATAAAGATCTTTCTCACAACATAATTTTGATTAATACTGATGCCCAAGGCAGAATGATCACGTTACACATCTAGCTTAACAACGTTGAGTATTTAATATCGAATGTGTACACACCGAACAATCCAGGTAAAGCTTTCTATGGAGAGCTCTCAGTGTCCCTAATGAAACATCCTCACCTCCCCCATATTATTGGAGGAGACTTTAATGATATCATTCATCCCCAGGAAGACCGTTCCTCCTCCAAGCACATTTGCAACTCTCAAAAAAAACCCACCTACACTTTTTGCATCCACGATTGACTCACTTAATATAACTGATTTATGGAGACTCCACCACCCGGTAGGCAGAGTTCACCTTCATCTCCATTCCTCATAACACCTTAACAAGGATAGACTACCTTTTCTGCACTAACTCAGTTGATTCCCAAAGTAACAGACTCTGAAATACACAATATAGTAATATCTGACCATGCCCCAATCTACATATCCCTTTTCATCGCTGAGCAGAAACAAACCTCTAGCATATGGAGATTTCCCTCATTCCTTCAAAATAACGAGGGTCTTCACTCTTACATCACAAAAGCCTGGGAGGACTATATCTCTCACAATTCTATGCACTCAGACAATCCTAACTTGCTATGGGAAGCTGGTAAGGCTTACCTAAGAGGGCGCGTTATATCACACCGCTTCATATAAAAAGCATGCAAGATCTCACTACAAAACTGCCAGTGATAATCTCAGGGCTGCCCAACAGGCACTATTCAACCACAACAATCCAGGGAACAGAAACAAATGGCTAGCAGCAAAAAAATCCTTTGAATCCTGGGCGGACAAAAAAGAGCTAATATGCAGATCCCACTTCAAAGCTAAGTTCCACAAATTTGACAACAAGGCAAACTATTAGCCAGACTTTGCAGTGGTCCACATAAACCCATCCACATCACATCCCTTTGAGACACCTCAGGTAACCTTTAAACCAAACCAAAAGAAATTAGTCAGGTGATGCTGGACTTCTACACTTCCCTCTATGCCCCTGATCCAGTAAACGAGGAAGCAGCTAAAAAATTCCTTAGTAAGGTCCACCTTCCTAAGATTGCCCCCTCACAGTTGGAAATGCTAAACTCCCCAATAAACACGGAAGAAATCGATGAGGTTATTCGACATTTAGCCCCTTCCAAAGCTCCTGGCCCAGACGGGCTAACTGGGGAGTTCTACAAAATCCTAAAAGATAACATAACAACGTCCCTACAGGCTGTGCACTCTAAGCTTTGGGAGGGAGGCCCGTACCTGACTACAGGCTCACAAGCCATCATTAAACTCCTAGAAAAGAAAGGAAATTACCCCACAAACCCTGGCTCATATAGACCCATATCCCTACTAAACATCGATTTTAAGATACTATCAAAGATCATTGCCACAAGACTGCCCAAGATCATACCACATATAATTGACTCCACACAATCCGGCTTTGTAAAGGGCAGAACTGCCACTCTAAACATCAGAAAAGTTCTAGCTGCTCTAGAACGTGCAAAACATAGTGGGGGGGGGGGGGGACACACACTATCAGCACCCTGGATGCAGAAAAGGCCTTCAATAATGTTAGCTTTGATTGGTTACATATGGTACTAGAGAAAATGAGTTTTGAAGGCCCCTTTGTCCACTTTGTCAAATCTATGTACTCAGCTCCTATGGCCAGATTGGTGGTAGCGGGCGTCCGTACCTCAGAAATCACATTACACAAAGGCACCCTTATTGTCCCTTCTGTTCAATCTGGCCCTAGAACCCCTGTCCAGATTTATAAACTATGTTGCACCCCTACATGGAATCCGCTTCCGCGACATTGAATTACGGTCATCCTTTTTCGCAGATGATGTACTCATGTTCACATCTAACCCTACAAATGATCAAAACCACCTTCGACAATTTTAGACTATGCTCAGGCCTATGTATAAACTACAACAAAAGTGAGCTACTCCCATTAGGTCCCTCCTCAAACCCTCTTTGGACATCCAACTCCCCTTTCGCAATAGCACGCTCCCACATAATATATTTGGGTATCAGGTTAGGCAAATTACCTTCCTCCCTGTACAACCTCAACTACCCTCCCCTCCTCGCTAAACTATGCCATGAACTGGTAAACTGAATGGATCTGCCTCTCTCACTCATGGGGAGATGCCACCTAATAAAAATGATCACCTTTGCAAAGCTTTTATACGCTCTACAGACCATCCCATTGCTATTGAAACACAAAGATGTTTAAATGCTCAACACACATATCTCTGAATTCATTTGGCACCAGAGGAGACCCCGCATAGCTCTGACCAAACTGCATCTCCAAAGGAACGAGGGTGGTGCAAACTTCCCAAACATCAGGCTCTACAATATGGCATGTCTTCTGAGGTTCAGCCTTGACTGGATAACCCAGTCCTCCCACTCCTCGAATAACTGTTAAGAGACTGCAATGATTCATCCTCATTCATTGGTGGCCCTCCTACACTCTAAATGGAAAAACACCCCTCCAGTCATACAACACAACCTCCTCCTCAGAGATACGACGATAGCATGGAGAGAACACAGAAAGATCTTCAAGCTGTCACCCTTCATGTCCAAATACCTCCCTGTTAGGGGCAACACAAGTTTCCCAGCTGGAAAGGCCCATAATGTCTTCCTCCAGTGGGAAGAAAAAGCTTAAACAAACTCTCCTTCCTATATGATGAGATCACTGGAACACTGCAAGACTTCTCCTCCACTGCAATTCAGTATTCTCTCCCCAAGGAACACCTCTTCTATTTCTGGCAATGTATTAGTTATGTCAAAGTCGCTTACCCAGAGAAAAAGAAGAGGTTCCAAGATTGCAAACTGGACTGCCTCATACAAAGACAAGAGTATAATATCTCCGATATCTACAAACCACTCTTGCATCAAACCTTTCTTCTCTCAAACTTCCTCTGTAGTCAACTGGAACAAAGACTTTACTGACCCAAACTTGGTAAACAAGATTCTGAGAGGCTACGCCAAAACCCTCCAGTTGACCTCCAATGAAGTGTGGAGAGAAACTGAGCTTAAATTAATGCATCGGGCCTTCATCCCCTTTGTCTCCAACAAAACTACACCTAGATCCAACTCCTGTTAACTCTGTAACCACCACAAACCTTCTCTCACCCATCGTTTATGGTCCTGCTCACATATTGCCAATTTCTGGGATCAAATCATCTCTTTCATAAGTACCATCACTCTCCACCAGTTACCCAAGGACCCACTGCTTCTTATTTGTGGACACTGGGATCAACAAACAACGCAGCGATCCCCCCTCTAAATGCCGGTACCAAAGACTGGATTCTTACCTGTCTACTCCTAGCTCTCAGAGCCATTTTAAAACACTGGATCTCCCCTACATGTTCTACATTATTACAGGTTAATAGGGAACTAATCGCTCTTCTTATAAAGGACAAGATTAACGCAGACTTCAACCTCACTAGACCGGTCAAATATTTCCATCAAAAATGGCAAGCTTTTTTGAAGGCCACACTGCCACCTGCAGATGTCAACAACTTTAATGACTCCTTCACATACTATAACAGCCAAGCACTTTCATTCTCTAATGATGACATCACCTGACTCCTCCCTGCCCACCGAGTGTTTTTCAAAATCAAATGAAATGTTTCTATGTGTCACCTATATATACTGGTTGTTGGAACATACACAGATACCACATCAGGAAGTTGGACAAAACCTGATGGAATTAGGAGCCCTCCCCCTCTGTATTATTTCCCCTATTCTTTCCATACCTAATGATCCATCTGGTTGCCCATATGGTGGAATGTTTTCTCACCTCTGTTAAATCATTATCTGGTAATGCTTTATTATGCATAACTCATCTTTATGTAAATTTGTTTGATCAAGTCATGGCATTCTCATGCTTTGACTTTTCTCTGTATCGTTGCAACAACACCTTAATAAATTATTTAGGAAAAAAAAAAAAAAAGGATGACCAACCTGAAACACCAACTATATAATGTATATTCCTAAAGTAAGGAAGTGCCATCAGCACAAACCATAGGGTGCTCCCTGTGAAAGGTACATCCTGCACCCTTTACCTCAAGGTAAGCCTCCAACAGAAACTGTCAAATCTAAAATAAAAGCTTATCGATATCTATGTAGCACAATCGAATGACCCTGTGACTAAACTGCATAAGGAGTGAAACACATTAGGGTTTGGACGAACAGGTGGAACAGTTAATGTATTAAATGCTTCAATAAAATCTACACATGAAGCTTTTAAAAAAGAGAGTGGCTTCTTTCTTCTTCTTGTTTAATCTGAAGGTGTGAAATGTGGTATAAGGGATATGATGGCATTCTTGGCTGCTAAAGGAGATGAAAGTTAGAAGCTTTTATTAGTTTTAGTTCAGGGATTCAGATCTAATGTAAAAAAGGATACCCAGGGGTCGCAATATAGGGGCCTTTTTCTGAAAGTGCAAGTGCATCAGGAAGTGGTGCATATTATGTTTTTTTCAAAAGACTTAAAACAATCCAGAACACTCATGTGTATGCGTCTCCTTAATGTTGCCCTAAATCAAAGCTAAAAACAATCCAGCTAACTGTTTTGCATAAAAATATAGACATCTGTATGGCATTATGACAAGATTCACCCTCTGCTAAACCATTGAGTGGCACATGCTTTTAACAAATAAAAACAAGTAATGTGGGGGGCTTATAAGCAAATCACAAACAATTTTTGTTATTAAAGCTTAATATGTGGGTAATACACTAATCTGTTTTAGAACAACTTTCCAGAGAATGGCATTTCTTGCCCAACAAGAGTGAAAAAAGAAATGCTTGTTGTTTCTTTGTTAATTTTACTATTAAACTAACTCTCTATATATATTATCATTGCAACATAAGATGCGTGGAATAAAATGCTTTGATATTCCAAGAAGAGTTTTCACATACATTTCCTACAGTGACTGTACAATTGACAGCCTCATGGGTTATGAACACACTGTGCTTTAGGCTTGTTCACACTTTTTACATCTTGTCAATCAATATGACTTTTTTGATTGACCATTCTTTACCTTAAATACATTGTCTCAGTATTGCCCTTGAGATGTGTTTATATAGCTCTAGGCTAAAAAAATGTTTCAAAGTGGACCTTGCACTAAAATGCAAGCTCCGCATATTATATGCTGACCCACCCTGTCAAAACACTGCATGATACCTGCAAAATAACACTTGTGGGAAAAAGTTGGAAATTGTACTTACTTTACAACCACCTTCCACGCTGGAGAAGGGGACATTACCATTCTTCCAGAGAGATCCTGGTATCACGTAATTTCCAAGACCCTGTAGGAAGATGCTCTAGCACAGCGCAGAACAGTCTTCCCTGGAGAATTGAGATCTTTATTGTTTCCAGAACCTCGCCAGATGGATTGTGACTTTATCCCCATTTAGATGCCATGGGTAGAAGCTGGAAGTAAGGTAAATATATTGTCTAACTTTTCTTCACAGGTTTTTAGAGGTGTAATGCATTTTGACAAAGTGGGGTGGGTCAATATGCTGACCTTGCATGTTAATGAATTTTTACACACTTTAATAAAATTAGTATAACTCCGGGCTGTTAATATATGTGTACAGTTACTAGTGTGTTAGTATACAGGCAATACCAAACCTAAAGATCTTTAAGGAAAAATACGAATATGCAAATAATGTTGTGGTCATCACATTACTCTCTGAGGCAGATGCATCCATAAGTATACAGGTTTTCTCATTAAAACTGTAGATGGAAGATGAGCATGCTCAGCTCTATGAACTAGATCTTTTGTTGCCTAGTCCAGGGCAAATGCATTTATACTCTTAATTTCATGCCCACACAGAAAAAAATAACTTTTATTAGCAGAACAAAAGTCATTCAAGTTTTGTTAGATTGCCAAAACTGCATTTTCCAGTCATCACACCATGTTGGCATGGCATTCTATCGCCATCTCAGGGATGAGCCAATATAGATGCTAAATATGCCAATACATAGTTACATATAGTTACATAGTTAGTCAGGTTGAAAAAAGACACAAGTCCATCTAGTTCAACCAAAAAAAAAATTATATATAACCAAACAATCCCATATACAAGCCTTCACCCACAGTTAATCCAGAGGAAGGCAAAAAAACCCAGCAAAGCATGATCCAATTTGCTATAACGGGGACAAAAATTCCTTCCTGATCCCCCGAGAGGCAATCGGAAACACCCTGGATCAACTTTACTTAAAAATGTTAGTACCCAGTTATATTATTTACATTAAGGAAAGAATCCAGGCCTTTTTAAAGCAATCAACCGTGCTGGCCAAAACCACCTCTGGAGGGAGTCTATTCCACATTTTCACAGCTCTTACTGTGAAGAAACCTTTCCGTATTTGTAGATGAAATCTTTTTTCCTCTAGACGTAAAGAGTGCCCCCTTGTCCTTTGTGATGACCTTAAAGTAAATAACTCAACACCAAGTTCACTATATGGACCACTTATATATTTGTACATGTTGATCATATCCCCTCTTAATCTCCTATATGTTCTTGCTCCAAGAAATAGAGGGGCAGCATTATCATTTTGTTCTACCTTTTGTTCTACTTTTTGACTTCCATAATACCCTTTGAATTTCTCAAATGGAAATGTAAGGACAGATGCTCTGTCTACCTGCTACTTTCCTGTACCTACAGTATCTCCCAAAATTTAGTACACCCTCACATTTTTGTAAATATTTTATTATATATTTTCATGTGACAACATTGAACAAATGACACTTTGCTACAATGTAAAGTAGTGAGTGTATAACGTGTATAACAGTGCAAATTTGCTCAAAATAACTTAACACGCAGCCATTAATGTCTAAACCTCTGGCTGCAAAATTTAGTACACCCCTAAGTAAAAATGTCCAAATTGGACCCAAAGTGTCAATATTTTGTGTGGCCACCATTATTTTTAAGCACTACCTTAACCTTCTTGGGCGTGGAGTTCACCAGAGCTTCACAGTTCGCTACTGGAGTTCTCTTCCACCGGTCCATGATGACATCCCAGAGCTGGTGGATGTTAGAGACCTTGCGCTTCTCCACCTTCCATTTGAGGATGCCCACATATGCTCAATAGTGTTTAGGAGAGTTCTGGAGACATGCTTGGCCAGTCCATCACCTTTACCCTCAGCTTCTTTGGCAAGGCAGTGGTCGTCTTGGAGGTGTGTTTGGAGTCGTTATCATGTTGGAATGATGCCCAGTCTCTGAAGGGAGGGGATCATGCTCTGCTTCAGTATGCCACAGTACATGTTGGCATTCATGGTTCCCTCAATGAACTGTAGCTCCCTGGTGCTGTCAACACTCATGCAGTCCCAGACCTTGACACTCCCACCACAATGCTTGACTGTAGGCAAGACACACTTACCTTTGTACTCCTCACCTGGTTGCCACCACACACGCTTGACACCATCTGAACCAAATAAGTTTATCTTGATCTCATCAGACCACAGGACATGGTTCCAGTAATCCATGTCCTTAGTCTGCTTGTCTTCAGCAAACTGTTTGCATTTTTTCTTGTGCATCATCTTTAGAAGAGTCTTCCTTCTGGGACAACAGCCATACAAACCAATGTGATGCAGTGTGCGGCGTATGTTCTGAGCACTGACAGGCTGACCCCATACCCCTTCAACCTCTGCAGCAATGCTGGCAGCACTCATATGTCTATTTCCCAAAGACAACCTCTGGATATGATGGTGAGAAAGTACACTCAACTTCCTTGGTCGACCAAGGTGAGGCCTGTTTTGAGTGGAACCTGTCCTGTTAAACCACTGTATGATCTTGACCACCGTGCTGCAGCTCAGTTTCAGAGTCTTGCCAATATTCTTATAGCCTAGGCCATCTTTATGTAGAGCAACAATTATTTTTTTCAGATCCTCAGAGAGTTCTTTGGCTAATTGGGCCCAATTTGGACATTTTCACTTAGGGGTGTATTCACTTTTGTTTCCAGCAGTTTAGACATTAATGGCTGTGTTGAGTTATTTTGACGGGACAGCAAAATTACACTGTTATACAAGCTGTACACTCACTACTTTACATTGTAGCAAAGTGTCATTTCTTCAGTGTTGTCACATGAAAAGATATAATAAAATATTTACAAAAATGTGAGGGGTATACTCAATTTAGTGAGATACTGTACATAACAATGACATTTGGAACAGAAAACATATATAGTGCTAACTGCTTCTGTGACTAGTTGTGTGCAATTACCCTCTATGCTCTGAGCTCAGACACTGAGCTTCAGATTTGAAGAGTATCAACAAGTAATGATCTATAGAAGATAACTACCAAAATAGATGTATGTCATTTTCTAGCAAGAATTTGTACAATATGGTAAAATGAAAGAGAATACCAACATACCAGGGATTAGGGGTAAATATCCTTATAGCTAAACTGGGCTATTTTTTTTAAACTGCAATCGATGTCAGCTCACCACCTGGATTATGCAGTGAATTTGAACCACAATAACCATTTTTGAAAAAAAATCCACTCGTCATTTATGTAAAAACATAGTAAAAATTGGAATGGCTTGCCCATTTTGCCAGCAAAAATATTTTTAAAGCAACCCTTTCTTTTGCCCATGTACATTGAATGCTGAAATCTTGCTTCTTACATTGCATAGAAAAGGTGATGCCAAGCTGTTACTAACATCTAACATGTCAAAAACACATCAAATGTGTGTCACTGGCTAAGGGAAGTGGTTAGGGATTAACTGTTATTTAACCAAAAGAAATAAAAAGATTCATAGCCGATCACTGGCTATGATCAAAAACTTTAGTTCAAAAGCATGTTCCACCAGGGTTTTTTTTAAGTTTTTATAATAAAGATGGATTTATTTTCTATAAATGTTTAGGAGAGTGGGTAAGTGGAAATGAGTGCCTAAACTTTTTTATTGACCCCACCTGCTGGTGCGGGGATGATAGCAGTGTGATCTGTGGAATTTTGGCAGCTTCTGGGTATTCAGAAAATTCCACTGTTACCTTGGGCAGAGACAATAATGAGTAGATATAGAATTAAAAGGCCACTCAGTGTTTTGTGTTGGAGCTGTTGGTGAGAGCTGGCAATTATTCTGTGTAGAACGAGTTGCTGAATATACAGTATATATATATATATATATATATATATATATATATATATATCTATAGCAATATTTGGGGGGGTTGTAGCTTCACAGCATCCAGTGCAAAGAAGGTAAACTTTTATTGTCAGCAGAAAATTCAAAGTAAGGCTTCCACCAGCACACAAGAAAAAATACAAAAGAAAGTCTGCTTTACTTCAGCACAAAGTAAACGTAAAAAGGCACATACAGTTCAGGGATGGGTCTTCACCCCAAAGTTTAGCACAGTTCTCATCAGCTTTTTGTATCAGCCTTCAGCAAACCCTCAGCTTTCCAAGACAGGAGTCTCCGCACAATTTCTCCTCTCCACACCTAACCCTACTTCCTGTCTTTAAGAGCTGCTTCCTGGAGGCTCTTAACCCTGTGTGTGCTGGAGTCCCTGTAGTCAGGAGTGGAGGTCCTTTTCCCACCCGAATATCGCTTAAGGGCCTCTGAAAATTCCGGGTCCCAAATACCTCTCTACTAACACAGAGAGAACTGTGAGTCAGTCCTCTCCTTAATGTAGCTATCCCGTGAATTCCTCATCCATCTCGAGTGACCCCTGAATACTTCCCGACTTCCCTTAAAGGGACCATAACCCGAATACTGGTACTATATAGCACCTGTCCAGGACCCAACCTTGGCATCCTGTATAATATATACACATTTATTTGGCATTTATACATATTCCCTGGTAGCAATGTTTTTTTTATTACCTTTACAAAAGGCCAGAATTAAATAGCAAAATATATGTTTCAAGAGATTTTATTGAATTTTAACATGTAGATTACAGAGATGTAAGTCAACAGAAATATCTTCAGATATATAATGATTTAAAATGAAGGGGAACGGGAAATAAAACAACAACAACATAATAGACCACCATGATCAGACACAGAGCCATTGTCGGTATCAGGCTGTTAACACAGCTCTGTCTAGAAGAAATGACCTCCCAACCCTGTCACCCCGATTGGGTTCAGACTGTGACATGGGTTATGGGAGGTGTGAGTAAACATACCTGTTCCTCATTCATCAAGGCATTATTATGAGATATACATAAATTGTTACACAGCATGTTGCTTTGGTGCCCGTTATGGTCAAAGGGAGACATTTGTGAACTCAAATTATATAGGCTTATATGGGCCTATTTAAACCTAGACAAAAATTATAAAAGTAAGACTTGGTGGTAGAAGCAGTAGAGAGTGAAAAAGAGAAAGTAAAAAAAAGAGGATTCAATAAAATTCTGGATCATTCAGACAGAATAACAAATAGGTCATTACAGTGGCCAAAATGGCCATGATTGAGGAGGAGTCACACAGTACCAGATTAACAAGGTTCTATCAAGGGTCGGGCAAAAGGGCAGTATATAGAGAGGAGAATGTAACCTGATGAAGTATCAAGTTGAGAGCATATATCAAAATATTTGAATACTAGCCAGGGGGACCATGTTTTGCAAAATTTTTCGAAGGAATCCCTAGCAATGACCACGGTGTCCTCCATGTTATAAATGTCCTCTACCGCTCGTAACTATTCCGATATGGTGGGCATGATCCTTGATTTCCAATGCCTGGGGATGAGAATCTTAGCTGTATCTAATAAATGTCTGGTCAGGGATCTCTTGTAACATTTCATGGAGCAATCAGCTATGTGAAGAATACAGAAGGGTGCCGATAAAGAAATTGTCATTTCAGTGATAACCTTAATGAGTTAGCATACTTTGCTCCAGAAAGGTGTCAGAAGTGAGCATTCCCACCAAATGTGTAATAAGTTGCCCTGGGTCAACTCACATCTCCAGCAGAGGTTAGATGATTGGGGATATCATTTATTGATCTTGACAGGAGTGGCATACCAATGCATTAGCAATTTGTAGGACATCTCTTGAAACTTTGCACCAATGGAGCATTTATGTGTGAATATTAAAGCTCTATTCCATCGGTCATCTGAAAGTTTAATTTGAAATGCATTCTCCCATTGTCCTCTAACACGAAGTTGGTCCCTGCTACCTGATGCCAGAAGCCCTGAATACATTAGTGAAGTGGTTTTGGGACCGAGGAGGCTGAGAGGCACAGAGACTCAAGAGTAGTGTTGAGCGAACCCGGACTGTAACGTTCGGGTCCGTACCGAACTTTCGGGTGTCCGTGGCACGGACCCGGACATTTCAGAAATCGTTCGGGTTCGGTCCGGGGTTCTGCTATTATACTCCACGTGTTGAGAAGCTGCAGGGCAGCCAATCAACAAGCGTTTCACTGGTTTGCCCTTAGAAGCCATCACAGCCATGCCTACTAATGGCATGGCTGTGATTGGCCAGTGCATCATGTGACCCAGCCTCTTTATAAGCTGGAGTCACAATGCTGCAGTCACATGCTCCTTGGGTTAGTGTAGGGAAAGGAAGCTGAAAGCTTGAGGGACAGATTTGAGACATTTTAAGACCCGATCCTGCATCCTGAGATAGATTACTTTACTACTGCTGTCTGTGCTGTTGCTCTGAGGACAGATAGCAGAAATTAGAGATTTCACATACCGCTGCTTTGAGTTGCAGATCAAGCTCTGCATAGAACAACGATCGCTACGATCGTGCTCAACGATCAGATTGTTGGGGGAATTTGAGAT
>BLSH010407734.1:194661-204668 GCA_018402905.1 Glandirana rugosa
ATTTTTTTTTTTTTTTTTTTTTTTTTTTTAGTTTTAAAAAGTTTTTTATTGAAGTATTTAGAGTAGATGTTACAAAACACAGCCTTTGGGGCATACCCCGGCTGAACTGTGTACAACTGAATTTTACATCTTATATTAAGATCAAATGTGTTGCAAACAGTATATAAAACAGAACATAACATATCAGAAATGTGTTAATATAAACTTGCAAACATCTTGTAAGGAATGGTGCCATTATTGTAGGTGGCCATAAGTATACCGGTTGTATATCTAGTTGTGTGTTACTTGTGGCATATGTCCTATCATTTACCTGTTGAGGGTCGGTGGTTAGTACTTGCTAAGATTTCAGGTCGTTGAACTCTCCGTGGGCGCCCCAATCGGGAACAAAACTGCGCCCTGGGAGGTTTTTGATGTTAAAATCTTGCTGTACTCGTGCCGCATTGTAGTGCCATCATATATGTGTTATGCTTATTTTTTTTCTCCCAGTCTTTGTGTAGCGTGTTAGGCCTTTCTTTCTATGCTGGATTTGATGTTTTGATGTGATTTGAGGAGGGGGGGGGGGAGATGGGGCTAGGGATGGGATAGGGAAGAAGGGGGGGGAGTGAGAGGTTGTATGCCAGTTAGGCTAGAATATCTTAAGGTTGTCTTGTACAGGTAACTGTGTGTTCAGGTTTGTCTCTTGACTTAGTCTCCACTTTTAATCGAGAAGTTGAACTGCTTGGCTCAAATAACTTAGTTAGTTTAGGAACCAGGTGTTCCATGGCTTCCAATCACGTTCCGTATTTTTAAGTGAGTTGTTTGTAGATGCTATCATTCTTTCGTATTGAGCGTGAGTGTGAGTGGTTTCTATTACCCTTTGGAATTTTGGGGGGTCTGGGTCTTTCCAGTTTTTCGTTATATGATATTTGGTTACTAGTAGGATGTGTGTGATAATTGTTCTATAATTTTTTGGGAATTTTTCTATGCCTAAATTTACTAGTGCTAGTTCAGGGTTTGGTTTGATCTCTTGTCGCGTAATTTGTGAAATCGTATGGAATGCTTCTTCCCAGTACTTTGTGAGTTTGGGACAGTCCCATAATATATGGGTTAGTGTTCCCCGCTCACCGCAGTCCCTCCAGCATAGGGGGGATGTTGATTTTTGGAATTTCGCGAGTTTGTTTGGAGTCATATATCTCCTTTGAAATACATTTTGTGCTGTTTCCCATAGTGTTGAGCATTTAGTTGCTGCGTACATATATTTCAATGCTGTGTGCCAGCTTTCCTCCGAGAATGCTCTTCCTAGATCCCCTTCCCATTGGGTGAATGGGGGTGCATGGTTAAAGATTGTTTTTTCTTGGAGCATGTTGTAAATAAGTGAGGTCCCCCTCACCCCCTCGCGTTCTTGCGTCAAGAAAGCGTGTATCTGAGTGGGGATTTTAGCTCTAATTTGTGGGTTTTTATTGATGCTACTTGCTAGTTGGAGGTACTGGAAGTGTGAAATTTCTATTGGGGCTAGGTCTTCCTTTAATGATTGATAGGATTTTATTTTTTGTTCTATAAGGAACCTGTTTAATGTTATTGATTTTTGTTTCATTTGAGCTGGGAGATTAATGTATGGGGTGATTTCTTCTATTATGTCTATCGTGGGGTTGAGGGCTTGTGTATTCGTGGTTGTCCATTTGCAGGCTAGCAATTTGTGCCAGGCTTTGACAGTAGTTATCATTGTAATTGGGAGGGAGCTATTTAGTTTGGTTTTGGGATGTATGCTACATAACCATGTACCCAAGTGTTTCTTGGGGGTGTATAATGCTTCTAGTTCGCCCCACCTCGTGGTGGGCTTGGGGAGAAACCATTCCTTTGTTTGATTTAGGATGTTCGCCCAATAATAGTCTGCTATGCTTATTACGCCTGAGCCTCCTGCCGTTCTGTGTTTGTATAGCCAGCGGTTAGCTATTCTGGGTTTTTTATCCGCCCATAAATATCTTTGGAAGGCCGTTTGGAGTGATGAGATAAATTTTAGCGGTATTGATATGGGTAGGGTACGGAATAGATATAGAAGTTGGGGGAGGACCATCATTTTGAACCCTGCTAGTCTGCCTAACCATGTCAGTTTGTGTCTACTGAGTTCCCTGAGTGCTTGAAGGAATTTTTCTTTAAAGGGTATATAGTTTGCCCTGAAAAGATTTGATGGGTTGCTGGTAAGGGTTGTGCCTAGGTATTCAATGCCCCGATCTGCCCACTGGAAAGGGAATTGTAGGGAAATTAGATTTCTAGATGTTGCGTCTAGACCTATGTCTAGTAGATGAGATTTTGATGGGTTGATTTTGTAGTAGGATAGAGTGCCGAATACTTGTAATGCATTGCTAGCTGCCGAAAGGGACGACTGTGGGTCGGTTAATGTCAGGATGATGTCGTCGGCGAATAAACTGATTTTGTGGTTATAGGGACCTGTTTGGATTCCTGTGATTTGCTTTGAGTTTCTTATGTACTCTGCCAGGGGTTCTATTATTAAATTAAAGATTAGTGGGGATAGGGGGCATCCTTGGCGAGTACCATTTGTTATCGGGAAGGGACAAGACATCATTTCACTTACATATACTCTTGCTGAGGGGTCCTTATACAAGGCTAGTATTGCGGATAAGATAGTGTCTCGGAAGCCAAATTTTAAGAGAACTTCTTTCATGTACCCCCAATGTACCCTATCGAACGCCTTCTCCGCATCTAGTGTCAGAAGCAGAGAAGGCGTTCCGCTACATCTGGCTGCATGAATTAGGTTAAGCATCCTTCTGGTGGCATCTGATGTTTGTCTGCCCCTTACGAAGCCTGTTTGGTCTGTATTGATCAAGGCGGGTAACATTTGTGCTATTCTCATTGCTATGGTTTTGGCATATATTTTTAGATCTGCATTTAGCAAGGATATGGGGCGGAAGTTTTGTGGAGCATCTGGGGGTTTGCCTGGTTTGGGTAATGCGATAATTGTCGCTTCAAGCATTTCAGAAGGCATAGAGGAGGAGGAGGCAGCTTCATTGAATAAATTACTCATGTGAGGGCTCAGTGCACTAAGGTATTGCTTATAGTATTCTCCCGGAAACCCGTCCGGGCCTGGTGCTTTGTTTGGGGGAAGTTTTTGTATCACCTGCTCAATTTCATGCGCAGTGAAAGGGGAGTTTAGAATTTGTAGTTGCTCCTCGCTTAGGGTCGGGAGATCTAATTTGGCGAGGAAATGTCTAATGTCTTCCTGTAGAGGTTGGGGGGTTTCTGAATCATCTTTGAGATTGTATAAGGAGTGATAATATGCACTAAATGCATTTGCTATGTCCTGTGGGTTTGTAACTTTTTGTTTTGTGAGAGGGTGGTGTAGGTACGGGATGTGGCTTTTAATTCTCTGCCCCTTCAGTCGGTTGGCCATTTCTTTCCCCGCTTTATTCGATGTAGAATAGTTTTTGGCCTTCAATTTACGGTATGCTTTTTCATGAATCTCTAGTAGGATAGTTCTTAGCTCCTGGCGTTTAGCTAGTATATTTTGTTGGGATTCTTTGGATGGTTTGGAAATGTTAATAACTTCTAATTTTGAGATTTCCCTCGTTATTTCTTCTATGCGCTGCGTCCTCCTCCTACTGGCCCTTGCAGTTTGTTGAATCAGTATCCCCCTGATAGTCGCTTTATGTGCTAGCCATAAAGAAGTCGGGGAGGACACCGATCCAACATTAACAGTAAAAAACTTGTTTATTTTATCTTGAATGTAATGAGAGTATGGGGGGGTTTGCATGACGTATGAATTTGCTCTCCATAACTTGGATGGTGTGTGGTGGGCATTGCTCGCGAGTGTTATGCTGATTGGCGCATGGTCAGACCACGTTATTGTGCCTATGTCAGCTGCTTGTATTTTTTGTAAGGACCATTTGTCGACTATGAAGAGGTCGATTCTCGAATAAGAGTTGTGTGGTATTGAGTGAAATGTGTATTCTCGTTCCGTGGTATGTAGGCATCTCCATACGTCATGCAACTCGTGCTCTCTCAGAAAGTTAGGTAGGCGGGATGACAGTCTAGTAGAGGGTTTGGTGGTGTCCATATTTTTGTCAGGTGCAAGATTGAAATCCCCACATATGATCAGTGCGCCTTTTCTGACTGCTTTGATTTTTTTCATCAGAGCGTTCAGAAATCTGATTTGGCGCGTGTTAGGTGCGTAAATGCACACTAGTGTACAAAGTAATGAGTTTAGCTTACATATCAGGATGAGGAATCTTCCTTTGGGGTCATTTGTTTTGTCCAAGAGGGTGAAGGGTACCTTTTTGTGTATAGCTATTATCACTCCTTTCCTTTTGGAGATCTGGTTGGATGCCCAGTAAATATGTGGGAAGTTTTTATTATGGCAAAGATGAATGTCTCTTTCGATCAGGTGAGTCTCTTGGATACAAAGGATATCACACTTTGCTTGGTTGGCTGTCCTCCACAGAGAATTGCGTTTGGCTGGGTGGTTTAGGCCCTTTGTGTTAATAGAAAGAATTTTAAGAGCCATGTGGGAAGTGGTATAGGTTAGTAAGGTTGTAACTCACAGTTAGTTGGTGTGTTCTCTCTTTTCCGGATGGAGCCTGGTCGTGGATCTTTTCGTGTTGGTAACGTGGAGCGTGGTAGTTTATGGAATGTAGTGCAGTCAAGAGGTTGTTGTATTCTTCCTTGGTGTCATGTTCCTGTGGTAACTGGCTTGAGACAAAGATTGTTAAAACATTATAGCGAAAAAAGAAAAAAAACAAGATATGCATAGCTAGCTTCAACTTTCTAGTTGCTAGCTTTCCATGGGGGGTAAAGAGTTCGCTGAGTGAGGACATTAATATTCTGATTGTCACCCAGAGAGAAATTGTGGGTACGGTTCACATTGTTAACGTTGTGTTATCAGTTTTTGTTCCAAGGCTTGCTCCTTGTTGGGGCGTTGTTCCATTGCGGCGGGACACATTTGGGTTTGGTGCCTGGATCCGGTGGTGAAGTTGCAATTGGGATGATTCCCCATGTTTTAAGTAGAGCTAGGCCTTTTTCCATTGAGGATATTAGGTGGGATTCCCCGTTGTAATCAATGGATATTTTGGTAGGGTGCTTCCATTTGTACTGGATGTTGTTATTTCTTTAGGTTTTGGTGATGGTGTTTAATTCTCTTCTTTTGTCTAAAGTGTATTTAGACAAATCTGCAAAGATTTGAATATTCCCATAGGGGTCTGGGAGTTTTCCAAGTGCTCGGGCTTTTTGCAGCACTGCTTCCTTTGTGTTGTAGAAGTGTACCCGCATGAGAACATCCCTTGGGGTTTCTTTGGGTAGGAAGGTCGGCTTAGGCAGTCTATGTATGCGGTCTATATTTAGCCGAAGTGGTGTCAAATCAGGCACTAGGGTTTTGAAGAGGCCCTCTGCATATTTGGTTAGGTCTTGCTGGAGGACGCTTTCTGGGACCCCCCTTAATTTAACATTGTTTCTTCTCGAGCGGTCCTCGAGATCCGCTAGTTTGGCCCTGATCCATTGTCTGTCTTCTTCTCCCTCCTCTTGTGCGTCTATGAGGTCGTTTACAGTGGTAGCTATGTCAGTGATTGCTGTTTCCACCTGATCAACCCTGTCTCCCATTATGGCTATTTCTTTAGAGAATTTGCGGGTAATGCTAATAAATTCTTCATGCATGGAGCGATGAAGGGTTAGGAGCATATCTTTCATCTGTGTGTCCAGCACAGGTTGGTTTGTGGTAGGAAATTCCTCAATAGGGGAAGTGTATGTCCTTGGCTGGTGTTGATGGGGAGAGGATGTACTATCCCCTTGTGGAGGGTCCTCGGAGTCAAGTCTCATCCTTGCCTTGGCTGGACTTGAACATGGTGGGCTCGGGGGGAGATCTGTGAGTTGGGGGAGACTGTCTGATCCTTCACCATCTGCGTCAGGTAGGTCAGAGTAGTGATTGGAGTGGGATAACCTTTCTGGTCTTTCAGTCCCCTCTCTGCGGTGTTCTGGCCAATGGAAGTAGGCTGTAAGTTTTTTTGGCTTGCAGTCACCCTGTCGCTTCCTGGACATGGTGATAGATTGATAATGTGTCTTATGGTTAATGCAGTTAATGTGACCGTGTAAATGCTGGTCGTCGCTAGTCGCTCTCTGGGTGTTTATCCCATTTAAGGTGTCATCAGGCTGCTCTGGTGATGAGGCCTAGCTGGTGGCCTAGCCTGTGGCAAAGTTTTGTATGCCTCGAGGGCGGTGTATTTCGTGCAGTACGTGGGCTTCAGGCGTAGGGAGAGGGTGTATGTGTCCCCTTGGCTGGTTTAGCGGACCCGAATTTTGTTTTAGGGGGTCTCCGCAGCCGCTAGTAGCGTTGCGGCCTAGTCGCGGGAGAAGCCGCGGCCTCGATTTTCGGGCGGCGCGGAGCTCTGCGCCGAAACTCTCCGAAATTGCACTCTCTTGTAGGGGATTGTGTGGGGGACACTCCCTGGGTGATTAT
This sequence comes from Glandirana rugosa, assembly GCA_018402905.1. Taxonomy (NCBI): domain Eukaryota; kingdom Metazoa; phylum Chordata; class Amphibia; order Anura; family Ranidae; genus Glandirana; species Glandirana rugosa. The sequence goes on from BLSH010407734.1 coordinate 201,101, forward strand.
ATCCACTCACCGGTGCCTGGTATATGAGGATGCCCGTGGGTTTTGTTCTGGAGCCCGGAGCTCTTCAGTTATGCGTCCTTCGCCTTCAGCGTCCAAGCCACGCCCCCCTCTCTCAATTTTTTTATTGCTGGCTATTCTTTTTTTTTAGATTCAGCAGTCAGTGAATCATTGGTCGTTAACTCCTTAACCACTCGCCGACTGGCCGCCATTGTATGATGACGGCAAAGTGTTTCGATATCGAGAACTGTAGTCAACTGACGGCGGCTGTGAGACCGCAGATCGTGTGCGCGTGCTCGCACACTCACTGTGTTTCGGGGAGCCAGGGAGCGGGTAGGGCAGACTCACTGCTCCCCCGCAGTGACAGAATGGAGGTCCATGTGGATCATGGATCTCCGTTCTGACAGGGGGAAGGAATGTGATAGCAGGCTCCCTGTTTATGGGAGCCGCAATCACTCTCCTGCCCCACTCAGCCCAGCCCCCACACAGTTAGAAACACACACAAGGAACACAGTTAACCCTTTGATTGCCCCCTGGTGTTAACCCCTTCCCTGCCAGTGACATTTACACAGTAATCACTGCATTTTCATAGCACTGATCGCTGTATAAATGCCAATGGTCCCAAAAAAGTGTCAAAATGGTCCGACATGTCTGCCGCAATATCGCAGTACCGCTAAAAATTGCAGATCGCCGCAATTACTGGTAAAAGATTTTAAAAAATAAAAACCCCATAAATTAATTCTCATCATTCGTAAACACTGCAACTTTTGCGCAAACCAGTCAATATACGCCGATTGCGATTTCTTTTACCAAAAATATGAGGAAGAACATAAATCGGCCAAGTCCGATGAAAAAAATCTTTTTTTTGTTTTTTTGGATATGTATTATAGCAAAAAGTAAGAAATATTGTTTTTTTTTTTTTTGCAAAATTGTTGCTTTTTATTTGTTTATAGCGCTAAAAATAAAAACCACAAAGGTGATCAAATGCCACCAAAAGAAAGCTCTATTTGTGGGGAAAAAAAAGGAAGCAAATTTCATTTGGGTACAACATTGCATGACCGCGCAATTGTCAGTTAAAGCGACGCAGTGCCAAATTGCAAAAAAGTGCTTTGGTCCTAAAGGGGGAAATCGTTCTGGGGCTGAAGTGGTTAACAACCATGTTGCTTAGTGGTTTCTAAGGATGCGGATGGCTGCCCGCTCCTTAACAATGCCTATTTATTAACATTAATAAATACACCAGCTAGTGCCGGGCATTAAAATACCGCATGTTTTCACTACTAAAATGCCACAAGACTTCATAAAATAGCTCATGTGGTATTTTAGTAGCATTTTTTTTTGTGAATGCCAAAAACATTTTTAAAAAACGATGAGCAGAATTGTACCGCATTTTTTAAGGGGAACAATACCTCTTTGTGAATGGAACCCACGGTCTCTGCAAGGGCATCCCTGACTCCATGCAGCTGGTGTTGAAATCGTCTGTGTTGACAACGTGGCAGAGCATAACAACTCTAGTCATGTGAAAGTGCTCAGGCCGAGAAATTGGCTGCTAGGCCCTGGTGCTGTCTCAGAAGAGCAGGTCACATGCTCTCCCATACATAAAAGTGCTGGGTATTCTTAGTAGCTGCAGATGAGCAAGCAGCTGTAAGGGAGTCCTAAAAAGTTGAGTAGGGGGGAGGTTCAGTTCTGGCCCAATGCAAGGTTTGACCCAAACTTTCTATATTCAGCAGCAGGGGCGTGGCTAGGGGGTGGCTTCTGAGGCTATAGCCCCAAATCTGGGGCCATAGCCCTGAGTCTCCTACCGCAGGGGTCCCTAACTGCGGGGCCATGGGCGGGCCTCATGTGAGAGCCACGGGCAGGCTGCCTGTGAGAGTCACGGGCGGGCTGACTGTGAGAGCTGCGAGGGGCTGCCTCTGAGACCCGAGGGCAAATGGCTGCCTGTGAAAGCTGTGGGTGGGCAGCTGTCTGTGAGAGCCGCGGGCAGGTGGGCTGCCTCAGAGCCGCGGATGGATGAAAGAAGCGAGTGGGCAGGTGGGTGAGCAGAGATAACACCTCTCTCTACCCGCCCCACATTACTGCTCTTCCGCCCTCACAGCCAGGCCTCTGCAATGTCGGTGGTAGGGCGGGGAGCACAGAGATGACATCATCGCTCATTGCCCGCCCCCTATCACCGCTCTCCTGCCCTCACTCAGAACCAACTGCACCTGCCTCTGTGCTAAATGGACCAGTGCTGCCACCAATGCAGCGACAATGCACATTTGGTGGCACTGGCTTGCATGGCAATCGATCATCTGAATCTGGTGGCAGGCAATGTGCCAAGTGACAATCCGTAAATGATGGCAGGTGATGTGGCAAGTGACAATCCGCAAATGGTGGCAGACGACATAGCAAGTGACAATCCATATCTGGTGGCAGGCGTGGGTGGCAAGTGACAAGCTGCATCTGGTAGCAGGCAGTGGTGGCAAGTGACAATCCGTATCCGTGTGCACCACCACATTATGGGTGTCAGGTCCGAGCATTCCTAGATGAACAGTTTCCTGGAAAGTGGATTGGTCGTCGTGGGCCAGTTGAATGGCCCCCAAGGTCTCCCGATCTGACCCCCTTAGACTTTTATCTTTGGGGTCATCTGAAGGCAATTGTCTATGCTGTGAAGATACGAGATGTGCAGCACCTGAAACTACGGATACTGGAAGCCTGTGCTAGCATTTCTCCTGCGGTGCTGCTATCAGTGTGTGAAGAGTGGGAGAATAGGGTTGCATTGACAATCCAACACAATGGGCAGCACATTGAACACATTTTATAAGTGGTCAGAAACTTGTAAATAACTCATGAAAGAATAAAGTTACGTTAAAACCAAGCACACCATTGTTTTTCTTGTGAAATTCCCAATAAGTTTGATGTTACATAGTTACATAGTTAGTCAGGTTGAAAAAAGACACAAGTCCATCCAGTTCAACCAAAAAAAAACAAAAAACATTTTTATATATATATATATATATATATATATATATATATATATATACATATATATATATATATATATACATATATATACACATACACAACCAAATAATCCCATATACAATCCTTCACCCACAGTTGATCCAGAGGAAGGCAAAAAACCCCAGCAAAGCATGGATTCAATTTGCTATAATGGGGGAAAAAATTCCTTCCTGATTCCCCGAGAGGCAATCGGATTCACCCTGGATCAACTTTACCTAAAAATGTTAGTACCCAGTTATATTATTTACATTAAGGAAACAATCCAGGCCTTTTTTAAAGCAATCAACTGTGCTGGCCAAAACCACCTCTGGAGGGAGTCTATTCCACATTTTCACAGCTCTTACTGTGAAGAAACCTTTCCGTATTTGTAGATGAAATCTTTTTTCGTCTAGACGTAAAGAGTGCCCCCTTGTCCTTTGTGATGACCTTAAAGTAAATAACTCCACACCAAGTTCACTATATGGACCACTTATATACTTGTACATGTTGATCATATCCCCCCTTAATCTCCTCTACTCAAGTGAGAATAAATTCAGATCCTCTAATCTTTCCTCATAGCTGAGCTCCTCCA
>BLSH010407734.1:204678-224665 GCA_018402905.1 Glandirana rugosa
TACGTCTCTTCCACAAGCTATCCCATGTAACCCCCATGTACTTTCTCCAGGAGAATTTTAAACCGAAGGCTCTGTGATAGAATAGGCGTTATGATCGGAACATATTCCTGGGGAGTCGTTCTCATATACATTCACTTTACTACAGAACAGGGAAGGGCTATTGTTTACCATGAGCGGTTCCTACGGGGAATAGGGGTGATTAGAAATTAAATTATTATCTTGGGGACCGTCTCATGTATTCTTTGAGTTTCGTTTAGTGTCCTTAGGTTTGTCCAGGGATATTGGTGTTTTAGTCAAATAAGCGTCAGGATGATGTCGTCGGCGAATAAACTGATTTTGTGGTTATAGGGACCTGTTTGGATTCCTGTGATTTGCTTTGAGTTTCTTATGTACTCTGCCAGGGGTTCTATTATTAAATTAAAGATTAGTGGGGATAAGGGGCATCCTTGGCGAGTACCATTTGTTATCGGGAAGGGACAAGACATCATTTCACTTACATATACTCTTGCTGAGGGGTCCTTATACAAGGCTAGTATTGCGGATAAGATAGTGTCTCGGAAGCCAAATTTTAAGAGGACCTCTTTCATGTACCCCCAATGTACCCTATCGAACACCTTCTCTGCATCTAGTGTCAGAAGCAGAGAAGGCGTTCCGCTACATCTGGCTGCATGAATTAGGTTAAGCATCCTTCTGGTGGCATCTGATGTTTCTCTGCCCCTTACGAAGCCTGTTTGGTCTGTATTAATCAAGGCGGGTAACATTTGTGCTATTCTCATTGCTATGGTTTTGGCATATATTTTTAGATCTGCATTTAGCAAGGATATGGGGCGGAAGTTTTGTGGAGCATCTGGGGGTTTGCCTGGTTTGGGTAATGCGATAATTGTCGCTTCAAGCATTTCAGAAGGCATAGAGGAGGAAGAGGCAGCTTCATTGAATAAATTACTCATGTGAGGGCTCAGTGCACTAAGGTATTGCTTATAGTATTCTCCCGGAAACCCGTCCGGGCCTGGTGCTTTGTTTGGGGGAAGTTTTTGTATCACCTGCTCAATTTCATGCGCAGTGAAAGGGGAGTTTAGAATTTGTAGTTGCTCCTCGCTTAGGGTCGGGAGATCTAATTTGGCGAGGAAATGTCTAATGTCTTCCTGTAGAGGTTGGGGGGTTTCTGAATCATCTTTGAGATTGTATAAGGAGTGATAATATGCACTAAATGCATTTGCTATGTCCTGTGGGTTTGTAACTTTTTGTTTTGTGAGAGGGTGGTGTAGGTACGGGATGTGGCTTTTAATTCTCTGCCCCTTCAGTCGGTTGGCCATTTCTTTCCCCGCTTTATTCGATGTAGAATAGTTTTTGGCCTTCAATTTACGGTATGCTTTTTCATGAATCTCTAGTAGGATAGTTCTTAGCTCCTGGCGTTTAGCTAGTATATTTTGTTGGGATTCTTTGGATGGTTTGGAAATGTTAATAACTTCTAATTTTGAGATTTCCCTCGTTATTTCTTCTATGCGCTGCGTCCTCCTCCTACTGGCCCTTGCAGTTTGTTGAATCAGTATCCCCCTGATAGTCGCTTTATGTGCTAGCCATAAAGAAGTCGGGGAGGACACCGATCCAACATTAACAGTAAAAAACTTGTTTATTTTATCTTGAATGTAATGAGAGTATGGGGGGGTTTGCATGACGTATGAATTTGCTCTCCATAACTTGGATGGTGTGTGGTGGGCATTGCTCGCGAGTGTTATGCTGATTGGCGCATGGTCAGACCACGTTATTGTGCCTATGTCAGCTGCTTGTATTTTTTGTAAGGACCATTTGTCGACTATGAAGAGGTCGATTCTCGAATAAGAGTTGTGTGGTATTGAGTGAAATGTGTATTCTCGTTCGGTGGTATGTAGGCATCTCCATACGTCATGCAACTCGTGCTCTCTCAGAAAGTTAGGTAGGCGGGATGACAGTCTGGTAGAGGGTTTGGTGGTGTCCATATTTTTGTCAGGTGCAAGATTGAAATCCCCACATATGATCAGTGCGCCTTTTCTGACTGCTTTGATTTTTTTCATCAGAGCGTTCAGAAATCTGATTTGGGGCGTGTTAGGTGCGTAAATGCACACTAGTGTACAAAGTAATGAGTTTAGCTTACATATCAGGATGAGGAATCTTCCTTTGGGGTCATTTGTTTTGTCCAAGAGGGTGAAGGGTACCTTTTTGTGTATAGCTATTATCACTCCTTTCCTTTTGGAGATCTGGTTGGATGCCCAGTAAATATGTGGGAAGTTTTTATTATGGCAAAGATGAATGTCTCTTTCGATCAGGTGAGTCTCTTGGATACAAAGGATATCACACTATGCTTGGTTGGCTGTCCTCCACAGAGAATTGCGTTTGGCTGGGTGGTTTAGGCCCTTTGTGTTAATAGAAAGAATTTTAAGAGCCATGTGGGAAATGGTATAGGTTAGTAAGGTTGTAACTCACAGTTAGTTGGTGTGTTCTCTCTTTTCCGGATGGAGCCTGGTCGTGGATCTTTTCGTGTTGGTAACGTGGAGCGTGGTAGTTTATGGAATGTAGTGCAGTCAAGAGGTTGTTGTATTCTTCCTTGGTGTCATGTTCCTGTGGTAACTGGCTTGAGACAAAGATTGTTAAAACATTATAGCGAAAAAAGAAAAAAAACAAGATATGCATAGCTAGCTTCAACTTTCTAGTTGCTAGCTTTCCATGGGGGGTAAAGAGTTCGCTGAGTGAGGACATTAATATTCTGATTGTCACCCAGAGAGAAATTGTGGGTACGGTTCACGTTGTTAACGTTGTGTTATCAGTTTTTGTTCCAAGGCTTGCTCCTTGTTGGGGCGTTGTTCCATTGCGGCGGGACACGTTTGGGTTTGGTGCCTGGATCCGGTGGTGAAGTTGCAATTGGGATGATTCCCCATGTTTTAAGTAGAGCTAGGCTTTTTCCATTGAGGATATTAGGTGGGATTACCCGTTGTAATCAATGGATATTTTGGTAGGGTGCTTCCATTTGTACTGGATGTTGTTATTTCTTAGGGTTTTGGTGATGGTGTTTAATTCTCTTCTTTTGTCTAGAGTGTATTTAGACAAATCTGCAAAGATTTGAATATTCCCATAGGGGTCTGGGAGTTTTCCAAGTGCTCGGGCTTTTTGCAGCACTGCTTCCTTTGTGTTGTAGAAGTGTACCCGCATGAGAACATCCCTTGGGGTTTCTTTGGGTAGGAAGGTCGGCTTAGGCAGTCTATGTATGCGGTCTATATTTAGCCGAAGTGGTGTCAAATCAGGCACTAGGGTTTTGAAGAGGCCCTCTGCATATTTGGTTAGGTCTTGCTGGAGGACGCTTTCTGGGACCCCCCTTAATTTAACGTTGTTTCTTCTCGAGCGGTCCTCGAGATCCGCTAGTTTGGCCCTGATCCATTGTCTGTCTTCTTCTCCCTCCTCTTGTGCGTCTATGAGGTCGTTTACAGTGGTAGCTATGTCAGTGATTGCTGTTTCCACCTGATCAACCCTGTCTCCCATTATGGCTATTTCTTTAGAGAATTTGCGGGTAATGCTAATAAATTCTTCATGCATGGAGCGATGAAGGGTTAGGAGCATATCTTTCATCTGTGTGTCCAGCACAGGTTGGTTTGTGGTAGGAAATTCCTCAATAGGGGAAGTGTATGTCCTTGGCTGGTGTTGATGGGGAGAGGATGTACTATCCCCTTGTGGAGGGTCCTCGGAGTCAAGTCTCATCCTTGCCTTGGCTGGACTTGAACATGGTGGGCTCGGGGGGAGATCTGTGAGTTGGGAGAGACTGTCTGATCCTTCACCATCTGCGTCAGGTAGGTCAGAGTAGTGATTGGAGTGGGATAACCTTTCTGGTCTTTCAGTACCCTCTCTGCGGTGTTCTGGCCAATGGAAGTAGGCTGTAAGTTTTTTTGGCTTGCAGTCACCCTGTCCCTTCCTGGACATGGTGATAGATTGATAATGTGTCTTATGGTTAATGCAGTTAATGTGACCGTGTAAATGCTGGTCGTCGCTAGTCGCTCTCTGGGTGTTTATCCCATTTAAGGTGTCATCAGGCTGCTCTGGTGATGAGGCCTAGCTGGTGGCCTAGCCTGTGGCAAAGTTTTGTATGCCTCGAGGGCGGTGTATTTCGTGCAGTACGTGGGCTTCAGGCGTAGGGAGAGGGTGTATGTGTCCCCTTGGCTGGTTTAGCGGACCCGAATTGTGTTTTAGGGGGTCTCCGCAGCCGCTAGTAGCGTTGCGGCCTAGTCGCGGGAGAAGCCGCGGAGCTCTGCGCCGAAACTCTCCGAAATTGCACTCTCTTGTAGGGGATTGTGTGGGGGACACTCCCTGGGTGATTATATCCACTCACCGGTGCCTGGTATATGAGGATGCCCGTGGGTTTTGTTCTGGAGCCCGGAGCTCTTCAGTTATGCGTCCTTCGCCTTCAGCGTCCAAGCCACGCCCCCCCCATCTATGGAGATTTTACCTCCCCCAAACTGCAAATGTAAACAAGTTCTTACTGGCCTGAGCCCCCTATCATAGTTGCCTTTTAGGGGATGTCGTGGAAGAAGAACAGAGAGGGACGCAGTACGACAAGGACCGAGAGGGATGCCAGGGACAGAGAGGGATGCAGTACGATGAGGACAGAGAAGGATGCCAGGGACAGAGGGGGATGCAGTACGACGAGGACAGAGAGGGATGCCAGGGACAGAGAGGGATGCAGTGTGACCAGGACAGAGAGGGATACCAGGGACAGAGAGCGACACTGGGCAGACAGGGACAAAGAAGGACGCCATGGGGGGAATCAGAGAGGGACACTGTGGGGGGGGGGCGGGGGTAGGAAAAAGTTCAGAAAGCAGCACAGCCTCACCCGATGCTTGCAATAACCAGGTGGCCCTCTCTGTGTGACCCAAGTTTGGTATTTTTATTGCCTATAGTTCGGGAGAACGATCCCCAAACCTGGTGCTCCTCCCATAGACTCCAATGTTAAGTCCGAAATTCACCCAACAATTGCCAGTCACTTTGGGGACCTGGTACGGCCAAAACCATAGGTGCTGGAGGTCCCAACTTTGAACCAGCTATTTCCCAGGGGGCCCTCTCTATGTCACCCAAGTTTGGTATTTTTATCGGCTATGGTTCTGGAGAACAGTGTCCCCAAACTGGGTGTCCCCCTCCCATAGACTCCAATGTTAAAATACACTAAAGTCTTTGTTGTAAGGGCCCCTTGAGACACTGGGGCTCCTTACAACATTACTGCCTGTACCCCCTGATGGCGACCCTGTTGACAGCTTCCTTCAGCCACTAGTTAAATATTTTTATTGTTCTAACAGGTTTGCTTTAAATTGCCATTTCAAAAACCTGTTAAAACTTTTCACAACATTTCGTATAGCACTAAGTTAGAAATGTGTCTATTCTCTAACCACTTAACCACTGGGCACTTAAACCCCCTTAACAACCAGACCGATTTCCAGCTTTCAGTGCTCTCACATTTTGAATGACAATTACTCAGTCATGCAACATTGTACCCACGTGAAATTTTTGTCCTTTTTTTCACACAAATAGAGCTTTCTTTTGGTGGTATTTAATCACGGCTGGGTTTTTTATTTTTTGTGCCATAATTAAAAAAAGACCGAACATTTAGTAAAAAAATGCATTTTTCTTTGTTTCTGTTATAAAATTTTGCAAATTAGTAAATTTTCCTCATAAATTTTGGCCAAAAGATATGCTACATATCTTTGGTAAAAAAAAAACAAAACAAATTAGTGTATATTATTTGGTCTTTGTGAAGGTTATAGAGTCTACAAGCTATGGTGCCAATCACTGAATATTGATCACACCTGATGTACTGATGGCCTATCTAATTTCTTGAGACCCTAATAAGCCAGGAAAGTACACATACCCCCCCAAATGACCCCTTTTTGGAAAGTAGACATTCCAAGGTATTTAGTAAGAGGCTTGGTGAATTTTTTGAAGTTGTATTTTTTCCCACAATTCTTTGCAAAATTAAGATTTTTTTTACAAAATTGTCATATATTAACAGGTTATTTCTCACACCCAGCATATGTATACCACAAATGACACCCCAAAATATATTCTAATACTCCTCCTGAGTATGGCGATACCACATATGTGAGACTTTTACACAGCATGGCCACATACAGAGGCCCAACATGCAGGGAGAACCATCAGGCGTTCTAGGAGTATAAATTACACATATCATTTCCTGACTACCTCTTGCACTTTTGAAGGTCCTGGAGCACCAGGACAATTGAAACGCCCCAAAAAAATGACCCTATTTTGGAAAGCAAACACCCCAACGTATATTCTAGGAGGCATAATGAGTCTTTTGAACATGTCATTTTTTCCACAAGTTTTTGGAAAATGTGGAAAGAAAATGAAAACGCATTTTTTTTTTTTACACAAAGTTGTCAATTTATACAATATTCCTAACACACAGCATATACATAGCAAAAATTACACCCCAAAATATATTCTGCTACTCCTCCTGAGTATGGCAATACCACATGTGTGACACTTTTACACAGCCTGGCCACATACAGAGGCCCAACATGCAGGGAGCACTGTCAGGTGTTCTAGGGGCATACATTTCAAATTGAATTTGACTACCTTTTACACTATTGTGAGACACTGTGGTGGCATGGATAAGCACTGTAGTGGCATGGATGGGCAGTGTAGTGGCATGGATGGGCACTGTAGTGGCATGGATGGGCACTGTAGTGGCATGGATAGACACTGTAGTGGCATGGATGGGCACTGTAGTGGCACGGATGGGCAGTGTAGTGGCATGGATGTGTCACGGATGAGAACTGATGTGGTATGGATGAGCATGAATGAGGCACAAATGAGCCATGGATGGGGATGGATGAGCCGTGGATGGGGATGGATGAACATGGATGGGGATGGATGAGCAGGGATGAGGATGATTGAGCATAGATGGGTATGGATGAGCAGGGATGAGGATGACTGAGCATGGATGGGGATGGGTGAGCACGGATGGGGATGACTGAGCATGGATGGGTGGGTGAGCAGGGCTGGGTGGGTGAGCATGGATGGATGGGTGGGTGAGCATGGCTGGCTGGGTGAGCACAGCTGGGTGGGTGAGCATGGATGGATAGCTGGGTGAGCATGGATGGGTGGATGAGTATGCATGACTGGATGGGTGAGCATGGCTGGATGGGTGAGCATGGATGGGTGAGGATGGGTGGCTGGGTGAGGATGGCTAGGAGGGTGAGGATGGCTGGGTGGGTGAGCATGGATGGGTGAGGATGGCTGGCTGGGTGAGGATGGCTGGGTGGGTGAGCATGGATGGCTGGCTGGGCGAGGCTGGATGGATGGATGCGGGGTGCAGCCTGTCACACAGCAGCACTGTGGGCACTACACATCCTGCCCACAGCGCTGCTGCATTTAATCTTTCCCCCTCTCCTCATACACTGCACCGATCAGTGTGGAGAGGAGAGAGAAAAGCCGGAACTTCCACCGGCTTGTTTATATTGTGATCGCTCTGTCATTTGACGGAGCGATCACGTGGTAAAAAGCCACTGCGAGCAGCCATTCACCGCGATCTGTGAAGCTGGGCGGTCACGGATGTTCCCGGGTGCGCGTTCATGGGAGGACGTCATTGTGCGCCCTCCCAGAGTTAAGCAACTGCCCTGTAGCCGTCATTTGACTATAGGGCGGTTGTTAACTGGTTAAAGTATTTTTTATTCTCGCAAAAAAAATAGGCAAAAGCTAAATATAAAAATTATTTTTCCTTTTTAAGAATATATGTGTTTTCATAGCTAGAACATGATGAAATAACAAATATCAACCTGCGCAATTATCACAATCACACCAGGGAGCAAGCTAGCACATGGTAGTGATAATCCTCCACCTCAATATGTGCAACAAAATATGTAATGCAGCACTACCTTTACTAAACTCAATTAAAAGAAAAAACACTTTCATAATCAAGTGATATAAAAATAAAGGTGACAGAGCTCTAAATATTACTAACAAAACAGCATTGCGTGAAAACTAAAGCTAAATCATAACTAATCCAACAAGTGTGTTAATGTTTTACACATTAAAGTTAACATATGAAGTGTTAAATAGCTAAAATACTTTGAACAATCCACAAATGTACAGTATGTGCACAACAAAATAATAAAGTCCCAATCCGGTTGAGTCCCCAAGGTATTCATATTCCTTTAAGTTACACACTGTGAAGTGCAGCCCAATCACCAGTGTCACTTCTACCTTCTCACCTAAATATTTTGACCTCTACAAGGAAATTAGTTCTAACATGTTTGTATCCCTACAGGGATGAAATATTGTTCAGTCATCCAGATCAAGAGTTGTTTTTAGGTCTGCTAGAACAAAGATTCCTCTGCATAATACTCATCACTATATATGTATCCATATGAAAGAGAAAAAACTCTCATAGTGCTTTTTTCAGCAATAAAAAGCATTAAAAACAGTCTCAAGCAGATTAATAAAAGCAATTAAACCAATCCAATATACACTATGTTACCAAAAGTATTGTGGCACCTGCCTTTACATGCATATGAACTTAATAATGGCATCCCAGTCTTAGAACATAGGGTTCAGTATTGAGTTGGCCGATCTTTTGCTGCTATAACAGCTTCAACTCTTCTGGGACGGCTGTGCACAAGGTTTAGGAGTTTGTCTATGTGAATGTTTGACCATTCTTCCAGAAGCGCATTTGTGAGGTCAGGTACTGATGTTGAACGACACCTCCCAAAGGTGTTCTATCAGGTTGAGGTGCAGACCAGTCAAGTTCCTCCACCCCAAACTTGCTCACCCACCCTATATTGCCAACAGTATTGGGCTACCCCTCCAAATTATTTGGTGGAGGGGGAATTGTGGTGTGGGGTTGTTTTTCAGGGGTTGGGCTTGGCCCCTCAGTTCCAGTAAAGGGAACTTTTAAGGCGTCAGCATATCAAGACATTTTGAACAATTTCATGCTTCCAACTTTGTGGGAACAGTTTGGGGTTGGCCCCTTCCTGGTCCATTATGACTGAACACCAGTGCACAAAGCAAGGTCCATAAAGACATGGATGAGTGAGTTTCTCCCAACTATATCACCAATACTTTTGGTGATATAGTGTATGTAAATCAAACGGATGGTACCAATTGCATGCCTCACCACTACTCTACTTGATCCCGAGTACCCAGTAGCATGATGGAGTAATTCAAATTGCAGACTCCACCCATTTAAGCATATCGTCCTGCAGTGGGACTTCTGAAGGTATTTCTATTTTATATGGATGCATATGTTGGAATGTGTATAATGTAAAGGAATCTTTGTTCTGGAAGGAATAAAAGCAACTCTTGATCTGGATCACTGAGCAGAATTTCCTCCCTATGAGGATACAAACATGGTAGACCTCATTTCCTTGTAGAGGTCATATTATGAAGGTGAGCAGGTTGGAGTGACACTGGTGAGCGGGCTGTACTTCACAGTGTGTAATTTAAAGGAGTACACACACCTTGTGGACTCGCCTGGATTGGGACTTTATTATTTTGTTGTGCACATGTATTTGTGGATTTTTCACAGCATTTTGGTTTTTTAACACTTCATATGTGAACTATGAGATGTGTTTTACACATTAACACACTTGTTGAATTTATTATGATTTTGCCTTAATTTTCACATAGTGCTGGTTTGTTAGAACATGATGAACCTAGATTACTTGCAATATGATCAAATCGAAGCTATATATCATGGAGATAGCAGACAGAATAGAAAAACAATCAAGTACTGTAAATAATGTACTGTTATTAATCTAACAGAGCTTCATAAATTAAGCTTTAAAAGAGGTTATGATGAGGTCTAATTGGTTTATTGTAGACCACATATAAATGGATAGTTATGATGCCTTAATTATCAGGCAGCAAATAAGTCAGTGTAATCACTTATCTCATTCTAATCAGTCTGAGAAAATTAGCATCATTTGCTTCAAGATGCTATAAAATTAAATTCTTTAGACCCACCAAGTCACAATGCAGACCACTATAATGCAGAGGAACTTGACCCAGTAATACATAGTAGGAAAGATCATTATATAGAAATCCATTTTTATTTGAAGGAAAGTAAAGCTGTTTAGGTAGAAAGCTGTCTACATACCTCCAGTGGGGTGATACTTTCTTTCTTTAGAGGATCAATTGTCAAATTTGCTGCAGAATATAAAATTCAGAAAATCAACTTTTGTGTCAGGTTCAGTGTCAATGGGCTCTGATTGGCAAATGGAACTTGTTTTTTTTAAATAAGTGTGAGACATTCTGAGATCGTTAGTAATGCATTGCGGGTACTTTTGATCCGCAGTTGAACTTCTTCAAGCTGCTTTGTATTCCCATAGACTTGTATAGAGAGAATCCGTTGTAATGGCAAACAAAAGCCCATTCACACTGCTACTGTTAGTCAATGAAATTGCTGTAGAATATTTGTCTATTTGTCTAAGTTTAGTAAAAATAAAGCTGGCATCTTTCTCCTCCAATCCCCCCTACCCCCTACCATCATAATCTTATGATTATAGAGCTGAGGGACCTGTCATACGCACTTACCAAGAGTGCCAACTATGCTCACCATTTCCCCCCACCTCCACCATTCATAGAAGCTGTACCATAGCTTCTATGAATGACAGGCTGTTTTTCATTAATAGAAGCTATTGTACAGCTTTTATGAATGGAGAAGGTGGGAGGAAATGGTTAGCATAGTTGGCACTCTTTATGAGTGCATATGACCAGTCCCTCAGCTCTATTAACCCCTGGCAAGGGGTGTCAGAGCGATTGGAGGAGGGAACGAAAGCAGGAGCCAGCAGCACAAGGGACACATCAAATTGATAGGAAGTAATGTAACTTGTGCTGACTTTTTTTTGGATTAAACTTTAATATGTGTATACAAAACATTTAATAAGTAACAGCAAGATGGTTAATAAAATGGTTTTCTTTGGATAAAGCACATAATACGTATTCAAGCTGACCAACTACATCAAACTGATAACTTTATCACCAGTCCCTATACTGTCAGTAAAATGCTAAATACTCGCATGCACATAGCATGCTTTAATGCCAATTTAATGCCAATATGGAGAAAACTAGCACAGCTTGAGAGGTTATACAGAACAAGGTCTAGTTACTGACCTGGACGATGCAACAGAACCAAGGAAATGTCTGCTCAAATACACAGCTTACATATTTTCAAAATAGGTGATAGAAGAGTTTAGCCTCATTTAAAACATGTTAATATTGTTTGCTTTTGAGCACAAGCATATTTTATGTGTGGTCTTCATATTCACTGTTTCCCATATGATACAGCAATTTGACTTTGGAGTGAAATGCATAAATCAATCAGAATCAGCCATTCAAGTTTATAGCCACAACATACGATGAGGCTACACAAACTCAGCACAGGTTGTGCAGACCAGCCTTTTCCAACCAGGATGCCCAGGCACACTGGGGTGCCTTGAGGTTTCTTCAGGGGTGCCTTGGTAAAATGCCTAAAATTGCCCCAAAATTGTATACAAGCCAGCAGATGGATGAAGCCTGCCTTTTAGTTACACAAAGCCACAGGTTTTTATTGTGCGTCATTACGACGTCACCGGCATCCTAACAACCAATGACCCTCCCCTGCCCCTCTCTGTCAGTGCTGGGGTCACATTAGCTGAGTGATGGAGAAAAATTGAGGGAGAAGAGAAACATTGGAATACTAGTCAGTACCAGTGTGCAAATGTATTGGATTTGGAAGAATAAAGTACCTCTAATGCTGGGTGTCCTACGTGTGTCTATGTTCATGTATAGAGTTGAGCGAACCCGAACTGTAAAGTTCGGGTTCGTACCGAACTTTGGGGTGTCCATGACCCGGACCCGAACACAGACATTTAAAAAAAAGTTTGGGTTCGAGTTCTGGGTTTGGGTATTTGATCACACATGTTGAATAGCTGCAGGGCAGCCAATCAACAAGCGTTTCACTGGTTTGCCCTTAGAAGCCATCACAGCCTTGCCTACTAATGGCATGGCTGTGATTGGCCAGTGCATCATGTGACCCAGCCTCTTTATAAGCTGGAGTCACTTAGTGCTGCATGTCACATGCTCTCTGGGTAGTGTAGGGAGAGGATGCCGCCGGTGCTGTGAGGGACAGATTGCAGATAGATAGGTAGAGATTACTACTACTACTGCTTTTAGGGACAGATTGCAGATAGATAGATAGGTAGAGATTACTACTACTACTGCTTTTAGGGACAGATTGCAGATCTCATCCTGCATTACAGAAAGATCTGACTGGACTAGGTAGAGTCTACTGCTTAGAGGGACAGATTATTGTTCTAAAATCATCTTCTAGTTCTAAGGGACTAAGGTTCTGTTGCTGTAAGGGACAGATCATTGTTCTAAAATCATTTTGCAGCCCTCTAGCACGTTCCAGGACACTTTTACAGTCATATTTGTGTCCCGAAAAGTTCGGGTCCCCATTGAATTCAATGGGGTTCGGGGTAAAGTTCGGGTCAAGTTCGGTACCGAACCCGGACTTTTTTCAGAAGTTCAGCCAAACCCACCGAACCCGAACATCCACGGGTTCGCTCAACTCTATTCATGTATTATGTAAAACTGAATAGTTTTTTTACAGTTTAGAATGTGGTGCCTCGAGACTGTCCATAATTTTAAAGGGTGCCTTGACTGAAAAAAGGTCGAGAAACACTGGGGTAGACCAATGTTCGTGTACTGTTATAGTGATAACTATATACGCAATACCTATGGGGTTATGGAGTTTAATTAAATGTAGCTGTGCATTGTAAGTATTTTTCAATTTTCTTAGTATCTATTTTTACCATACACTTAAAAGCAATGCTCTGTTACATAGAAAAGAAAACACCCTTTGGCAATCATGCGTCTCATTGTCACTGTGAAGATTATACGTGGTCTACACCAAAAAAATTACTATATAAATAGCTGTTAAAGGAAGCATTTCTTGAAAGAAACACAGGCACTGCTCTTGCTGTTTTCTCTTTCATAAAATGCTAGTTTTATGGCTGTCTTGCTGGCCTTCTGTTTCATTACTATGGAGGAACTAATAACTAGCATTGAAAATAAACTTTGACCCAAGTTTGTCTCAAATGGAGCACAGAAAATCAGCTTTTAAAGCAAAGTTCCACCCAGTTAAAAGTCAGCAGGTACAAAAAGTGTAGCTGCTGACTTTTAACAATCGGATGCTCACCTGTCCCTGGCTCCAGCAATGAGGTCACCCGAGGGCTTGCTCTTCTCCCCAGAACAAATTCATTTTCTATACCACATAGCAAAGCATGGTTGAAATCATATTTTGCTATTTCTTTTATTACTGGCGTTGATAAAGGCTGCTGGTGGTCTAATTCATCCAAAATTTGAGACCACTATGAAACAGTTGCTTCATTGTAATAAGAGTGTCTTTGCTGAACAATAATTAAGGAACAAATATTGCTCAGGGACACGAAACAAGATACATATTGTATGTGACTGACATGCCTAAATATCTTGCGAAAATAAAAATCATTTGTCAAACTACTACTGCAGTCATAGTAACAAAGCCTTTATGCTACAGTCAGAAATATTATTAATTTTAACTTAAAGATGAAAGCATACCAAAAGATTTGTAAATCCTTTTAGTTAGTCTTGTGACTGAAACACCCTTGCCATTTACTACTAGTCTGCTGACTGGACAGTGAAGGAGCATAAATGGGCAGTAACAATTTGCCTCTTCTGTAAACATTTTTGCAGTGTTAGACTGACAGCAAGTGCAAAGCAATTGATCCTTGATTGGCTCAGAGAGCTATATTTAAAACATATATTATTTGCTTTTTATTGAATACATTCCTAGACTAAAGGATGTTATTAATATATGCATGCAATCAAACTTTAAAGCAAGTTATATATAAGTTTTCTATGGCCAGAGTAAGTAGTGTATACAGAGGCGGCTCTAGGCTTTGTGAGGCAAAACAAGACAATCGTTTCATCACAAATGACATCATCAGGGGACCCCTGATGATGTCA
Organism: Glandirana rugosa; assembly: GCA_018402905.1. Taxonomy (NCBI): domain Eukaryota; kingdom Metazoa; phylum Chordata; class Amphibia; order Anura; family Ranidae; genus Glandirana; species Glandirana rugosa. The sequence continues at coordinate 218,701 of BLSH010407734.1, forward strand.
ATTGTGATGAAACAATCATTGGGACTGATACGCTCATACACTGCCGCAAAGACGCAATCCCTTTTTTGAAACCTGGAAAGGATTTTATCTGTATGTTTTTCCGACACGTTCTCGGCCAGAACTTTGCAACTGTCCTATGTAAGTGCAACACTTGTTTTAATAAGTTGAACCCGAGGTGGTATCACACTATTCGGGTTACCTGTTTCTTATGTACTCCGTCACTGAGGTCCACTGACACTACGTCCTGCTTGCTGTGAACCCTAGGGTACATACTGCTTACAGACATAGGAGAGGAAAAAATGTTTGGACCCCTTTCACGGAGGATCAGTGATCTACTCAAACGTTGTATGATCTCCCTGAATAAAGGTGATCACTGGCATTCTGGTAAGCCTTTACTCTTGCTATGGTGATAGGTGTCACGCTGTTGGAGGTTTGATTGCTGTTTTCAACACCCTTTCCTTCTATGGGACCTTCTGTTAATAGAATCCAGCCTTTATGAACTTTTTGCACGAGTCACTTTATCTCACATGAGTTGTTATATTATATATGAACTATAAGATAGCACATAGCACTTTAATCAGATGTGTTGCTGTTCATGAATTAAATGGCTTTGCAGTTTTTATATGAATGATACACAATTGTTTGAGTCACTTGCACATCATTTGGGAATAATATGCTAATTTGCACATCATTTATGTTATTTGCACAAATTGTACTTTATTTTAGCGCTGCACAATGCAGAACTGCTGATTTGACATCATAGTTTCATAGTAGGTAAAGTTGAATAAAGACAATAGTCCATCCAGTTCAACCTGTGTAGGTACACGTGTGTCAGTGTCTATAATTATTTCCCATATCTATGTATGTTGTGTTCTTTAAGATGCACATCCAAGAGTCTCTTAAAAATATCAATACGCTCCGCAGCCACCACCAATTGTGGAAGAGAGTTCTACATCCTTATTGCCCTGAAAACCCCCCTGTGCAGTTTAAGGTTAAAAAACCACTTCTCCTCCAATCTCATTGTGTGGTCCCATGTCCTCTTACACTCCTTGAGATTGAATCGTTTTTTCCTATGCTGGGATCACCATTGAGGTATTTGCATATCTCCTCTCAAGTGTCATTTCTCCAGCGAGAATAAATTTAGTGTTTGCAGTCGTTCCTCGTAATTGAGGTCCTCCAGTCCCCTTATTAGTTTTGTTGCCCTTCTTTGGACTCTCTCCAGTTCCAGCACATCCCTTCTGAGAACTGGTGACCAGAACTGGACAGAATACTCTAAATGTGGCGTAACCAGAGTTTTATAAAGTGGTAGGATTGTCATTCTATCTCTGGAGTATATCCCTTTTTTTATGCATGCTAAGATTCTGCCAGCTTTCACAGCTGCAGCTTGACATTGCATGCTATTGCTCAATCTGTCATCTACTTGGTCCCCCAGATCTTTCTCCATCCTTGATTCCCCCAGCGGTTCTCCCCCTAGTGAGTAGTTTGCATTTATGCTTTTTGCCCCCAAGTGCATTACCTTATATTTTTACACTTTAAACCTCATTTGCCATGTATTTGCCCACTCCACTATTTTGTTCAGGTCTTTCTGTAAAATTACTATATCCTGATGTGAAGTTATTGCCCTGTTTAATTTTGTGTTGTCCTCAAAAACTGAGATTGAGCTATTTATTCCATCCTCTATATTATTTATGACTAAATTGAATAGAAATGGTCCCAAGACAGAACCATGGGGCACCCCACTTACCACTTCAGACCAGTCTCACTACACGTTATTTATCACTACCCTTTGGACACGCCCCTGTAACCTGTTTTTTACCCAAGAACAAACCCTGTGGTCCACGCCTGCAGACCTCAGCTTGTAGATTAAGCACTTATGGAGGACTGTATCAAATGCCTTTGCAAATCCAGGTACACTAAATCTATGGGCCTTCTCCTGTCTACATGGCAGCTCACTTCCTTGTAGAATGTTAAAGGATTAGTCCGGCATGAACAACCTTTCGTAAACCCATGCTGATAACTACTTATGATATTTTTTTTGTCAGTAAATTTTTGGATATAGTCCCTTATCACCCCCTCCAATAATTTACCAACAATTGATGTTAGGCTGACTGGCCTGTAGTTTCCAGGGATTTGTCTCGGTCTTTTTTTTGAATATTGGTTCCACTTTGGCTTTTCTCCAATCAGTTGGTACAAATCCTGTCAGAATGCTGTCCACAAAAATTAGGAACAATGGTCTGGCTATAACATGACTGAGTTCTCTGAGGACTCTCAGGTGTAAGCCATCTGGTCCTGGTGATTTATTTTTATTAAGTTTACTAAGTCTTTCCTTCATTCTGGCCTCTGTTACATCAGAAAGCTGTGTCTGGCCAGGTACCAAAGTAAAGTGGTCCAAGAGGATAAGACATGCGAAAAGAAGGAAGTTTGTGGTAGGGAGGACCAAATACATTTTTCCTCTTCTAAATATAAAAGCTGTCCATATTTGGGATTATATTCAAACATGTACACTATTCCTCTCAATACACTTAAAGTAATATAAAAAAAGGTAAAACATTTGTTTTCATTATGGATTGAGTAAGGGAGGGAGATTTCCCTTCAAGTTCTGTCCCACAGCAAACAACAGAAAGTGAGAGGAAATCCAGGGTCATTGGAACCATTGTCCTCACTGGAAGATTTCCCATCTATTCTTTCTCTGGTGACAACCCAAAATTTGTGATTTTCTTCTACTTTCACTTTTGAGGATAATGGTAAACAGGACAGACAGAGAGAGTTAATCTCCTTAATGGAGTCACAGACAGCAATAAAAACCTAACAGGTGTTCTAATCCCTCTCTAATCTATCAAAAAAAAAAAAACTTTTGTCTTTAGTTATATTAACTCTAACTCTAGTTATAACTCTAACTATGACCTAAAACAAATATAACCCCCCAAAATTAATACTCCCTCATTGCTTCCGAAAAGCTACAGGATCTGAAAGTGCCAGGAACACAGTGCTTGTAACTGTTCAGGAATGCAGTTCTCACTCTATGTAATTGAGACAAGCAGTGTTTATCTCTAATGGATTGTCAGTAAGTATTATCAGTAAAAGGGTGATAATTTCAGCAATCTATATATGCTTGCAGACTTTATCTCCTGACAGTTGGAAATGTTTAACACTTGTATTTAATTGGTATTCCTACTTGCCGCTTATTTTTTCCTGCTTAAACAGCAGGTACAGTACAGTTTTTTCTAAATATTGTGAAAACTATTGAATGTCACATACAATATTTTTCTAATGATTGAAACGCCTCAAATGTGTGTTCCAGTTACTACAAGAGACAAAGTTAATGTTTTCCAAGGTAACAAGAATTACATAGTCACATTTAGACTGTGATAGCTGTGCCTGCAATGAAGTAAAAACTTTTCAGGCTTGCACAGATGTAGCATCCTCCTAGGTAGGATGCTAGGTCTGGTTAGGCAAATGTAGATCTTTGGCTCTCCTGTAATCAGTTGCACCATGTGTGATTGCTTTGGGCTTCTCTAGGTTCTACAGGGTGCAGGTTTGATTACTTACCCCTGTTTTCTGGAGGTTGCCAAAATCTAATAGGTGGAAGAGTGAAACAGGCAGTCTGAATATATATGCAGCTCCAGCCAATTCCTGGGAGGTAGATGGTGATTGGAGGATGCATAAATAGTTTGGAAACACAGAGAGAGGGGTTCTTTCCCTGGAGGAGAAGTTACCAGACAGAAAGGCTGCCTGCTTTTCCTGAACATCCTGCTGAAACTCCAGCCAGCTCATCGAGGTCCCAGCTGTGACAAGCTGGGGGGGCCTCTCCAGCCACAAGCCCTGTAAGAGCCAAAAAGGAGTGCAACTGAGGATCTGCCCTGGAGGCTTCACAGAGGAGTTCTGCTGGCTGGGGTCTGAGGGAGACATTCCAAACCTTGGGGGACACTGTGAGTACAGACCTAAGGGACAAGGATCTCAGTGATTGTTGCTTATGTTAACCCCTCCTGCACAGTATAAGGCTTTCCTGACCTGGGACATTGCTACAGGTGCCCCAGTGCTGTCCACTTTATGTCCTACTACTAAGGGGATTGGGCCAAGAAGCTGCTACAAGGGGAGAGTGTCCTCATCTTTCCTGTTAGTGTTCTGGAGTATCCCGTAGCTCCCTGAACCCCATCAAGGGTAACTTATGATAAACTTTTGAAAGGTCAAGCCCTAGACTATTTTTCTGAGCCAGAGGAGTGGAAGTTACTGTTTGCCTGGCTACTGCTGCACAAGCAAGAAGAGAAGCTGGGACACAAATTGGCAACCCTTGCAGGGGTAGCTCTACACAAATATTCCCAAAAAATATGAATATTACATTTTTGTAAAGCAGGAAAATAAAATAATAATAAATAAAATAGTAAATAGATAGGAAAGTATATCATATTTACCTGTTTTAAACTTTTTTTTCATTTTTCAGTTACTTCCTAGTTTCCAGGCCTAGTCAAATGATGTCATACATCCGCTTCCCAGGAGTCTTCAGGAGAGGAGGAGGGGAGGAGGGAAGGAGGGAAGGAGGGGAGGATGGGTTTCTTAGCTAAGCACATCTGCCTACATGTCTGAGCTAAGGGCAGATGGATTTCAGGAAGTAAATTGCATAGATTTAAGACAGGCACTGCAAATTGTGGCACCACATCCTATAGATACTGAAAAACAAAGAAAAAAAAGGAAAGAAGAAGGACTTTAACGGCTGCCCACTAATCCCAAGTGAAAAGGAATGACAACCATACTAAACCATTGGTTAAAACATTGATTTATTTGAATACATTAAAATAAAGTGTCGGTATGTACACCCAAAGGGGATACACTCCACTGGTGAAAGTTACATACAAAGTCAAATAAAAAATATATATAAATGAGAAAAGGTTTAAACATCAGACATCGACCACCGTAAAAAAGGCCCACATGTGCTGCACAGGATGTAGATGGCAAATTGTCCGGGAGTCTAAGCAGGCCTGATGGTCAAATGGGTTGATGCCGGTGATAGGGGATAGGGGAACGCAACCACCGGCGATCCCCTATCACCGGCAGAAGTATTAGCACATGAACAATGCGTACGTGCACGAATGTTGGCATAAGCTCGCACTGGCTATCTGGTGCTGGGAATTTGGCTTATTTTACATCGCCCCCGCAATGGGCAGCCTCCGGATGCCCATCTGGGTCATCTTCTTGGAGTGAGTTTAGAAAAACTTTCTTACCAGTCTTGGGGCATGAACATTGCCTTCCGGTTTCCATGAGTTTTCTTCTGGACCATAACCCTTCCACTTAATTAGATACTGAATGAGACCTCTCCTCTTTCTACATTCCACAATGGCCTCGGTTTCATATTCTTTCACATTGTGCTGCTACACTTATCATGTAAACATAATGCTATGCATAGTTATAGTAATGTTTGTATAGTTGGTTGTTATACTGCCATCTTGTGGTTGTTTTTGATATTGCATTATCCTATCCTGTTTTCTAAGTGTGTTCCCTCCCATCCTCTGAGAGGTAATTTCCCCTTCCTGGTTCACTCTGTGATGTAACTTCCTCTTCCTGGTTCTCCTCTCTCTGTCTCATGAGGAAGAATATGGCCACACATTTGTAGGGCGCACACAATCTGCTAGCATCCTGGAACACATTACCATGTTTTGACCTGCAGATACCATCTTCCAACCATCTGCCACATTTGTTGTATGTTGTACCTGCTATTTGCAATAAATCTACGATTATGGAAGAATCAGTGTCTGGTGAGTTCAAGCTATCTGATAAAGACTGGTTATATCTGCTTATACAGGGCAGGCATAGAGGTCTCAGCAAGGGATAAAGTCACTATTACAGCAGTTGGAGTCAGAATACTCATCAGGAACCAGGTTATGGCCAGGAAATGGATCTGTAACAGCAGGTTTTAATAGAGACACATGAAAAACTGGATGGGTTTTATACATTTCTGATAGAGAAAGTT
>BLSH010407734.1:294523-307874 GCA_018402905.1 Glandirana rugosa
ATTAATGGTCGTCTAGATTACACGATGCGGTTTTTATACAAAAAAACCTTAATGAAGGTCTATGATGTGAGTACCTCAATTGGTAACTAGAGTAAGTTGTAAATGGATCCGGTAGGGTAGACGGACTATGCCAAGGATCTCTACAAGAGTGTTCTTGAGTGAACTTAAGTAAGTACAATTACACCTTGAGTATAAGAGCGTGACTGATAAAGAATCAACTGTTTTTCCGAGAACGTTTTTTTATCTTTTAGTCTGTAAAGAAGTTAATTCACCAGTCCAGTACGGGGTCGATCATATTAGTAGTGGTTATGTAGTTATGATGTCGGAGACTAATCACAACTCGAATAGCAGAACCCCGGACCGAACCCAAACGTTTTTTGAAATGTCCGTGTTCGGGTCCGGGTCCCGGACACCCAAAAGTTTGGTACGGACCCGAACGTTACAGTCCGGGTTCGCTCAACACTAATCAGAGGCTGTAGTATTGATGTATTGGTGATGATTATACTAGCTGGGGCATGACCTGACCACTTAATTGAAGAAATGTCTGATTTTCTATTTTTTTGCAAGAGCCTTTTTGTCAACTAAGAAATAGTCAGTGCGAGAATATGAGTTCCACATTAACATGAATGAATTCAAGTGAGTTCTTGTGAGAACATCTCTAGGAACCGTATCAGGCAGATGGGATGGCCTAGGTAAATGTTGAATGAGATCAATGGTTAACTCCATGAGTGTAGTATCTGGAAGTAATTCCAAAAAAACATATTTTTGGCGTAGCACATTAGATCTGCTGGTAATTAGAGTTGGGTGTGTGGTTTGGCCCGAGCATGAGTTTGGGCCAAACATTGACTGTTCGCCTGTTTGACGAACACCCGATTTATTGGGGCGTTTGACTGTTTGTTTGGCCCACCGAATGATCACAATGCACTGTGCCACCGCACAGTGCATTGGAAGCCCTGATTGGCTCAAGCAATGAAAGCTTTGCCCAATCAGGGCACAGAGCACTGTCAGAGCCATGATTGGAGAAAGTAAGGATGACTCTATTTAATCATGGTTCATTGCTCTTAGACCCGTCCCACACTATAAAAATATTATCCTCAGAGCGGCCATTTGCAGTGTGATATTGGCTTGGTAAGAGATAGAACATGGCTCTGTTCAGTACTGCTAGTGAGTTAGTGTGCTATAGTGTGTTATTGATATAATTAGTTAATCAATCAAGATGTGTGAATTGTGGATCCTTAAAGCGTACAAATGTTAGTGTTTGACTAAAAATTGGCAAAGAAATAAAAGTCCATCCACCATAGTGCAAAAAGAAGTGATTCAAATTGATTTCATAAAGTCCTTTTTTCCTATTCAAAAACTGTGCTCCACCACAAAATGTGCTTAAACAAATGCACACTCACCAGAAATAAGATATAATAACGCCTTTGATAATAAATCCTTTCACAGATATAAATCCTCTTTAGTTCACAATAAAGCCATCATATAGCCTCTATTGATTCCTCTTTCACTCTCAATACAAGACACCTCTATATTCCATTCATTTAGCTTGGGTTGTACTCAAAAGAAAATCACTGTACACATCATCACACAACAAGTTTTAATGTAAAACATGTACAGCATATATGGTTAGATTACAAGCTGTGCCGGCTCTCGGCGTGCGCGTTCCACTGCTCAGAACCAAACGGGCAGGAAGTGACGTCAAACGGAAGCGGGCGTGGCCTCAATGCATTTCGTATCCCCTCACGTCATCAGGAAGCTCACCCGCCTTCATTGTGTTGGAGTCTTATATATGCCTTTCCCCTTCTGATTGGTTGAATGGCCCGGGGAAAATTTAGATGATTCCAATTCTAAAGTATGAAATTTCCATGCTGTGCATCTTGGTTTACAATAATTCTTGGCAGACATCACTCGTTCCATAACGTGAACATCATTTACAATTAAAAAAACACCATCTCCTATTCAAGGTGAACACTGTCAACAATATTAATTTGCATAATACCAAATATTCAAATACATACAATTGTAAAAATATATAGCATCATGATAGATTTACCTTTATTAAAACTTAAAAATTAATCAAAACTGGAGAAACTTAAAAATAGTGTGGTATAATAAAAAAAAACCCTGTTTGTTGCAGCTATGGGTTTATCAATGTTAAATAGAGGAGTTGATTTTTCTAGCGCCATCTACTGGATCAAAAATTTAGTTCAGTCAGATATTTATTTATATTGTGATCTATTTTACCCATGAATTAGTCAGCCTATTGGGAACTTCATTTATTATCAAAGACGGAAGTGGGAACTGCTGATAATCATTTAACAGGACAACCTTCATAATTCATAACCTGAGATTGATACGATGTATTCTTTAAATGGTACAGCGTTCCACACCTCACTGATCAAATGTGGGCTACTCTATATTAGTCCCTCACCAGGAGGAGGGTAATATGATTTATTCTTTAAATAGTACAGTGTCCCTCACCTCACTGATCAAATATGAGCTGCTCTATATTAGTCCCTCAACAGGAGGAGGGTAATCATCAGACCTTCAAATTATATTAGAAATTGGATATATAGCAATTGAGGTCAATATCTATTTTTAAACCTGATGGATACAAAGACCCCATTCTATGTATCCACCAGGTTTCATTCTGGGAGATCTGTTTGACCATGTCCCCCCCTCTCCAATGTTTAAATATTCTATCGATACCAATAAATTGTAGTCCCGAGGGGTCCCTAGCATGGAATTGTCTAAAATGTTGTGATACGTTATTTTTGGTATAGCCCTTCTTGATAGTATTTACATGTTCATTAATCCTTTTATACAAAGGTCTGGTTGTTCTACCCACATATTTGAGCCCACAAGGGCAGGTTAAGAGATAGGTGATCCATCTGGTATGGCATGTTATTGATTTGTTAATCTCAAAGGTTTCCCCAGTTTGATTTTGAAAACCAAGCACTTTTCTCCTCTTGTCACAGGTGGCTCGACATGAGATGCACCTTCCACAGTGGAAAAAAAACATTAATCTCAAAAAAGGGCTTGGATTTCCTGGGGGGGTCAGTTACATTTTGGCAATCCAATTTTGCAGGCCTGGGGCCCTTCTATAAACAAATTTAAGCTTTCTAGTGAGTATTTTGTTCAAGCTGGTGTCCTTAAGCAAAATTGGCCAATGTTTGCGTATCATTTTTCCACACTCTTATATTGTACATTGTACCCTGTTATAAAGGCCAAGTCTCCCAAGTTACCTTCCTTCGGTTTGGGCTTTAAGAGGTCCTCTCTCTTCATTTGGCCCACCTTTTCTCTTGTTTCTAGTAGATGTTTTTTTTTTGTTATATCCTTTTTCTAAAAACCTCTCCACCAATACATCAGATTGAGTTTGGTAATCGGAGATGTCCCCACAGTTTCTTCTCACCCGTATGAATTGTCCCTTAGGAACGGCCCCAATCCATTGAGGGTGGTGGCAGCTCCTAGTGGACACATACCCATTCCTATCTACATCTTTAAAATAGGTTCTTGTAATTAGTTGGTCTCCTTTCCTGAACAATTCCAAATCAAGAAACTGGATTTTCTCAGAATTCCAATTAGCAGTTAGTTAGTTTGATGTTATACCGATTGTTATTCATTGAGGCCAGAAAGGTTTTTAGCCTGATTTCTGACCCATGCAATATGATCAGTATATCATTGATAAATCTTCGATAACACTTCAGTTCGGGCCAATGTTGGAAAAAACCCTCCTCTTCCTCCCATTTGTTAGAAAGATGTTTGCTATACTGGGGGCATATCTAGCCCCCATAGCAACAACCTTAATTTGGTTGAAAAACTCACCATTGTGCCAAAAGTAATTTTTTGACATTGCCATTTCAAGTCCCTCAAGCAGGTATCCTATCTGATCTTGCTTCATATCCATATATTTATGAAGGGCCCATTCTGCGCCTTTAAGGGCATCCTTTTGCTTTATGTTAGTATATAATGACTCAATAGCTATGGTGACTAGTATCGTGGAGTCATTAACTTTCTGTTTGGCAGCCAAAGATATGATATTACGGCTGTCTTTCACAAATGCCCCCCCCTTTGGAGGCCAAGGGTTGGAGGAAAACATCCAAAAATTGTCCTATGCGTGAATACAAGGATTCAATATCACTAAGGATGGGTCTCCCTGGTGGTTTTTCTTTACTTCTATGCATCTTGGGCAACTGGTACAAGACTGGTATTCTAGGGGCCTTTAAATATAGATACTTAACTTCTTTTTGGTTCAGTATCTTGGTTTAATTTCCTTTTTGGATCAATTTTTTTAACTGTTTTTTCAGTTTTACAGTAGGGTCACCCCTTAGCTTCTTGTATGTATCCTTAACTCCCAGAATTCTCAGAATTACAAACCCCCCCTTCCTTTTTTCTTTGCCAATTTCTTTATAGCCTGCAGTATATCTTTATCTTTCTTGTACTTCATGGGTTTCAGCTCTTTAATGTCATCCTGTACCATTTTTTTTTAAAACATTTATTCTTAAGATTCGTATGTATATATCCAGAACATTCGTTTTTTTTTTTTAGACTTGGTCTCACAAAAAAAATGTTATATTTAATTTCCTTGAGAATTTTTCAATATCTATATAGACTTAAAATGTATCTAAAAATTTGGTGGGTACATATTTCAGACCTTCGTTTAGAACCCTTAGTTGAGCTTAAGTAAATTTGACTTCTATCAGGTTAAAGATCCCTGCCTCTAAGTTGTCCTTGGGGACACGAAATGCATTGAGGCCACGCCCGCTTCCGTTTGACGTCACTTCCTGCCCTTTTGGTTCCGAGCGGCGCAGCTCGTAATCCAACCATACATGCTGTACATGCTGGTGCTGGCAGTCAGCACACGGAAATGTGAGTTTTTATCCTTGTACTTGGAATAAGTTTTACATTAAAACTTGTTGCGCGATGATGTGTTCAATGCTTTTCTTTTGAGTACAACCCAAGCAAAATGAATGGAATATAGAGGTGTCTAATGCTTGTATTGAGAGTGAAGGAGGAATCAGAGGCTATATGACGGCTTTATTGTGAACTAAGGATGATTTATATCTGCGAAAGGATTTATTATCAAAGGCGTTATTATATCTTATTTCTGGTGAGTGTGCATTTGTTTAAGCACGTTTTGTGGTGGAGCACAGTTTTTGAACAGGAAAAAAGGACTTTATGAAATCAATTGGAATCACTTCTTTTTGCACTTTGGTAAATGGACTTTTATTTCTTTGTCAATTTTTAGTCAAACACTAACATTTGTACGCTTTAAGGATCCACAATTCACACATCTTGATTGAATGACTAATTATATCAGTTTTTTATATTTTATGTTATTTAAGGATGATGGAGATATTATTTATGAACACAAATGAATTATTTTGTTAATCACGGTTAATTTATCACGGCATATAATTTTACCAAAGAGTGAGCGCCACTCCTTTTTTATTATATAATATCATAAATGTGAGGATTTCACATAAAAGGGGCAGCAAAACTCTTAAATAATGACTTTAAATCATTCCAGTGGCGCCAATCTTGTGTTTATAACCTTCATATATCAGTGCATTACTGTACGTTTAACGCAGTATAAATCCATGCGTTAATGTACATTTAACGGAGTATATATCCATGTGTTACTGTATGTTTAACACTATATATATCAGTGCATTACTGCGCATTTAACGCAGTACATATCCCTGTGTTACTGCACATTTAACACACGTTTAATGCAATATATATATCCATATGTTACTGGACGTTTAACGCAGTATATATCGGTTTGTTACTGTACGTTTAACACAGTATAAATCAGGGCATTACTGCACGTTTAACGCAGTATAAATCCGTGCATTACTGCAAGTTTAACACAGTATATATCAGTGCATTACTGTACGTTTAATGCAGTATATATCGGTGCATTACTGTATGTTTAACACAGTATATATCCATGCATTACTGCATGTTTAACGCAGTATATTTCAGTGCATTATTGCACTTTTAAAGCAGTATATTTCTGTGTTTTACTGCACGTTTAACGCAGTTCATATTAGTGCGCTACTGCATGTTTAACCCAGTATATTTGAGTGCATTACTATACGTTTAATGCAGTATATATCAGTGCATTACTGCACGTTTAACACAGTATATATCATTGTGTTACTGCACATTTAACACAGTATATACCAGTGCATTACTGCACGTTTAACGCAGTACACATTAGAGTGTTACTGCATGTTTAACGCAGTATATGTAAGTGCGTTACTGTGCATTTAATGCAGTACGTTTCAGTGCATTAGAGCACGTTTACCACAGTATATTGAGATGCATCAGTGCAGTTTTACTGCAGTATATTGAAGTGTGTCAGTGGAGTGTGTCTGTGCAGTGGGTACTCAAGTTAAAGTGCACCAAACACTACTTTCCATTGATTAAAGTGCATCCATGTACACATTTCCACATCTTTATTACATTTTGTTAATAAGCCCCCCCATCATGTCTGGTAGGCCAACAAGGAGAGGCAGGCTTTCCCATGGCATTGTGAAGGGACCAGCAACATATGTGTCCACAGGCAAAGGTGGACATGGTCCATCCTCAGGCAGGGCATCATTTCCTCTGTTTTCCTCTGTTTAGTGATGTTGTCTGTGCCATCCAGCCACAGCATGCAGATGCATCATTGTCCTCCTCATCCTTTGTTACCCCAGCAGAGACTAGTGCGCAGTCCACTGCAGCTGCCAGGGTGGTTTATTCTGCCTCCTTGTCCACTTGTCCTCCTATTCCTGCCATAGCCCCAGCATCAGGCATGGAGGAGTGTTTTGCTTTCGTTTTGATAAACAATATGATTTTTTTATATTAATCAGACATAACATTACATGGTGCAGTCTGTTTAGTAGTTTGTCATAGAAACAGAAATCAGATTACTGTTGTGTTGGTAACAAGTACACAGGCTGTCCCCAAACAATGAGAATTGTTGACAGTAGGAACAGTCAGTTGTTATGGTTAACAACATAACATATAAAAGGGTTGTCAGGCGTAAGCTGGGGGGCTCCATAATGCATTAACACCAAAGGAAGGAAAGTCTGTACCAGCCAAGATGCTTTCACCTGATCTCCAGAAGAAGTCCGAGTCCTCGTTGTCAATGGAGATCATGAACACATAGCGACCAGAGTTAGGTAACTTTTAATTGTATTTATACTGTTACAGACCATAACAGCTTATTTGCTAGGCATCTTGCTTGATATATCTGTCAGTCTTAATTTGTATTCCTAATATTGTAATAGTTTTGTATGTACAGCATTTTTGTATAGTAAGAGCACATTTATACACTGGAGCGGTCTCCGCTTCCTTGCTTATACTGCAAAGTAATCTTTCAGGATAGACACAAGCAAAACATTGGGGAACAATCCGGGATTTGCGCTAAAAGCTCAACTGAAGCAGACCTTTTCTGTGGGGGTTTATGTTGCTTGTGCTGGGGGGAAATGCTGCCTACACTGTTTAAGAAGAGTAAGGCTGCAAAGGTTTCTGATGCCCAGGAGGAGAAGGCGTGCACCCTTCCTACCTGGGCCACAGATAGTCAGTGGATGTCTGTTGCAAAGGAGTTGGCTAGCTACGCTTCTCCTTTGAACAGAGCTTGGGGGGATGGTGTCTCTGATCTTTCCTCAGATTTTAGTCTCAGTGGTTTTGGGTTCAGTAAGGGAGCGTTGAGGGCAGTTGCTGTGTTTGGTTTGCACTTCCTGCATGCTCTACATATTGAATCTGAAAAATTAGAAAGAGATTTACTGAAGGAGCAGCTTGCAGTGGCATCCAAAGTGTTTGGAAGACACTGCAAGTAAGGCAAAAGATTTAGAAAGTACAGTAATCAAAGTGAAACCTGCAGTGGCTTTAAAGTGTGTTCAAACCCCTGTATACAGAGCTGAAGATTTGAATGAGCGGTGTGCAGCCCTCTGATGATCTAATGATGCCCTAACAAAGGACAAAGGCCCTAAGCCTGTTAGCAGAAGTAGGACATGTGCCACTGTTGCTGCCCATAGGTGAGAAATTGAGAATCTGATCAGCTCGTTCATAGATGGCCGAGTTAAGTCAGATGAAAGCAAGGCCTATAGTCTCCAGGAGACCCACGTGGACTGATTCACTTAAGGTGGGGGTCCCTAGAGAAGAAATAGATGGGATTCCTATACCAGCATTGCTTAAGAAGTGGAAGCAAGTGGGTGGGAATAGTAGCTTCAGTCAAATTAAGTGTTTTTTGTTGCCATAGAATGGGGCATTTGCTAGAATGTGCCATGCTGTAAAGACTGGACAACAGCAGGCTTGTGTTCCCAGGACAGCACAGAGAGACATGCAAGTTTATTTGTTCCGTTGGAAGTCAATGCCTTTCCATGAAAGTATTTCAAGGCAACAGTGGGTACCTACAATAGTTTTGCAGTTAGAACTGGGGAGAAATGTGAGCAATGAGCTATGTTTCTGGCACAGTTAGAAGGAACATATAATCTGCATTGTCTTACTCTTTTCAAGTACTGAGCATCTAGAGGCGGAGCAAGCAGAGCAGATGACCAGGCTAGATGGGAGGAGGCAGACCACAAGAGAGTCTGAGGAAGATGCGGATGATTTTCTGATGGTGGCTAAATTGGAGTGGACTTTCATCTGAGCATTTCCTTATGACAAGGAGGAGAGCAAAAGACTTTCATCAACTGGACTTTCTTCCCACAGACTGCTCAAAGGAATGTTGCAGCCTTCCAGGGACAAAAAAGTCTGACCGCCCAGAAGTAACAGGGGGTCAAAAGAGAATTTTTTCCTCCTATTTACAATTAGGAGGTTTATTTTGCCCTTTCCTGGACAAAGGCTTTAAGAGCTGTTGACGTTTAAAATTTTTCCTATATTATGCTATAAAGTCAAGAGGTGGTATGTGTTGCCCTGGCTATTTATAGTGACTTTATAGCTATAATATGGAGTTAGATTTTTTAGCCCATATGTTGTTACAAGCCAAGGCTCTCCCCATTGATATGCAAATGTACTAGTTGGACTGGTAGCAGAGGAAGTTCTCTGCAGGATATTGTCACGTACCTGATGTGAGGCTGAGATGCTAGAGGGCTCCTCTTGCGGCTAAGTGCAGTGCTTCCCTGGAGATGAGACAGGGAAAGCAGTGCCCAAAGAAGCATGGTTTGCCAGTTAAGGTTCTGATATGACTTGAACACTGGAATGCCACAGGAACAGACAGATGGCTGGTGAACTGGCGTGCTTGTAACTCTGTGGAGAGTTTGAGAGCAGAATCCGGAGCCGAGCCAGGGGTCATACACTATGAGACAAAGTTCATGCAATGGTTAGCATAAGCCGGGTTATACACAGAGGAGCAGATCAGAAGCTGCATCTAAAGCCAAGCCGTGGTCAATGGAGGAATAAGCCAGAAGATTAGTCAGTGGTGCAAGCCAGGAGTCAAACAGGAGAGCAGGTTCACAGGTCAGGTCAAGCCCGGTCAAATAACAGGAGATCAATCAAGATAACAGGAACACAAGGAAGCTGAGAGATAATCCAGCAATGTATCGTAGTCAGAAGCAGGTTTATATAGCCCAGTGGGAGCCAATAATTGTCACGTTGCGCATCTGCGTGCGCCAGGGTGTGTCATTGTGCATCTGCGTGCACCGGTGTGTGTCATCGTGCATCTGCTTGCACTGGCGCGTGCCTGAAGTGTCCATGATGGCGATTGGCATTATTGACAGATCTCTGTCCATTTCCCTACAGTGCCCCCCCTAAGGGGCAGCCTCCGGATGCCCAAGCAAGCCCAGTTCTCAGGACACCTGGTACGGAACTCCTGCACAAGTCTAGAGGCATGAATGTTACTCGTTGTTTCCAAAGAATTATTTTCTATGGGATAACCTTTCCACTTAATGAGAAATTGATTTTGCCTACCTCTCTTCTGGCAGTCCAGAATGGTTTCTACTTCAAATTCTGTTTCCTCAGTCACAGAGACTGGTGGAGGTGGCACTTCTTCTCTCCCAGGAAAGGGGCTGCAAATGGCTGGCTTTAGTAAGGAGACATAGAATCAGCTGGTCTGTCTAATGCACAGGAGCCACACCAGAGCAGAGATTCTAGCAGCTCTGCAGGGGCAAACCCAGATGTGGTTCATGCCATGCCAGCTGGAGCCAGGAATGGTGATGTGCGATAATGGCACAAACCCCCTGTCCACCCTTAGACAGGGAAAGTTGACACATGTGCCATTCCTGGCACATGTCCTCAATTTGGTGGTATAGCATTTTTTTAAATAGGTACCCAGGGTTGGAAGATCTGCTGAAGCAGGCCAGAAAAGTCTGTAGCCATTTCAGGCAGTCATACACAGCCAGTGCTTGGTTGGTTGAAATTCAATGGGAATTCCACCTGGCCGTAAACCCTATGATTTGTGACATGCACACTAGGTGGAACTGGAATCTGACAATGCTGCAGCGGCTCCACATTGCATCAGAGGGCCATCAACGAGTACGAGTGTGAGTATGGCACAATGACAGGCTCAGGCCACCTCTCCTTTTTTTCCCCTCACACAAATGGCTGCTGATAAGGATGCATGCACTGTACTGTCAGGTCACAAGGATGGTGAAACGTGACAATGCATGCATCAGTGACACAATCCCTGTTGTGTTCCTGCTGGAGCAAACTCTGCGTGGCATTATGGACAGGGCACTCGAGGCAGAGCAGTGGGAGGAAGAGGAGGACTTCCTTTTCTCTCAAGGCCCGCTTTATGCAGACACCATTTTTCCTACACCACAGAACACACAAGAGAAGAGGGAGGAGGAGGGGGATTCTGGCAGCTTTGGAGGCATTGAAGCAGAGGAAGACATATGTCAACCCTTAACAGATGGTTTTCCATCCCCAGAACCCTTGGGAGTACTATGTGGCTGGCAGGAGGCAGTTCCAGATACTGTAATCCTCAGTGACCCCAAGGCCAATTCTTGTTTCAACAAAAGTATTTCTATAGGTTTACGGTGTGAAAGCACCACCGACACCCAAAGACCAATTTTTCCGCACCTGTTTGACAGGTGCATATCATTACAATTTTTGACAGCAAGGCCAATTATTGCTTTCATCAAGAGTACCTGTATAGGCTTACGGTGTGAAGGCACCACCGACACCCAAAGACTAAATTTTCCACACCTGTTTGACAAGTGCATATCATTTCAATTTTTGACAGCAGGCCAATTCTTGATTTCATCAAGAGTACCTCTATAGGGTTACGGTGTGAAGGTGCCACCAACACCCAAAGCCCAATTTTTCTGCACCTGTTACTTCTATACAAAGTCTGCAAAAGAGACACCATAATTTATCCAAAAATCTCTAATCTTGTTCTGAGTGCACTAAATTGTGGCCTCATCATACATACTGGCCCCTCAAGCTGTTGTTTATAAAATAAAAAAAGCTTGAATGGAAAATGTCATTTTTGTGGCTTTGAAAATGTAATTATTGCTGCAGCAGGCTCTTTACATGGTACAGATGTGCCACATTACAGGCAGACTAAGGGGACCCCAGGCACTATATGTAAAGGAATTTTTCATTTTTTATTGTTATTTCTCATTTTGAAGGTTTCACTTTAAGCATAAGGTTTCCTGCAGCTGCTGATAGTTTGTCTGGGAGATCAGTGTAATACTTGTTTTGCTGCTGTGAGAAAGCAGGGGCAGGAGCTGCAGTGCCATATTGACTGGTTCCATGTGCAGGCTGAAGAAAGAATTTCAGTCAGTTTTTGAGGGTGCCTCTCTTCTTGCTTCCTGGGCATGTTCACCATGTCAGAGTAGGTTTCTGCCCAGGACAGTGTGGTGTGTGATAACACAGGGATCACTAACTGTGTTCTAATGTATTAAATCATGCTTACTACTGGCAAACAAGCTGCTGATTAGGCCTGTGCTTTCAACTCACACTGGAATAAATTTCATTATAGGTCCAGTTCACTATTTGTTAGTTCACTTGGTTTACAGTCAAGCTCTAATGAAGGGGGCACAAAACATTGGCTACATCTTGTTCTGTATCCCTGACCTTTAATGAAATAAAGTTGTATCTGGACCTCTTAGTAGTGGTGTGGTGCTTAACCAGTTCCCTACCAAGTCATATTAAAATGACGTAGGCAGGAACCGCTAGTCGATCCGGGCCAACATCATATGACGTCGGCCGCTTCTCGCCACTACTGCGGGCCCCTGGGCGCCCACAGAGCGCCGATCACGGATCAATCATGTGCCGGGGGCTCTTTACCACGTGAACGGCTGTGTCAAATCACAGCCGGTCACTACCGACCGCCACATGCACGTCGCTCGTACGCGCCCCTGGGGGCACGCAGCGCTGCGATCGGGCTGAGGCTTGTGCCTCGGACAAAGCCCAGCTCCGATCAGTGTAAAGAGCCAATAGAATTGGCTCTTTGCCACGTGACAGGCTGTGTCAATCACAGCCGGTCATGTGATGTAAACAAACCATGGTAAGGAGCTGCTCTCCCTGTCACACACCGATCGTGTGTGAGAGGGAGATTGCGGTAACAGCTTGTTACCGCCTACTGTACACCAAGCACACTGATCACCCCCCCAATAAAGAGGACCTGTCACCACCCCATCAAAGTACCTGTCACCACCCCATCAAAGTACCTGTCACAGCCCATCAGAGTACCTGTCACCTGTCAATCAAAGTACCTGAGTACCTGTCACCTGTCCATCAAAGTACCCGAGTACCTGTCACCTGTCCATCAAAGTACCCGAGTGCCTGTCACCTGCCCATCTGAGTACCTGAGTACCTGTCACCATACCATCTGAGTACCCGAGTATCTGTCACCATCCCATCAGAGTACCTGAGTACCTGTCACCAACCCATCTGAGTACCTGAGTACTTATCACCAACCCATCAGAGTACCCGAGTACCTGTCATCAACCCATCAGAGTACCTGAGTATCTGTCACCAGACCATCAGAGTACCCAAGTACCTGTCACCAGCCCATCAGAGTACACGAGTACCTGTCACCAGCCCATCAAAGTACCCAAGTACCTGTCACCAGCCCATCAGAGTACCTGAGTACCTGTCACCTGCCCATCTGAGTACCCAAGTACCTGTCACCATCCCATCAGAGCACCTGAGTACCTGTCACCAGCCCGTCAGAGTACCTGAGTACCTGTCACCAACCCATCTGAGTATCCGAGTACTTGTCACCAACCCATCAGAGTACCCGAGTACCTGTCACCAACCCATCAAAGTACCCGAGTACCTGTCACCAGACCATCAGAGTACCTGAGTACCTGTCACCAGCCCATCAGAGTACCAGAGTACCTGTCACCAGCCCATCAAAGTACCCAAGTACCTGTCACCAGCCCATCAGAGAACCCGAGTACCTGTCACC
>BLSH010407734.1:316990-342497 GCA_018402905.1 Glandirana rugosa
GTACTCTCACGACTCTGGAAGATCTTGGGACCCCTCCCTTATCTGATCAAGATAGGTCTATTCCCTCCCCAGGGTTCTAGAAGGTCTCAGCACTCTCATGTTTTGAAAGCTTTATGCATGCTGAGATTGAATTTCTTACTGGGAGATTTGCCAGGCGGCCCAATCTTGAAATATGCTATGCATGAATTATGAAGCATGTATCGCCCTGGACATTGTCTAAGAAAACACCCTCTACTGCGAATGGCCAGAGGTATATGGCTCCACCCCTTGTCACTCAGAGAAAAGGAATTGCCAAGATCAATGGTCAGTTCTCAATTACCATCAATGAAACAACATCAGAGAACCTGGAAATAATCTTTGAAACACTGATTAGGCTTGGACATTTTAAATGCAGGTATTTTCATTCTGTTCTTTGCCACTGTAATCTTGTCTCATTTTGTACCTTTATTTTTCTGTAAATATGTTACTGCACCTAAAACTTGACCTTTTCATTATTAAACCTTATTTTGAAAAGTGTTAATTTTGTCCCTAAAGCTCTTAATGCAATTATTACGAATCTGTTCCTTTGAAGAGCGCTACTGTTTTTAATATAACGCATCTAAATATACCTGTCTGCGGTGACAGTGTGTGTTACAAGTGGTTATTCTGTAATACTGGTATTGCTAACATATGGGTCTTCTGGCCAGCATCCAGAAGTGGTGGCAGAGAAAGGGTAAATTGTTTGAATTAGCCCGGTAACAATCGCTCTCAGGAGGCTGGCACTTAGACAGTGGTCCCGCAAACTGGGAAAACTTTGTGCTGAAAGAAGCTGAGAGTGGCATTGTTACGTTCGTGACAAGTGCGGTATTAGATCAGGGGGGTCCTCGGTCGCCGGTCGGTGAGGAGGGCAGCGATCTGATACCCACGTTTGTCACATACTGGTTGGCAGTGGTCGGATAGTTTCGCCTTAAGATCATTCGGGGCATTGTTAGGAATTAGCTCTGCACTGAAGGATTGTAACCTTTTTGGAAACAGTCCTTAGAGACAAGAGACATACAGCAACAACTCCTTTCTATCTGCTTTCTGTTCTCTCTTTTCTGCTTGCAAAATGTCTGGGCCATCAGTGCATAAGAAGATGAACAAAGATGACCTGACTGCCAAGTGTACAACAAGAGGCCTTGACGTCAGTAACAAAACTTGTAAAGACATGATAAAGGCCCTACAGGAGTATGATATCCGAGCAAACCTGAACTTGGGGGGACTTGAAGCTGAAGGGGTTCCAGATACTCCAGAGCCAAGTGGTTCAGACTCAATGACCTCACAGGATGAGCAAAGAGGGACTCAAACGGGAATACTACTGATTGTCCCTTCTGGGCCGCAGCAGGAGCAGGCTAGCCCCAGATTGCCTGCAAACAGCAGAGACTCTCAAATGCAGGAAACACTCCAACGCATCAGTGAAATGGATCCTGTGATTTACCTGCAGTTTCTGGAACGCCAGGATGCAGCTGAGAGAGAGGAACGCCAGGCTGAGAGAGAGGCTGCGCAGAAGGAGGCTGATCATCTGCACCAATTGGAGATGTTGAGGCTCCAACAGCAGCACCGACAGGGTCAGAACCTCGGATCCCTAGAGCACAGGGACACCTCTCTGCCTGCAAGCCCAGTCACTAATTTTCCAGTCATGAAAAAGGACAGTGACATTGACGTGTATCTACTGTCGTTTGAAAAAAATTGCTGTCAGTACCACTTGCCCTGAGCACAATGGGCTCGGTACCTGACACCAGGGCTACGAGGCAAGGCCCTGAATGCGTATGTGGACCTGCCGGTGGAGCAGGACAAGGACTATGAAGCCATAAAGGCAGCAATCATTTAGAAATATCGATTGATCCCTGAAGTATACCGAAAATGGTTTAGGTCCCTGCAAAAAGGGCCTGGGGATTCTTATATGGATGTGGTAAGCCGTTTATGTATCACATTCCAACAGTGGACTAGGGGCCTGAAAGCCACTTCTTTTGAGGCCCTGGAAGATCTCATGATTGAAGATCAGCTGCTGCACATCTGTCCTCCAGACATCAGACAGTTTGTGCTAGAGCGGAAGACCGGTTCTGCTAAAGCCGCAGCAGACCTGGCCGATACCTTCGTCAGTACTCGGGTATCGGACCATCGCAAAGCTCTACCAAATGACTGGAAAGGGGGAAAATCGCATGTGGCAACCCCTCCTCTGCAGGCCAACAAAGCCTCTCAGTGGTCTGAAACTGCAGTCCCTGGCGTCAAACCCGCCGTGACTGATAACCGCAGGTGTCACACCTGTGGCAAGCCTGACCATCTGCGAACACAGTGCCTGGAGCAGAAGAAGATGACATCATCTGGCCACCCAGCCAGCACCCCTTCTGCCGTGCTGTTCGTCAGTAGGAGACCTCAAGGACCCAATGCCAAATTGCAACCAGTCATCGTGGGTCACTGGGCTGTAACGGGTCTCTGGGACACCGGAGCTGAAGTCACCTTAGTCAGACCAGAGGTGATAACAGAAACGGACATCATCCCTGAGAAGTTCCTCATCCTCACTGGAGTTGGGGGAACCCGCTCCCGCATACCCCGGGCCTATGTGTACATTGATTGGGGTGCTGGGAGTGGGATGAGAGAGGTGGGAGTTTCTGAGGAGATTCCCACTGCTCTGTTGCTTGGTGCTGACTTGGGGACCCTTGTATCCTACTATGCCCCTGCTGAGGACACCCTCTCGGAAACCTCTGGACTCCCTAAGGTACTGTCTGCAGATGTGAGTATGATATGTGGGCAACCTGGGGAAGGGGAGGGGGAGGGGGAAGTGGAAATGCAAGGTTCTCTTTCTTCAGAGAAAGGAGAAGTGGCACAGTTGAATGTAAATGTAAATGATGTATGTGCCAATGATGTCACACGTATACCTGTTGAATGTAATGTTGATAATGATGACAATGTATTACCCATACTGGTGGTCACTCGCAGTGCTGCAAGGGCTGCAGAGGTACAGGCTAGGGTTGCCAAACAGCAGGAGGTCTCTGGGCCCTCTCCGTGTTCTGACCCAGTGGGCTCTACCTCTGTTGGGCCTCAGCAGCTATCCTCATTTGCCACAGGACTGCTGGCTGGGACTTGTGGTTCAGCCTTTGAAGCAGCACTGCAGACAGACCAAACACAGGCACAGCTCAGGAGTTTAGCTGAAAGCCCCCCTGCAGGTCACTTGGGGATCACTAAGACCCGGGGGTGATTAATACATAGCTTTTATTGGCCCACCATGCTGAGAGACATAGCTGACTACTGTCGGTCCTGTGATACCTGCCAGCGAATTGGCAAGGTAGGAGATGTACACAGGGTTCCGTTAAAACCTTTGCCTGTGATTAATGAACCTTTTAAGAGGGTGGCAGTGGATATTGTTGGACCTCTAGCTATCCCCAGCAGTTCAGGCAAACGTTTTATCCTGACAGTTGTTGACTATGCCACACATTACCCAGAGGCGATGGCTCTCTCCTCCCTCCGTGCAGACAAGGTCTCTGATGCTCTGTTGGGAATCTTCACAAGAGTGGGATTCCCTGCTGAGCTCATTAGTGATCAAGGCTCTCAGTTTGTGTCTGACTTGATGCACGCTCTCTGTCAGAAAATACAGATGACGAGGGGGCGTGGCTAGCCGCGGACGAGGACGGTCGCACATCCACAGAGCTCTGACTTCTCGGTGCTTCATCCATCCTCATCCAAGACCCTGAGACCGTTAAAAGGCAAGACAGCAAGGTACCATACCTCCACAATCCCCGGGCTATACACCGATACAATTTTTGCGCCGATCAGCACCCAGCCCGAGGGGAAATTTAGGCCGAGGCTTTTGCAGCCTAGCCGGAACGGCCCTTCCGGCCTTACACACGATCTCAGCATCTGTTACCCTAACAACCCCCAAGGACACCCCACATTCCTACTACCTACTATTCCCTTACCTTGAGCTGATCGAGCTGTTGCCCATAAGAACGATCACGGCTGATAACCGTGCATAAACAGCATACAGTGAGAAGGCCCTGGAGCCAGGGGCCTAGGAGTGCATTCTGCACTAAGCTCCTATACCCTGGAAAGTACAGTGTCCTCTGACTTCTTAAAGTGGGACATTTACATAACATCTGGAGGCACCTTTAAAATATAGACAGTAACCTCCCAATAACATCCGGGCCTACAACAATTTTCTCTTAACCACAGCTCTAGCTAGCTATTGTCAATTAAAAGCGATACCACTTCACAGCCAATACTGCTAGAGAGCTTTACTTCAATAACTGTACAAGAAGCAGTTCATGCATAAGAGTGAAATGTAAGACAATAGCTTTCTCCACAAGGGTTGCCAGGACTAACATAAGCAACTAGAAGCTAATATTATCACCATTAATCTACTAGGTACATTGATATATTTTGCTGTCAATGTCCTCCAGGAAAAGAAAGGAGGGAAATAAACCGGGCAAAATTACTGATTTTTTTATACAGCCCAGCAAAAACCCACTGTCGGACAGGTCAAACGATAGTTCCAAGACTCAGCAGAAAAACAAATTCAGCAACTTTACAATAAATCACAAATCCCCAGATACACAACAACCGTCACACAACAGAGGGAAACAATTCAGTTCCCCCTCATCTAGCCCTGCAAAATCCAAGCAGAAAATGACGGAATCCTTCTCTGACTCGCCTTCCACCAGTGAATTGAATATATCCCTGGACGACACCCGAGAATTGCAAGATTCCATAACTAATTTTCCTACTGCAGACATACCAGTATTAGATACAACATTAAAAAACATGCTAATGTCCTTGAGATCAACAATCCATACCGACATCATGTCTCTAGCACATCAGTTTAAGTCTGAGGTTGCGGAAGTCAACAACAGAGTTACACACATTGAATCTAAAATGAGCACTTTTGCGACCACATTCAATGAATTGGTCGATGCCCATAATGAAAGAGAAGATGACCTTTGGCAAATGAAAACTAAGCTCGCAGACCTGGAGGACCGCTCAAGACGAAACAACGTAAAATTCGAGGAATCCCAGAAACAGTCAGACCTTCTGAACTAAACAAATGTTTCACAAACGTACTCAAACAAGCACTTCCAGAAGCTCCACTTGAAGACCTGATAATTGACGGTATCCATAGTCTCCCCAGGCCTAAACATATTCCTGAGCATTTACCTAGGGACACAATGTATGGGTGTATCCTCGCGCTACTATGGTCACACACTGGGGGTGGGACTAGGTTGCTGCTGTACCTAATATCTGACAATATAAAATAGGATCTAAAAGGTGTAATGGTACTGCGCAGCCTATTACAGTGTGCTAGTATGTGAACCTTGCCCCTCAGGGATGTATTACTACACAATTACTCCTGTTGCCAGTATTACACTTCAATCATAATATGGTAAGTGATAAAATACAAATAAGGTGCACGTTGAGCCTTATTGTCTTAATCTGGCAATATTAGACACGCATATAAATACTTGTAACCATAAAACACAGACCTGGTATATAAAATAACGTGATGATAAAGTATTAAAATGTATCACAATTAGAATAAAAATAAAATAAAATATAATAAATGCCTGTGGTAGTGCAATATAATCAATAAAATAAGAAATTATAGCGAGTGCAAAAGTATCAAGTGAAAAGTATCAAGTAAAAAATGTCCTTTTTCAAATCAAGTGATTAAGGTGATAAATAGTGACTTTTGCTCCAAATGTTCATAAAACGACTCGTGCTCCAAAACTGGTGTGGGAAGCCTCTTTGTGCAGGGGGGTGGTTAATAACCCCAAAAAGGATTCCTTTCTTAAGGTGCTTCAACTGGGTCAGTGCTCACAGAACTCTCACCTGAGCAGGTTTGGACCTGTGCGCATCAAGGTTTCTTTGCGGGTTCTGCTCTTCCAATTATGGTGCGTTTTTCTCTCCAATCGCAATCCTTCCGTATGGCCAAACAGTACGACCCACTGGTCGTTAGACTCCTTCAATGTGATCCTTACTCCAAAAAATTAAGCATGCGGGAAGAGACAAATGGATTCCATAGTGTAGTATATAAAAACGAGTTTATTTATCCAATAAAAACGTTTTTCCAAGACCAATTGTAAAATCTCTTTAAAATCACAAAACGGTGTCAGGGCGCCTCTCACTGTGTATCCAGCACTCAGGTAACAGCCTACGCGTTGCCTCACATGTGCCCTGAGGAAGTCATGTGATGTGACGCAACGCGTAGGCTGTTACCTGAGTGCTGGATACACAGTGAGAGGCGCCCTGACGCCGTTTTGTGATTTTAAAGAGATTTTACAATTGGTCTTGGAAAAACGTTTTTATTGGATAAATAAACTAGTTTTTATATACTACACTATGGAATCCGTTTGTCTCTTCCCACATGCTTAATTTTTTGGAGTAAGGATCGCATTGAAGGAGTCTAACGACCGGTGGGTCATACTGTTTGGCCATACGGAAGGATTGCGATTGGAGAGAAAAACGCACCATAATTGGAAGAGCAGAACCCGCAAAGAAACCTTGATGCGCACAGGTCCAAACCTGCTCAGGTGAGAGTTCTGTGAGCACTGACCCAGTTGAAGCACCTTAAGAAAGGAATCCTTTTTGGGGTTATTAACCACCCCCCTGCACAAAGAGGCTTCCCACACCAGTTTTGGAGCACGAATCGTTTTATGAACATTTGGAGCACAAGTCACTATTTATCACCTTAATCACTTGATTTGAAAAAAGACATTTTTTACTTGATACTTTTCACTTGATACTTTTGCACTCGCTATAATTTCTTATTTTATTGATTATATTGCACTACCACAGGCATTTATTATATTTTATTTTATTTTTATTCTAATTGTGATACATTTTAATACTTTATCATCACGTTATTTTATATACCAGGTCTGTGTTTTATGGCTACAAGTATTTATATGCGTGTCTAATATTGCCAGATTAAGACAATAAGGCTCAATGTGCACCTTATTTGTATTTTATCACTTACCATATTATGATTGAAGTGTAATACTGGCAACAGGAGTAATTGTGTAGTAATACGCCCCTGAACCACTAGGGGCAAGGTTCACATACTAGCACACTGTAATAGGCTGCGCAGTACCATTATACCTAGGGACACAATTGCCAGAATTCACTTCTTCCACACGAAAGACCGCCTCATGAGGGCAACGAGAGACAAAGATAATCTTCCAGCAGATTTGCAAGAGCTGTCTTTTTTCAACGATCTCTCTGCCTTCATTCTACAGCAAAGGAGACAACTGGCGACAATCACAAAACCACTAAATAACCACCATATTACTTATAGGTGGCTCTACCCGGCCAAACTGCTGATAACCAAGGATGACTTCTCTCACGTGTTCTCTACAGTGAAAGAAGGGATGACCCTACTACAAAAGTGGAATATCCTACCCCATCAGCAATCAGACAACAACCCTCCCTTCTGCATAACTGCACTCCACGATGGAGATACAGAGACTGCAACAATGTAACACTATGCATGCTTCATCGAAGTTCACTCACAAGTTCTGGCAACCCCGGAGTTTGCCACTTTGTACCTTGTTACCTTTCAACCCCCCAAGTTGAGCGGTCAGTTGACAGCACATATTCTGAAACAGAATTGCCTGTTTTTACTTCTGTGTTTCTCTCATTATCTTTGCTCGGTGTCCTTTTTTTTTTCTTTTTTCCAATATTTTTGAAAATTTAACTTTTTACAGTACCCTGCCCAGCGAACACTCTCAGCCATAGAAAACTTGCCCAGATTTCTGGATTCTACACCAAATAGAACTCTTCTGGACAATAGCCATTAACATCCTGCCCTCTGACTTGGAAAGCCTTGCCCGAGGCGCTATCAAACCAGGACACAGACATACATAAGAACGTACCATACCCTCCTTTTACAAAAGATTAAACACTATCACTATGACTTTTTGGATCTCGTCCAATAGCCCCTTTAAAAGACAATTGGCCTGGAAAGAAGCATGCAGCCTTAAAAGTAACATCATATGCTTCCAAGAGACCCATGGTCCGCCCCTGTTCAAACACAAGAAATTCCCACATATCCTGACAGCAAATGGACCCTCCAAAAAATGGGGAGTGGCCATTGCATTTAAAGAATCAATCCATTTTTCCCTCTTGGACAAACTAGAAGACACCCAGGGCAGATTTTTGATTGTTGTCTGCGAGGTGAATCAAGTCAAATATACTTTAGTCAATGTGTATTTGCCGAACACAAGACAAATCTCTTGTTTAAATAAAATCTGGAAGAAAGTAACCCTGCATGCGACAAGGTCACACAATCCTATGTGGGAACTTTAATTCTATACCAAACAAAGATCTGGATTTTTCTGGGAAAGACCCATTTAAAAAACACAGGACTACCTTGAAAAAATTCATATCCTCCTCATACATGTACGACATCTGGAGATGCCAGCACTCTACAGAAAATGATTTTACCTTTTTTCTAATGTTCACCACACCTACTCAAGAATTGACCTATTTCTAGTGGACAAATTTTTGTTACAGAAGGTTACCAAATCTGAAATACACAACATTACGTGGTCTGACCACGCCCCGATATCTATGGTGGTGGGGGATCTTCGGGCCGAGACCAGGGCAAACAGGTGGCGGAATGACATATTTGCACTTTCACAACCCGAAAACAAAATTCAAATAACGAATGCTCTGAAAGAATTTTTTGCCATTAATGCCCCCTCGGTCGAGGATCCCTTCCCCCTATGGAATGCACATAAAGTCTACATTAGGGGTTTGCTTATCCAATTGTCATCTAAAATTAAAAAGCGGAGGGAGCGGCGGCTGAGAGACCTCTTAGCCTCTATCTCTAAATTCGAAAACATTGACAAATCTTCCACTTCACAGACAACTAGAGATCAATTATATTTACAAAGGCAGGAACTTAAACCCCTACTGCTTTCCCAACATGAAAAAGCTATCAAAACATTAAAGGCACAATCATATGGATATGGTAACAGGGCGGGAAAATACCTAGCAATTCAACTAAAAGACAAAATAATTAGGCAAAAGATTAGCCAAATTCGCAACCCTAGAACAAATTCTACTGTTTACAACCCAACAGAAATTGCCAACGCCTTTTGCGACTATTACGAATCCCTATATAATCTCTACAAAGATCAGGACACTCCTCAGCCTACTGGAAGCGCTATTTCTGAATTCCTGCAGGCAATATCCCTCCCTGTTATCGATCCAAAAGATTTATCAGACCTAAACCAACCATTTACAGAAACGGAAATATCTTCCATAATTAAAAATCGACCTAAAAATAAATCCCCGGGCCCCGATGGTTACTCATCCGAGTACTATCAACTCTTTACGGATCTCCTATCCCCACATCTGCTAGGGGTCTTTCAGGCTGCCGCCTCCTCTGCAAATTTTCCACCTGAAATGTTGACAGCTACGATTGTCACCCTCTCCAAACCAGGGAAGGAACCTAATACACCACAAAACTTCAGACCCATATCGCTATTAAATGTGGGCGTGAAGATATATGCCAAACTCCTGGCAAATAGACTAGGCAAAATCTTACCACAGTTGATTAACCCAGACCAAGTGGGTTTTGTTCCGGGGAGACAAGTGCCTGACGCAACAAGAAGAATGATAAATATACTACATAAAATGGAGGGCTTCGGAAGACCTTCTCTGCTCCTTGCATTGGACGCAGAGAAGGCCTTCGATAGGGTCCACTGGGGATATCTGAGGGAGGTTCTAGCCAGGTTTGGCCTGCACAGCCGGGTCCTTTCTGCAATTTCAGCCCTTTACTCTTCCCCGTCAGCTTATGTATTCACAGAAGGAATGTTTTCCCGCAATTTCAAAATATCTAACTGAACCAGACAGGGATGTCCCCTATCCCCAATAATTTTTGCGTTGATCATGGAACCTCTGGTGGAGAAGATCAGATCCAATCCAAATATAAAGGGTATACATTCTCAAGGTTCCAACTATGTCATCCCACTGTTTGCTGACAATGTCATTGTCTCAATCACAGATCCCGACATCTCTCTGCCGGAGGTACATGAGACTCTGCAACAATTTAGTAACATAGCTTACTACAAAATTAACGCTACTAAATCCCACATATTGAGCTACGCCATTAACCCCAAAATTAAAACAGATCTTGCCCGAAGGTTCCCTTACCTTTGGTCAGATAGGCCTCTGAATTATTTAGGCATTAAACTAACTTTCCCAGTTCAAAACTTGTATAGAGAAAACTTTGTGCCCTTAATCTCAGAATTGCAGAGAGAAATGACTTGAGTTAAATCCCACTTTCTATCGTGGTCCGGCAGACTGGTAGCATATAAAATGCACTTTCTGCCAAAACTATTATACAAATTCAGAACACTCCCTATTCCACTGCCTTCTTCACTGCAATACAAAAAAGCCTGTCCTATTTTATCTGGGCAGGTAAAAAAGCCAGATATCCCTCACGTATACAGCGGAAACATAAAATAGTAGGCGGTCTGAACCTCCCGGACGTGAAAGACTACTATTTAGCCACAGTTCTAGATCAATTAAAGGCATGGTTCAACGATGTCTCTCCTAAACCCTGGTGCCAGCTGGAAAGGGCATGGTTGAAAGGCAAACCTCTATGCTCTTTCCTAATATCTATTGCCCTTAACCCACTTAACCAAAAACAAGAACATCTTACCATCGCAGCTGCGGCCCAGGCCTGGGTCCAGCTCCTAAGCAAAAATGAACAGGAGGGCCCAGTTGTTAAAATCCCAATTCCCTTGGAGGCGCTTGAATGGTGTATCCCAGATTTAAACTTAGAGCAGTGGGAACGCAAAGGGGTTAAAAATCTACAGGACCTACTAGACAAAGGTAAACTTCAATAAACTGAAAAATGCCAAAATATACCGCACTCATTCAGCAGCCACCAAACCCATAAGAAATTCTCTCATATGTGTATTATTCTCTCTGGTATTCACAACAAATCCAGAGATGGTAATGCTGCGTTAATAAATCATGGCGCTTACAAACTTTAATGTTCTTGACCGCAAAAATTATATATATATATATATATATAATTTTTGCGGTCAAGAACATTAAAGTTTGTAAGCGCCATGATTTATTAACGCAGCATTACCATCTCTGGATTTGTTGTGAATACCAGAGAGAATAATACACATATGAGAGAATTTCTTATCTCTATGGGTTTGGTGGCTGCTGAATGAGCGCGGTATATTTTGGCATTTTTCAGTTTATCATATGTAACTAACCTCAGGTTATATTGATACCAGCTGCTCTTGATACTAATTGATTTGTTGCTAATTCCAAGGCGCGGGTAAATCTGTTTCAGATTAAGAAAAAAGGTAAACTTCAAGCCTTTTCAAAACTGGCTAATACATTTGATTTACCTGAATCTGAAATATTTCCTTACTTGAGACTAGCTTCATTTCTACGACCGTTGTCCACGGGAGAATGCACATTACCGGAATACATCTGGAAATTTTGGTGTTCAGCAGACCCCAAGGTCAAAGGTATATCACTAATATACAACGCCCTTAACGCCAAATCAAAATTTGAAAAGTCCTCTCCCATTTTAAAATGGGAAGAGGATCTAGGCAAGACCTACTCAGACAAACAATGGTTGAATGCCTTTAAACACAACCACCAATATTCCCGATGAACTTCCGAGAACTTACTATAAAGTTGATACTGAGATGGCACTATACCCTTTACATAACGGCTAAATTCTCAAACTCCAACACAAACCTATGCTGGAGAGGCTGTGGACAAGTGGGCACGTTACTTCACATGGTATGGTCGTGCAAACATCTCTGCAGCTTCTGGTCCGAAATTTTCAAACTAATTTCTAAGACTACAGGAAATTTCGTAAAACCAAACATAGAACAAGCAATACTAGAGATTAATATGTCAAACATCCCCGCTACTCTGAGACCAATTTCTATGAACATTATAATGGCAGCTCGCTCAATTATTATGCAAAAATGGAAATCGAACGAATCACCAAAGGTTAGTGAGGCCATTAGACTAATCAATGATATAGCCCTAATGGAAAAAATTCTGGCCTATAAAGAGGGGAAAATAGACAAGTACCACCGTAGCTGGTCTCTGTGGAAATTGAAGGACTGATAACATGACCATTAAACTGGCGCGTGTCCTGCGAAAAATGAAAGTAATTCATCCAAATTTGCCTCTTCCTTTTCTCCTCCTTTCTCTTTTTCTTTCTTCCTATTTCTCTTGATCTTCTGATAATGTTAGTTGCTCCTTTTCAGGTTATTAACTGAATTATATACATTGATCCACTGGCGCTCCAATTGTTTTTTTTTCCCTATTTCCTCTAGAAGGTTGGGTGGGGCTGCTCGTCCTCCCTGCCCACGGTATGTTCCCTGAGGGGTGGGTGGGGGGGCGGAGCGGAGCCGCCTTAGACACCCGAGAAGCGCCTAGAGTGGAAATTGTTGCATACCCTAAGATTCCAGTTTTCAACACACTGTTACATTGAACATAGAGCAAGATGATATGTTAACCTGTTGATATTTTATGTGCTTTATACTCAATCTATGCATCTATGTCTTGTTATGTATAAACTTCTAAAAAAACTCAATAAAAATCTAGTTGAAATAAGAAAATACAGATGACGCATATCATGGCCAGTCCTTACCATCCACAAACGAATGGTTTGTGCGAGCGTTTCAATGGTACCCTGAAGCAAATGCCGCGCACCTTTGTGGAGTCCCAGGGTAAGGACTGGGAAAGGTACCTGCCTCATCTGCTGTTCACTTACCGAGAGGTGCCCAAGGAGTCCACAGGCTTCTCGTCATTTGAGCTGTTGTACGGACGGAGGGTTAGAGGACCCCTGGACCTAATCCGGTAGACCTGGAAGGGCAAGATCGCCGACCCAGAGGTCTCTGTGGTGGATTATGTCCTGAGATTCGGGGATAAAATGGAGACGTTGGTGGGGATTGTGAAGGAAAACATGACCCAGGCCCAGACCAGACAGATACGTTGGCATGACCGCAATGCTAGGGAGCGGGCATACAACATTGGGCAGCTGGTGTATGTTCTGCTCCCCTTGCGGCAGAAAAAACTCCAGGCTGCATGGAAAGGCCCGTACCCCATTACCCAGCATCTGAATGACGTTACTTACCTAGTCTGGTTGGGAGAAGGGAGTAGACTGCAGAAGGCCTTCCATGTGAAAATGATTAAAGCCCATCATGAGCGCATGGCCTATGCCATGCCGGTCTGCAGCAGGCCGGAGCCTGAAGAGGCTGACCCACTCCTAGACTTGTTAGCTAACACCAGGGAGGTCCACTCTGACCTCCTTATAAACCCCAACCTTACCCCTACACAGGTACCTGGGCTGAAGGATGTGCTGACAGTCCATGGGAGCTGGTTTACGGGGAAACCGGGGTGGACAGACCTTGCTGTTCACCAGGTGGACACTGGGGCACATCCCCCCATTAAACAGTTGGCCTATCGCATCTCTCTGGAGGTGCTGGCTGATATGAAGAGGGAGGTGGAGGAGATGCTGCAGCTGGGGGTAATTTGGAGGTCCCACAGTGCATGGGCGTCCCCAGTGGTCCTGGTCCCCAAAAAGGATCAGACGACCAGGTTCTGTGTGGACTACTGAAAGCTGAATGCGATCACCACTGCAGACGCCTACCCCATGCCCCGGTTCAGAGTTGTTGGTTAGGCTGGTGATGGCCCACTATATCACGATCATGGATCTGAGCAGAGGGTACTGGCAAATTCCTCTGGCCCTTGAAGCTCAGGAAAAGTCGGCCTTCATCACCCCATTCGGCTTGTTCGAATTTACCGTCATGCCGTTTGGGATGAAGTACGCCCCAGCTACCTTCCAAAGGGCCATGAATGACTTACTGGAGGGAATGGAAACCTTTGCCATGGCTTAGCTGGATGACATTGCGGTGTTCAGCCCTACCTGGGAGGAACACTTGGTTCACCTGTCATGGGTCCTGGACCAACTGACAGCTGCCAATCTGACTGTCAAGCCCAGCAAGTGTCAGATCGACATGACTGATGTCCAGTACCTGGGACACCAGGTGGGAGGAGGCACTCTAAGACCTGAGACAGGAAAGGTGGAAGCCATATTGGTCTGGCCAACCTCTCAAACCAAGAAACAGGTTATGTCATTCTTGGGGACAGCTGGCTACTACAGTATAGGAGATTTGTAAGTAACCATAGTAGCCTGGCAAAACCTTTGATTGACCTAACCAAGAAGAAACTGCCCAAAGTGGTGTCCTGGACACCAGAATGTGAGAGGGCCTTTCAGGCTCTGAAGGAGGCACAGTCTAGCGCCCCTGTGCTACAGGCTCCCGACTTCACCCGCTGTTTCTTAGTGCAGACTGATGCCTCTTCCGATGGGTTGGGCGCAGTCCTGAGCCAAGTGAATGACACCGGAGAGGAACACCCCATCCTCTACCTGAGCCAGAAGCTGCTTCCCAGGGAAGTAGCCTACGCCACGATCGAAAAGTAATGTCTCGCGATCGTGTGTGCTCTCCAGAAGATGCAGACGTACCTCTATGGGAGGCACTTCATGGTGATCACCGATCACAATCCCTTGAGCTGGCTAAATTGTGTTGCTGGGGAGAATGGCAAGCTACTTCGTTGGAGCTTAATCCTTCAGCAATATGATTTCACCATCCAGCACAAGAAAGGCAGCGCCCATGGGAATGCTGATGGGCTGTCCCGCCAAGCTGAGCGGTAGGAGTGGGTTGCGTCAGGACGGGAATCGCATTCCCCTCCCATGCAACCACCTCGGGGGGGATGTGATGATATCACGTGTGAGACACACACAAAGTGATGATATCACGCACGAAGCAAGACTGACTCCATCTTGGAAAGGGAGCTACTTAAATGGCTGCTAAGCTTTGTTTTTTTTCTCCTTTTACCACTGCCAGTCCTCTGGACAAGACTCCTCATTTACACCCCCTCCCTCTCTGTCCAGATCAACTTTAAAGGGGGTCATCTGATCATGGTCCATGACTGGTCAGGAAGAAGCCCTGTTCGCTTATCTTAAACAAACATAAAACAAACTGATGTTTGCCCATAAATTACCCAGGCAACTCTAACCTTGGGATGACCCTCTCTCTGTCTTAAAACTTACCCAAAAGCTATATGAACTCATAATTTCTGGTAGAAGTATGCCATAGTGATAAAACATACATATTTGAATATAGAATTTCGGCCTGGATAATTCAAGCATAAACATTCACCCCTTGCTACCCAAGGAGGGATAGAACTAGTCTATTCCCTCCCCAGGGTACTAGAAGGTCTCAGCACTCTCATGTTTGGACAGCTAGCATTTCCGGGATGCCGGGAATATTAACTCTTTTTTGACACTATCAAATCAATGGGTAGACAACCGCTTTAAGCGCCAGGGATTTATCATAGTTAACCCAAAGGTCCGAGACTCTACCAAAGTCCTCTAGGAGCCGGTGGACACATGGAAGAGAGACCATGGGATCAGAGAGAAAGAGAAGAAGATCGCCCACAAACAATGTGCATTTGTGAACTTGGTCTCTGCAATGAATGCCAGAAATGTCAGGGTGGTCTCTAATTGCGGATTCCAGGGTCTCAATTGCAATGGCAAAAATGAAGGGGGACAAGGGACAGCCCTGTCTAGTACCCCTAGAAATTGGAAAAAGGGCAGAGTAGTACCCATTCAAATGGACCTGGGCCGAGGACGAGGAGTAAAGAGCGTAAATAAGATTCAAAAAGTATGGGCCAAAGCCCCATCTTTTCAAGATCTCTTGTATATATTGCCATGATACAGTGTTGAAAGCTTTACAGAGGTCTAGCAAGAGTATAAAGCCCTCGTGAGCCCCCTTGCCACCAGCCCAGCCCGAATTCAGAAGAGAAATTATATTGACAGCTCTCCTAATTTGGTCAGGACCCTGACGTCCGGGTATGAAACCAACCTGATCCCTATTGATATAGAGACTGATAAAGGATTTTAGTAAGTATCTTCAAATCATTATTGATTCAGGAAATCGGTCTAAAATGATTAATCAAACTGGGGTCCGTACCGGGCTGTGGTATAACTGAGATAAAGGCTGCATTTATATGCGTATCTTATGTCGTACCCTTTCTAAGTTCTTTAAAGAATCTGGCTAGATATGGAGCAAGAGTAGACCCAAGCACCTTGTAATAGGGCACGGAGAACCCGTCTGGCCCAGGTGCGGAGCCCGATTTGAGGTTCCTAATGATCTTGAGGATCTCCTCCGAAGTGATGGGGGCCTCAAGGGCCTCTCTATGACTATATGACTAGTTTTGGGATTGGGCAGGCATCTAAGAACCTATGGATCTCCTCAGCAGTAGCTTTGTCATCCGATCTGTAGAGTTGTTTAAAGAAAAGAGTCCATAATGCACTGTGGATTTTGAGAGAGAGCATCACCCGAAACCCTTATCTTAGGGATGCCCAGAGAACGCGTTCGGGGGACAGTTTCCTAGCCAACATTTGTCCCTTTGCCCCATAAAAGTGAGCTCCTGTCCATCTGAGACTCTTTTCGGCCCTAGATGTCAACGCCAGATTGAACGCCAGCCTAGCCGAGTCCAGGTTTTCAGCGGGGACGCTGCTGGGATTAGCTTTATGGGCTTTAGAAAGTTTGAGGAACTCCTCTTCTAATCTCTTAATATCTAGTTGCTTAGATTTGTGAATTTGCAAAGCCATCTGGATGATTCTACCCCTGATTGTAGCCTTGTGGGCTGCCCAAAGTGTAGAGGGAGATATATCTTGGGTATCGTTAGATTGAACAAAAAACTCTTATCTCTTTATCCAGCATAGTGACTCTCACTGGGTCACTGAGTAGGGATTCATTCAATCTCCATGGGCCTTTCGGAGGGAGGGGAGAAACCCGCCGCAACGTCAAAATGAGCATTGAGTGATCTGACCAGGGTGAATCACGAATATAGGAATTGAGGGCAAGAGGGGTTTGGGATGCAGGCATGAATATATGATCTATTCGGGAATAAGACTGGTGTGGGGAAGAGAAGTGTGTATAATCGCGAGAGGAGGGGTTGATCTCCCTCCACATGTCAACCAGCCCCAGTTGCCATGTTTAATATTTTAGAGAAGAAACTTCAGTCCTTCATGTATGTACCCCAGTGGTGCAGTGTGGGGGGAGTGCTGGGGGGGTGTCTAGAGGGGCACAAAAGTCCAGACTCCCACCGTCCTGACTCCCGAATGTGCCATTGTCTGCACCCTGCCTCCACCGCTCTCCATGAGCCATCCTAGCACTGCTGCCTGAGCCTCCCCAGCTGTCCTGGCTCAGCGATGGGCGCTGTCTGTGATTGGCTGCCCAAGGTCATGTGTGGGCGCAGCGGTGGACAGAGCTGGCTTTGGCAGGTGGACCCGACTTGCTCCAGCCTCACTGTCCATTTCTCACCACTGGCTGGGCAGGTTTCAGACTCCTAATCTCCTCCACCACACTCAGCATATGTAGGAGACAAGCACAGGTGAGTGGTGAGGGGTGCACTGCCATGCCGGGGCCGGACTGGCTGGAGACAAGCAGGCTCAGCAGTGACTGGGACAAGGGACATTGAGTCCTGGGGGAAGAAACATGTTGTCGCACACTCTTACTTAAGTGGCTGGTCGCTGGTTCTCCTCCTGTATCTACAGTTCTGCAGACTGCTTGTTTGCTAGATTCCTGAGTCCATGTGGCTAGGAACCTAGTAAGCAACAAGCAGTATGCAGAACTGTATCAGCTTTCCATGTCATGATGTCAGGGTTGTTTACAAAGGACAAACACAATGCATTCATGCCCAACCCTTAGTTTTCTTTTGAAGAAGAAATAGGAGGAGGACCAGCAACCAGCTACTGAAGTAAGAGTAGGGTGAGCTTCCAATGGTCCATCTGAACATACCTCTTGTCTGCTAGGAGACACTGGGAGGTAGGTGCTCCTAGACCTGGATGGCTGGTTATATGGTCATAGAAATCTGATATGCACCCAGACATTCTTGCTATAGAAGAACTTTGAACTTTTAGGTCAGGGCTTGGTAACAGATATGCAGCCTGCCTGTCTCTGTTCCCACCCACCTTACTTGGCTTGCATAAGCAGACAATGAAGCAGCGGGCGGCTGGATCTAGGGGGTGGTGCGCTGCATGCACCCTCACACCTCCCCCGCATGAATGCTGGTAAGCTCTTCCTCCTATCCTTAGACTACACTCAGGCTTGTCACGGGATGTGCAGCTGGGCGACTTCCCCTGCACACAGCTAATCTGTTTCTTTCCAGAAAGAACCTTGATCACCACAGTGTGTGGCTGAAGTTTGTAATTCTGACCTGTGAAATCCTCATGACTGCTACAGCCAGCAACACAGTGTGAAAATCCAGGTTGTGTCTGCAAAAGAATCAGATCTTAGCTATGTGCGGTGTTGGGAGGAGCAGCTCCTCTGCCCTGCTGAAACCCCCCTTTGCCCTACTGATGTTCTGCCCCTCTCCCCTGCTGACACCCTTCCCTACTCTGCCCTGCTGAATCCCCCCCCCCACTCTGTTGATGTCCCCCCTGCTGACATTCCCTCCACCTACCCTGCTGACATCCCCTCTTCTTCTGCCCTGCTGACACCCCCTCCCCTTTGCTCTGCTGACACTCTTCCTCTGCCCTGCTGACATCTGCCCTCTGCCCTGTTGACCCCAGTCCTCTGCCTGCTAAACCCAGTCCTCTGCCCTGCTCACCCTGTCTTCCCTGCTGACCACGTTAACTACACTGCTGACCCCCTCTCCTCTAACCCCTGCACACTGCCCTGCTGACCTCCTATCCTGTGTCTCCTGACATTTTTTATCTTCAGCCCCGGAAGGATTTACCCCCTTAATGACCAGAGCACTTTTTACAATGTAGCACTGCGCTGCTTTAACTGGTAATTGTGCGGTTATGCAATGCTGTACCCAAATGAAATTTGCATCTCTTTTTCCCCACAAATAGAGCTTTCTTTTGGTGAAATTTGATTACCTCTGCATTTTTTATTTTTTGCGATATAGACGGAAAAAAAAACAAACATTTTGAAAAAAATTATATTTTCAACTTTTTATTATTAAAAAAAATATAATAAACTCAATTTTAGTCCTACATTTTTGCCAAAATGCATTCAGCCCCATGTCTCGGGTAAAAAAAAGTCAATAAGCGCATATTTATTGGTTTGCGCAAAAGTTATAGTGTCTATAAACTAAGGTACATTTTCTGGAATTTACGCAGCTTTTATTTTATGACTACCTATCTTATTACCTGATGGGGCTATAATGGAAGTGCAGTACAAAACCCCCCCAAATTACCCCATTTTGGAAAGTAGACACCCCAAGGAATTTGCTGAGAAGCATGTTGAGCCCATTGAATATTTTTTTTCGTCACAAGTGATTGAAAATGACAAAAAAAAATACACAAAGTTGTCAATGAAATGATATTTTGCTCACATATGCCATGGGTATATCTGGAATTACACCCCAAAATACATTATGTTGCTTCTCCTGAGTACGGGGATACCACATGTGTGAGACTTTTTGGGAGCCTAGCCGCATACAGGACCCTGAAAACCAATCACCGCCTTCAAGCTTTCTAAGGGCGTACGTTTATGCCACTTCACCACACACTTGAAAGTAGACATCCAAAGCTATTTGCTGAGAGGCATGTTGAGTCCATGGAGTATTTTATATTTTGCCAAAAGTTTTGGGAAAATGACAATTTTTTCCCCCCACAAAGTTGTCACTAAATGGTATACTGCTCAAACATGCCATGGGTGTATGTGAAATTACACCCTAAAATACATTTTTCTGCCTCTGCTGAGTACGGGGATAGCACATGTGTGGGACCTTTTGGCAGTCTAGCCACGTACAGGACCCCAAAAACCAATCACCACCTTCAGGATTTCTAAGGGCATAAATTTATGCTTTTACCCCACACTACCTATCACAGTTTCGGAGGCCATGAAATGCTCAGATAGCACAACCTCCCCCCCCCCCCAAATGACCCCACTTTAGAAAGTAGACACCCCAAGCTATTTGCTGAGAGGCATGTTGAGTCCATGGAATATTTTATATTTTGACAAAAGTTTCGGGAAAATGACAAAATGTTTTTTTTTTTTTTTTTTACAAAGTTGCCACTAAATGATGTATTGCTCACACATGGCATGGGTATATGTGAAATTACACCCCAAAATACATTCTGCTGCTTCTCCTGAGTATGGGGATGCCACATATGTGAGACATTTTGGTGGTCTATCAGCGTACAGGACCCCGAAAACAAATCACCGCCTGCAGGCTTTCTAAGGGCGTAAAATGGTGATTTTACTCCACACTACCTATCACGATTTTGGAGGTCATGGAATGCCCGTATGGCACCCCCCCCCCCCCCCCCAATGACCCCAATTTGGAAATTTAAATTTCCCCAAAACTTGGGACAAAATATAAACTATTCAATGCATTTAACATGCCTCTCAGGAAATAGCTTGTGATGTCTACTTTCCAAAATGGGGTCATTTGGGGAAGGGGGAGGGTTGTGCTATATTGGCATTTCAGGACCTCCGAAACTGTGATATGTAGTGAAGAAGTAAAATCACCATGTGGTATCCCCGTACTCAGGAGAAGCAGCAGTATGTACTTTTGGGTGTAATTCCACATATACCCATGGCATATTCGAGCAATATATCATTTAGTGACAACTTTGTGAAAAAAATAATTAAATTTTCCCGAAACTTGTGACAAAATATAAAATATTCCATGGACTCAACATGCCTCTCAGAAAATAGTTTGGTATGTTTACATTCCAAAATAAGGTCATTTGGGGGGTATCTTGATGTTTCAGGGCCTCCAAAACTGTGATAGGTAGTGAGGAAGTGAAATCACCATTTCCACCACCACCAAGTCCTTTCTGACACTTTTTGTTTACATGAAAAAAATATATTTTTTTGCCTGAAAATTACTTTGAACCCCCAAACATTATATATTTTTTTAAAGCAAAGGCCCTACAGATTAAAATGGTGGGTGCTCCTTTTTTTAACAAAGTATTTGCGCAGTGATTTTTTAAACACAAATTTTTGGGAAAAAAACACTTTTTTGAATTTTAATGCACAAAAACACACTTTGTTGCCCAAATGTTTGGTGAAATATAAAAGAAGATCTTATGTCGAGTACATAGATACCAAACATGACATGTTTTAAAATTATGCACACCCGTGCAGCGGCAACAAACTATATACATTTTTAAAAGCCTTTAAAAACCTTTACAGCTTACCCCTTTAGATCTACACAGGGGTCTACTGCTAAAATAACTGCCCTCGATCTGATGTTTGCGTTGATACCCCACATGCATGGTGCAATTGCTGTTTACATACGACACAAGACCGACACTTGCGTTCACTTTTGCGCGCGTGCACAGGGGGACAGTTATGCATTTTTAAAAAATTATTTATTTTATTTTTACACTGTCCCTTTCATTATTTTTTTAAATCATTTTTATCGTTATCACAGGGAATTTAAATATCCCCTATGATAAAAATAGGTAGTGTCATACATTTTATTTTTTTAAATTTGGGGTCTATTAGACTCTAGATCTCTCTTCAGCCCTTAAAGCATCTGACCACACCAAGATCGGTATGATAAGATGCTTTCCCAATTTGTCAATGGCACTGTTTATATCTGGCGAAACCATGAAATGCTTGTAGCTTCCGATTTCTTAGGCTATAGAGATGACTGGAGCCATTCTAGTCTTCGATCAGCTCTATGGTCAGCTGTTGGAACTACCAGCTGCATTCTCAGGTTCCCCCAGTGGGACAGGAGAGACAGAGAAAACCATGGAAGACGGTGGGAGGGGGGGCGTTCCCTCCCACTGCTTGTGAAAGCAGTCTAGCAGTTAATTAGCCGCTAGGATGACTTTTACATGAAAGCCGACCGCCGGCTGAAAAGAACAATACCTAGATGATACCTATACCTGTAGGCATTATTTCGGTATAACCACTCTAAGACCAGCAACATACTAGTATGCCGCTGCTCCTTGTTGGGCATATGTTGTAATGTTCTTTTTTTTCATGCAGCCTATGGGTTAAATGAGAAAAAAGAATCAGTGGATATGCCCACCATTATAAAACCACCCTTCATCCACCCACTTCTAATGGTGGGCATAGCGCCTTTCCAAAAAATATATACCAGAGCCCCAATAACCACCCCATGCCTCTATGCTCTGGTAGATATGCTCTTTTTTTTAAGCAGTTGTATACCCAGGCAACAGAAAAAAAGAATCTGCAAGACAATAGCATAATGAGCTAGTATGCACTGCATACTAGCTCATCATGAAATACTCACCTTGGAACGAAGATCCGTCAGGGCTGCTTGGTCCCCTCTGAGGGAGCGGACATCTTCCGCCGGGTACACGGCTCCAGCGCTGTCATGCGCACGGGAGCCCGTCTTTCCGGCAAGATCCGGCGCTACGCATGCACCGTGACGTTGCAGCTGCTTGCAGTGGGAATATCTC
This sequence comes from Glandirana rugosa, assembly GCA_018402905.1. Taxonomy (NCBI): domain Eukaryota; kingdom Metazoa; phylum Chordata; class Amphibia; order Anura; family Ranidae; genus Glandirana; species Glandirana rugosa. Next base: position 339,462 of record BLSH010407734.1, read on the forward strand.
CTAACCGTACAGGAGATATTCATTTTACCTACAGGTGAGCTTTATTATAGGCTTACCTGTAGGTAAAAATCCCTTTGGAGGGTATACAACCCCTTTAACTGTGGTGGTGAAATCACCTCCAACAGTGCTGGAGTCGCTGATTTGCGTATGGTGGGAGAAAATGCTGTTGCTGTCACCATAAATAAATCAGTGCTGCAGCTGAACAGCGTACCTGAAAAGCAGAAAATGATTAATACAACAGTAACATAAAAAATTACATTCCTGCTCAGAAGAAAACATTACAGGTAAGCATTAGCATATACAGTATCTCACAAAAGTGAGTATACCCCTCACATTTTTGTAAATATTTTATTCTATCTTTTCATGTGGCAACCCTGAAGAAATTACACTTTGCTACTGTAAAGTAGTGAGTGTACAGCTTATATACCAGTGTACATTTTCTGTCCCCTCAAAATAACTCAACATACAGCCATTAATGTCTAAACCGCTGGCAACAAAAGTGAGTAAACACCTAACTGAAAATGTCCACATTGGGCCCACATTGTCAATATTTTGTGTGGCCACCATTATTTTCCAGCACTGCCTTAACCCTCTTGGGCATGGAGTTCACCAGAGCTTCACAGGCTGCCACTGGAGTCCTCTTCCACTCCTCCATGACGACATTACGGAGCTGGTGGATGTTAGAGACCTTGTGCTCCTCCACCTTCCATTTGAGGATGCCCCACAGATGCTCAATAGTGTTTAGGTCTGGAGACATGCTTGGCCAGTCCATCACCTTTACCCTCAGATTCTTTAGCAAGGCAGTGGTCATCTTGGAGGTGTGTTTGGGGTCATTATCATGTTGGAATAGTGCCCTGTGGCCCAGTCTCCAAAGCAAGGAGATCATGCTCTACTTCAGTATGTCACAGTACATGTTGACATTCATGGTTCCCTCAATGAACTGTAGCTCCCCCCGTGCCGGCAGCACTCATGCAGCCCCAGACCATGACACTCCCACCGCCATGCTTGACTGAAGGCAAGACACACTTGTCTTTGTACTCCTCACCTAGTTGCTGCCACACGTGCTTGACACCATCTGAACCAAATAAGTTTATCTTGGTCTCATCAGACCACAGGACATGGTTCCAGTAATCCGTGTCCTTAGTCTGCTTGTCTTTAGGAAACCGTTTGCGGGCTTTCTTGTGCATCATCTTTAGAAGAGGCTTCCTTCTGGGACGACAGCCATGCAGACCAATTTGATGCAGTGTGCGCCATATGGTCTGAGCACTGACAGGTGGACCCCCCACCACTTCAACTTCTACAGCAATGCTGACAGCACTCATACGTCTATTTGGCAAAAACAACCTCTGGATATGATGCTGAGCATGTGCACTCAAATTCTTTGGGTGATCATGGCGAGGCCTGTTCTGATTGTAACCTCTCCTGTTAAACCGCTGTATGGTCTTGGCCACCATGCTGCAGCTTAGTTTTATGGTCTTGGCAATCTTCTTATAGCCTAGGCTGTCTTTATGTAGAGCAACAATTCTTTATTTCAGATCCTCAGAGAGTTATTTGCCACAAGGTGTCGTGTTAAACTTCCAGGGACCAGTATGGGAGAGTGAGAGTGAAATTCCCAAATTTAACACAGCTGCTCCCCATTCACACCTGAGACCTTGTAACACTAATGAGTCACATGACACTGGGGAGAGAAAGTGGCTAATTGGGCCCAATTTGAACATTTTCACTTAGCGGTGTACTCACTTTTGTTGCCAGTGGTTTAGACATTAATGGCTGTGTGTTGAGTTATTTTGAGGGGACAGCAAATTTATTCTGTTATACAAGCTGTACACTCACTACTTTACATTGTAGCAAAGTGTCATTTCTTCAGTGTTGTCACATGAAAAGATATAATAAAATATTTACAAAAATGTGAGGGGTGTACTCTTTTGTGAGATACTGTAAAAACATTACATACCTGCAAAGGAAACATGATAAAAAAAACTGTAAAAAAACATTACAGGTATGCATAAAAACATTAACAATAGAGAGAGAATATAGAGAATATAGAGAGAGAAAAACAAGAAACTTACAACTGTTTTTTTTTTATATTTTTTTTTGGTTTTTATAAATTTCTTATTTTTTTGTGGTTTTAAAACTTTTTTTTTTGGTACGCTTTTTTTTTTTAAACCACAATGGTTCCAGTTTGGGGGACTCTCAAAATGTGGTGACATCTTGGAGACCCTGTGAAAGTGTGCCCTATTCCTGTGTAGGGCTGCCCCCTACACTAATATTCACCTAGTGTATGGTAGCGCTGGAAACAGTCACTGATGCAAAGACCAGGCTGGTCAGGACAGGAGGGACAATAAAAAGGGGTGTCACGCCAGTATCCGCGTCATCTGCAGACACGACATCTCTTTTGGAGGGCTCGGTTGGTAGGGGTACCAGGAACGGCATGCGGAAAATGCCGCTCATGTAGCCGGCTCACTGCATTAGGATTCGGAAGTTGGGGTGCAGCACCATCTGGAAACAGAAGGGCTGTGATGATCTCTTCCTGGAATTTAGGGAAGTATCCAGTCCATCCTGACACTTTGTATAGCACATGAGCGTTCAGCAAAGCCAATTGGAATAAGTATACAGACACCTTTTTGTACCATCATCAGACCTTACAAGCAATTAGGTGCGGCGCCAACAGCTGGTCGTTGAGGTGCACCCCTCCCATATTTTGGTTATATTAGTGGACACAGAGGGCTTTCTCCACAACACCAGTCGCCATTGTAATTTGGACTGCTGTGTCTGTGTGAAGTGAGGAAAGAACTAAAACATTCTGTGTATCCCTCCACTTCATCGCAAGCAAATTACCACTTTTCAAGCAGGCTCTCTCTCTAAGTTGGGATTCTACCCGCCTTTGGGGGAAGCCCCGGTGATTAGGTCACACAGTGCCACATGCGCCAATTCCTTGATTGAAAAGATGATTAAAGAGTGGCTTGCTTGAGTAGTAATTGTCCACATACAAATGGTACCCCTTTCCGAATAAGGGTGACACCAAGTTCTACACAA
>BLSH010407734.1:350573-362801 GCA_018402905.1 Glandirana rugosa
CGATGTGTAAGTCCCCGGGTACTAGGGACCGGACATTACCCACAAGGGCTTCAGGACGACTACGTCTCATCCGGAGTGGTACACACTTCTTTTTCCATATCTTTTCGGACTATTTCAATTTCAACTATTTCTCGACCTTTCTTCGTTTCTTCACATTACCAGTCGTTCACTTCACGACCTCTCAACACTCCTCATTGTCAGACGTCTCCCTGCCAGACGTCCCTTCACGCGTATATGTCCTCACATGTCACGGAACGCTTTCATAAGCCGGGGGAAACTTGAAACGCTGGAAAACGGTGTAAAGTCCGAAGTTTGTATTTCTATATTTTGACATTAAAAAACACTTCTTAGTTGTTGTTCACCCTGTGTTAGTACTTCACCTTGCTTTAAATAACCTATAAAATTCTTCACAAAAAATTACAGTTTTATATCTTTATGTTTGAAGCCTGAAATGTGGCAAAAGGTCGCAAAGTTCAAAGGGGGCCGAATACTTTCGCAAGGCACTGTACACTCCTGTATATGCGCACTTCCCTGCAGACCGTCCCTCTGCAGACTGTTACTCCTCACAACTCTCCAGCACTTCACTTGCTGACCATTACACTTCTTTGCTTCTTTCCAGCTCTTTATCAACTTTAACTTTATCAGGCTTTTCTATACCTTTTTCTTCACACATGGTGAGGCCTACTCTGCATCAGCAGGACTTCGGGAACACCCATTACAGGCCAGGGATCATGGGCCCCTGAATGTGTAGCAAAGTACTTGAGTGCTAGCCGGGCCTTTGATGGACTACAACTTCCAGCCCATCCTCTTCCAGGTCCCATTGACCTGTTCTCTGGTAGTGACTCTCCTTTCCCTTGACTGGCTCCCAAGGATCCCACAGACTGTCCACTATTCTTCTCCCAGCCTGCTCCAGCACTTTCTCCTCCAGTTCCATGAACTGTCCATCACTCACCGCACCGGTGGATCACTTTAAAGTCTTTCTCCTCCTGTAGCACCTCCGCTGTTCTCCTGTTCCTCCTGTGTGGCTCCAGGAATCACTCTCCTTCCTGGCTGCACCCAAACCCCCAGGCCCCAAGGTCACCCTGCCCAGACTGGGTGCGACCTCCCGAGTAGGGGCCTGCTCCACATCGCCTCTGCTACATCTCCAGACTTCCACTCAATGCTACTCCACCCAGGGCTGACTCAGAGTATTTAAGGAGGCCTGCCCCCTGCCAATCCTGCTTGGGGATTGGTCAGAGCTCCTTAGAATACTCCAGAGGGCTCCACCCATCCCCCAACTCTCTGACCAAAAACCTTCTCCAGGTTTCTAGAAAGAAGTGTAAGGTTCTGGTGACCTCATCTGTTAAGTCGACCCAATCCTTACTGAGCCTCTCCTCCCTACCCAAATCAAAACATTCAGGCCTGCTCTTACACTCAGGCCTGACTAAATTTTACCTCACCTAGCAAACCCCTGCTAGAAAATGCACCTGCTCTATGGGGGCGCTACATACAATCATCTGGAATAAGCCACGCATATTTTCCTCATTAATGTAATCGGACACAGAGCACCAAATAGAGCTAAAAGTGAAGACCTACAGTATGTGGCAAATTTCAGCAACGTTTCTGCTATATGGTTTACACTGTAATAATTTCATCCTAGATTGGCCACTTGCAGAAATTTTGATTTTATTTTCATCAAACTTTTAAACTTTTTCATAGATGTGGTAGAATGAGTAGAAAGTAAAAATACATTTAAAATAAAAGACTCAGCATAGCTATTGAGGGCTGCTTTGTGTTTGTTAGAAGCTGCTGGCACTTTGGTCAAGGGACCTGAAATCAGCAGGTTCCAGGAATTAGTCTTCAACTGATGTTGGCTGCTGGAAGGGTATTTGGCTCCTCCTCTAGAATTTCTAGAAGTTTTACTAGTGTGACCATACTCTCTGGTTGCTGTTCCTAGTCATCTCTGACACTGCTATCTCTACCTGCTCTCCATGGGCCTCCTGACAAGTGCTACCAGTACCTCTTGATCCTGCTACCATACCTGTCCCCTGTGGATTGCCGGATCCTGCCATCATCCCTGCTTCTCATGTACATGACCCCTATTCTGGCCCTGTCCCTAACCCATTGTACCGTCTGCTCTTTGTACCCCGCTCTGGACCTGCTTTACCTGATTTGCACTTATCTTCTGTACATAGCTTGTATATAGTTAGTTAGATAGTTTGTGTGGTCAGTGTTGATGTATGGGTTGCTGTGTGTAGCCATGCCCCCAAAGGGGTTACTGAAAGTAGTGGTTCACCTGTCACCCTGTGCCCAACAGTCACACTCTTATCAGACATCCAGAGTCAGGAATCAGTCCAAGTGCTTTGTTTTTGTTGTTTTATTAGGGGATTTAACTTGGATAGGGATGGGGGGTTATGAGATGCCCAGAAGAATTTTTGCAATGATTTAGAATGGGACTTCTATGTACACTCTTTGTACACGCTTCCTCTGTCTCCTCCAGCAGAATACTTGCTTGCAGACTGTTCCTCTCTTCATCTACTGCACATTACTTACTGCATACTGTTACTCCTCCAGCACAATTCTTAGTTCCTCTCCTAGACCAGCTAGCACTATATGGATGACAGGTCTGGCACTAACTCCACCAGGCCTAAAGCAAATGCCTTTTGTGGACAGGGACCTCATGAACCTATAGTGTAGAACAGTTCTAGTGCTAGCTGTCCACTTGGCTTACACTCCCAGTAAGCCCTCTTTAGGCCCTGCCAGCCCTCCCGGCTGCAGATGCCTTTTTCTACTGCCCATGACACCACAGTGCACTTCTCTGGCCCTGCCCCCTCTCCTAACTGCAAACTCCCAGTCCTCCTAGGCGTGCCTCCCCAGTCCTCTCACCGGCTGTGCATGTCACTCACCAGCCCTCCTGGCTGTGACCAGTTGTTCCTCTCCTGGAGACTTTCCTGGCAGTACGCTCTCCCGCTGTCATTTACTTGCTCTCTCCTGTGCCTGTTCCAGAATCTCTTCACTCCTTCTGGATGCACCCGAGCCCCTGGTCCAAGGTCACCCACCCCCCCAACTGGTGAGCTCCCTCAAGGGCCCTGACAGCCTTAGTACTCCATCCAGGTTAGAGATTGGTCAGGGCTCCCCAACATAATTATTGCTCCACCTCTCCTCCCCTCCTTTCTCCTTCTAGAACACTACAAAAGCCTCTGGAAAGAAAGGGGAGGTCTCAGTAATGCTGCCTGTGAGTCACCAGCTGCTACTCTGGTACTCTGGTGAAGACCAGTCATTACTTAAATGTTGTCCTCGGAGGAGCCCTAATCATCTACAAGGGGCATCACCTGCAGCACAGTCTGCCTCTGACCAGCATTTCAAGTTCAGCCTGTCATGTCTACTGCTCCAAACCAACCTGTCTCCATGCCTACTGCTGCAGACCAGCCTGGCTTTGTGCCAGAAGCTCTCGTCTGGCCTGTTCCCATGCTAGCAGTTCTGGTCCAGTCTGCATCCATGCTAGTAGACTTTGTTCAACCTATTTCTGTGCCAGCTAATTCATTCCAGCCTGTGTCAGCAATTTCAGTCTAGCCTATTCCTATGCCAGCCATCTGCCAATCTGCTCCTGTGTCTAATCTTGCCCTGGCTGCTGTTCCTCATTTGGGACTCTCCGCAACCCAGTCCTCCTCTTGCATTATCACCTCCCTATGTGTTTCTTAAAAATTCTATCCATCCTTGGGACAGACTTGCTCATTCAGCTATGTAGGGTCTTCAACCACTTTTCAAAAGCACTTTGCACCCCATTTCCACTTCATTGGTTCCATATCCCAATTCTGCTCCAGACACCGTGCACCCTGCTCCTACTCCAGAGGTCATTCACCCTATCCGTGATTTTCAGGGCTTGCACTCTGATTCAGTCCCCCACCCTTATTATGCTTTACCACCACCTGTTGCCCAGTTTGACTTGCCAACTCACTGATTACTGTCCAGCCTAACTCTGCTTGTCTGCAGCACATCCGGACTCCGCAGACTCTCTGCATGCTGCCCAATATGCCTCTGCAGACTCTCCACCCGCTGCCCAGACTGACTGCACTGATTCTTCTCTTGTTGCCAAGCCTGACTGTGCCGGTCCTCTGCCCACTGCCCTGCCTTACTCTGGTGCTAAGGTTGATCTCCCATGAGCTGATGGCTCTGGTACTACTAGGTTTTCGATTTTGTCACATGCCTGGATTGGATTTCTGAGTTAGCTTGCAATCCCTTTAATAGCCAATTTGGTCAAGTTCCTTTCACAGCCTGCCATTTGTGTTGTGCCAAAGCCTGGTGACCTACACACGCACTTTGAAACCGGCAGTTATATGCACAAGGACAGCCCCAGTAATAGTCATTCCATGGGTAACAGGGGAGTTACATCAGCGCTTTCCTGGGACGCAGATGGGATTGCTGCAACTCCAAGAATTTTATGGGACCCAGTTAGGGTAGAAATATTGAGACATGACTCAGAATGTGGCACCACATCCAAAAAATGCTAACATTGAGAAAAAAATAGGAACTGGAATGGACTTTATGCTGGTAGCCACTAGTAGTTCCAAAAAAAAGGAAAAGATTACTCAATTAAATGTAATTTTTCTGTGTGGAGGTGCTTTTGTCTGCAGGCAGGATTGGTGGAGACAAGATCGACAGGTGGAGAAACTACGATTAAGTGGACCACCGATATATGGGGATTACCTATCTACCTAGGATGGCTTGGCTATACTGCATCTAAAACATCTGACACTGTTCCACTTGATGCCCCCCATTGTCTTGATTATATATATATATATACACTTTTTTGGCCATAGGGCAAGCTCTTATTTTTGGCTGTATTATACCTAATGCATAATGCACACTCATTCTGGGGCTGTTTGCGCACTGTTCTCCTCTCTTGCCTCCATGCTGTGGACTGAGCATTTCATATTTACCATTAAAACCTGGTACCAATAGAATTTCCTGAGGAAGCTATAAGCGAAATGAAACAATGTTACCCACCATAATCAATGTGAACAAGAGATGGTCAGATGAGTGGTATACAGACTGTGTTCGTTGGTAAAATATATGTGTAATCTTTATTGGTCAGAGTCATGTATATTACTGCAACTACAATGATAATGAAAATGCTAGTAGTAACAAATAGACCACTGGTCTAAATGAGACCCCGATCTGGTCATCACTGTGACAAAACAAACTAAAAAGTAAACAAAAAACAAGTGACACATGTCACATGACAAACACAAAAACAATTGTCCGGATGTCGAATGATCTATGTGCAGCGGGGCAACCCACAGTGTACACCGCTTAGTTAATAACAATACTGGTGTAATGGGTTGTCCACCTGCACAGAGGTCCCCAGGGGCTCGAGCCACTGAAGGGTGGGGGGAGAGGGGGGGGGAGAGAAAAAAAGGGGTGGAGAACCAACATGTGGCTACAAAAATGGATTGAGTCAAAAGCAGTTTGTAACCCAAAGTGATGGGGAGTATGTCTCCCGTTGTATGCCAGGCTCAGCTAGCCCAAGGTTTCAAGATGAAGTATTGTAGTAAGATGATAAAAATTCTTCTCTAGGGACGTATATGTACACCTGGGGTGCTGATGTTGAACAGGTATAAGGGGATGACTCAAACGCTAGCCGTGAACATGCCACCACAGGACACTGCTGATATTAATGTCCAAAAACACATACTGCTAACCTTATATACAGTTCAACATATCCCACCCGTGTATGAGGTCTATTTCCCTTGATGTCACATAGTAGCGGTGTGGGGCCATTGTGGAGTGGGCTTCAGTGACGTGTGTTTTGGGAAAATGTGCAGTGTTGCAGATATCACTGTGCAGGGACAGAATGAGCAATAGAATCCCTGGTCTATATATTCACCCCTGCATGGGAATGGCGCCGGGTACTTTACCCAATAATGTGATAGTCCAACCTGTCAGGGCACAGACCACAGTGAGGTGCTGATGTTTCCAAGTCCCCTCCTGTTTGTCAGTCCACAGCTGCGGTCCACACCTCCCACGTTCCCCGGCCATCTTACTGTTTCTGGCTCACAATAGCCTCCTTCCAGGACATACCGAAGCAGCGTCATAGAATGCTGGTGATGTCAACAGGTTTCACAATGGAATGCGTAGCTTCATCTGGACATTGGGGTGGCTCCTTGCCTGTTCCTTTTCACTGCGTCCCTGCCATGTCTAGTAACCGCGTCTTGGAAAGGATCTTAAAAGGAACATACTGTCTTTTGTCTCTTCCTTTATATAGTACTCCCCTTTCCATGTATCCCCTATTCGCATCCAAGTGTTGGGGATATAATAAATGACAAGACGGGCAAAGGTTGTTGGAGCTCACTAGCATCAGGGTGCCTGTGTGGTTGAGGGATCTCAATGCAGAATTCTTGAATGAGGTAGATATCCCAGCACTGTGAAATGAGCTGCTTTAAAGGACTTAGAAGGTCCAGTTGGTTGGGCACCAAAGCTGTTGCCACACCCTGGCACCAGAGCACCTAGCTTGGCACCAGACCCTGGTCTCAGGTGTAAATAGGGAGCAGGTGTGTTAAATTTGGTGTTATCGCTCTCACTCTCTCATACTGGTCATTGGAAGTTGAACATGGCACCTCATGGCAAAGAACTTTCTGAGGATCTGAAAAAAATAATTGTTGCTCTACATAAAGATGGCCTAGGCTATAAGGGGATTGCCAAGACCCTGAAACTTAGCTTTAGCACAGTGGCCAAGAACCATACAGTGGTTTAACAGGACAGGTTCCACTCAGAACAGGCCTCGCCATGGTCGACCAAAGAAGTTAAGTGCACGTGCTCAGCTCCATATCCAGAGGTTGTCTTTCAGAGTGCTGCCAGCATTACTGCAGAAGTTGAAGGGGTGGGGGGTCAGCCTGTCAGTGCTCAGACCATACATGTTGTCGTCCCAGAAGGAAGCCTCTTCTAAAGATGATGCACAAGAAAGCCCGCAAACAGTTTGCTGAAGACAAGCAGACTAAGGACATTGATTACTGAAACCATGTCTTGTGGTCTGATGAGACCAAGATAAACTTATTTGGTTCAGATGGTGTCAAGCGTGTGCGGCGGCAACCAGGTAAGGAGTACAAAGACAAGTGTGTCTTGCCTACAGTCAAGCATGGTGGTGGGAGTGTCATGGACTGGGGCTGCATGAGTGCTGCCGGCGCTGGGGAGCTACAGTTCATTGAGGGAACCATGCATGCCAACATCTACTGTGACATACTGAAGCAGAGCATGATCCCCTCCCTTCAGAAACTGTGCCGCAGGGCAGTATTCCAACATGATAAGGACCCCAAACACCTCCAAGAAGATCACTGTCTTGCTAAAGAAGCTGAGGGTAAAGGTGATTGACTGGCCAAGCACGTCTTCAGACCTAAACCCTATTGAGCATCTGTGGGGCATCCTCAAACGGAAGGTGGAGGAGTGCAAGGTCTCTAACATCCACCAGCTCCGTGATGTCGTCATGGAGGAGTGGAAGAGGACTCCAGTGGCAACCTGGTGAACTCCATACCCAAGAGGGTTAAGGCAGTGCTGTAAAATAATGGTGGCCACACAAAATGTTGACAATTTGGGCCCAATTTGGACATTTTCACTTAGGAGTGTACTCATTTTTGTTGCCAGTGGTTTAGACATTAATGGCTGTGTGTTGAGTTATTTTGAGGGTACAGCAAATTTACACTGTTATGCAAGCTGTATATTCACTACTTAACATTTTAGCAAAGTGTCATTTCTTCAGTGTTGTCATATGAAAAGATATAAAATATTGACAAAAATGTGAGGGGTGTACTCACTTTTGTGAGATACCGTATATAATATATATATATATATATATATATATATATATATATATATACACACACACACACACACACACACACACGCTTATAATAATGATTTCTGAGTATTTTATTTTTCTTATTTGAAGGGTTCAGGAGTGAGTTACATACGGAGTGCAGAGTTCAGGATGCGTTATGTGCAGAGTGCAGGGTTCGTTACATACAGAGTGCAAGGTTCCGGGTGCTTTACTTACAGAGTGCAGGGTTCAGAGTGAGTTGAGTGCAGAGTTCAGGGTGCGTTATGTACAGAGAGCATGGTTCAGGCTGTGTTATGTACAGAGTGCAGGTTTCAGAGCATGTTATATACAGATTGCAGGGTTCAGGGTGCATTATATACAGAGAGCAGGGTTCAGGGTGAGTTATGAACAGAATGCAGGGTTCAGAGTGCGTTACATACAGAGTGGAAGGTTCAGGGTAAGTTACATACAGCGTTCAGGGTGCATTATGTACCGAGAGCATGGTTCAGGGTGAGTTATGTAGTGCAGGTTTCATAGTGTGTTACATACAGAACGGAAGGTTCAGGGTGTGTTACATACAGAGCGCAGGGTTCAGGGTGCGTTACATACAGAGTGCAGGATTTAGGTGTGTTATGTACAGATTGCAATACGTACAGAGTGCAGAGTTCTGAGTGCATTACATACAGAGTGCAGGGTTCAGGGTGTGTTACGTACAGAGTGCAGGGTTCAGGGTGCATTACATACAGAGTGCAGGGTTTAGGGTGCAATACGTACAGAGTGCAGAGTTCAGAGTTCAGAGTGCAATACGTACAGAGTGCATTACATACAGAGTGTAGGTCTCAGGGTGCATTACATGCAGAGTTCGGGGTGCGTTACATACAGGGTGCAATGTTCAGGGTGTGTTATGAACAGAGTGCAGGGTTCAGGATGCATTAAAAAGAAGCCCTGAGTAAATATATACAATGCAAACACGGTCTGCAAAATAAAAAAAAAAAGGAAATAGATGGCTAACTAGATAGATAGTTAGAAATCTAAAATATATCTGTCAGTTAGTGCAGACAGGTTAGTGTAGGAAAAAAAAAAAAAGTATATATATATATATATATATATATATATATATATATATATATATATATATACACACATATACACACACACACACGCACACACACACATCTCTATCGCTATATCTAGATATAGATCTATCTATATATAGATGCGCAGCGGTCTTTCAAGTGCTTTTTTTTTTGGAAAAAAAATAAATAAATTTTGAGCTAAAAAAATAAGACCACAGTAAAGTTAGCCTAATTGTTTGTCTATTGTGAAAGAGGATGTCACGCTGAGTAAATAGATACCACACATGTTACGGTTGAAAATTGCGCACACTCGCCGAATGGCGACAAACTCCAGTATTTAAAAATCTCCATAGGTGACGCTTTAAAAAATTTTAATGGTTACCAGGTTAGAGGTGCAGAGGAGGTCTTTTGCTAAAATGATTGCTCACACTCTGGCGATCACGGCAATACCTCACATGTGTGGTTTGAACACCGTTTTCATATGCGGATGCCACTTACGTATGCGTTTTCTTTGCTGCACGAGCTTGCGGGGATGGTGGCGCTTTAAAAATTAAAAAAAAAAATTATTTATTTTATTTTTCTTTTAACACTGTTCCTTTAACCACATCAATACTGGGCACGAAAACCCCCTTTCTGTCCAGGCCATTTTTCAGCTTTCAGCGCTATCACACTTTGAATGACAATTACTCAGTCATGCAATTGGTGTGACCAGAAATGTGTGGACTGCACAGAAAATACCAAACAAAAGCTTAACTAAAATAAGAGGATTTATTATAAGTGTGACAGTGAACTAAAACGCACAACCAAAATAGAAATAGTGAAGCCAACCAAAAGCATATAACTAGAGCAGTAAGGAAAGTCCAAACCATAAATTTCAAGCCAGGCCAGGGTCATCCACGAGAGATCAGTCAGAGGGAACTGGGGAGCAGGACGATGCAGGTTTCCGGATGCAGGTTTCCGGATGCAGAGGCACGAGGAACAATACCAAGGCAAGCTAGCACAGCACTCCCAGGTTTAAATACACTTCCTGCAAACAGTCTCAGGTGATGCTTGATTGCAGGAGATGATATCAGGTCCTGACTGCGAAGAGACACCTGCTGGTGGACACTGGAACTGCAGCCCCTAGGTGTGGGGGCTACAGTGCCACCAACTGGTATAAGAAGGGGCGGGGCCACCCAGTGACGTAACTAAGTGAACCTGCCCCCTTCTGGCATCATGCGATGTCAGAGGGGACCGGTCACCCATTTACATCACCGGGTGGTCCCACCCCTTCTTATAAACGAACTGTCATTGTGAAGACCGCCCATTCTGGGAGACGTGCAGGGGCCGGACTGCAGCAGCAGAGAGCGGTGAAAGTAGAAGAAGAAGATGAAGATTGAAGATTGAAGATGAAGAGAGGAAGCAAGAAGACCAGAAGAAGGACCAGGCCAGAAGAAGATGGAGGAAGAAAGAAGAAAGAGCTATTTTACAAAATAAAGAACTTGTCAAAAACCGCCTCTTGTTTTTTTTTTACACTACACTCCTTTTTTGGTGAATGGGTAGGGGTACAATGTACCCCAAACCTATTCACATGGGGGGGGTGGGATCTGGGGGTTTTAAAATGGGGACAAGGTGCTTTGAGGTGGGGGGGTAGAGCCCACTCTCCCCCAAAGCACCAATACTCCCCATGTAGCCTGGTACGATTCAGGAGGGGCAGGCGCTTGCTCAATTTTTTTTAAATATTTGGTGCAAGGTTCCCCTTAATACCCAAACCAGACCCGAAGAGCCTGGTTTGGACTGGGGTGGGGGGACCCCTTGCACTTTTTTCAGCGAATTTTTGTATATTGCCGGGAGCCGGCAATACATTACAGCCATGATTTTAAATGACAATTTTTCCTATGGAAATGTCATTTTGCTCTGGCTATGTTCTACACTTCACAGAGATGCGCCCTTTACACACAGACTAAGGACACCCCCCAGGCACAATATTTAAAGGAATTTTTTTCACTTTAAGCATTATTAAAATCACTGCTCCTGAATAAACGATCAATTTAAAAACTTTTTTTTTCATTGATACATGTCCACTAGGGCAGGACCCGGGTCCCCATACACGTTTTAGAGCAATAACATTGCATATAAGCCTTTAAAATGAGCACTTTTGATTTTTCATGTTTGGGTCCCATAGATTTTAATGGTGTTTGGATGTATGCCCTGAACTTTTTGTCTGTTCGCATGTTCTGGTGCAAACCAAACTGGGGGGGGGGATGTTCGGCTCATCCCTAATCATCAGCATTATCGTAAAGTACAACCTGTGTCTTACTGTGCTGTATATAGGCTGTACAGTGTGAGCATAATTATGATGATGGTCACAGGTGTCTCACTGTAGTACTATACACATGTTAAAGATCAACCAGAGAAAAAAAAAAGTTTATCTTGATCCCCACTTACAAGCCTACCACTACGGTTGCAGCAGGCAGCACTATCCACTGAATGCAACAGGAAAAATCATTTTTGCTGGGATGCAAAGCATCATAGCTGCAGCTGCCTTTGCAGCATGGGGGTGCTAAAAACAGGTAAACGGGTGGTTGGGCTTCAGTTTCACACACACACCCTGTGCATCCCAGCAAAAATGATCGTCCCTGTTGCATTCAGTGGACAGTGCTGAATGTGACCCATTTAAGTGCAGTCGCTGATCAGTGTATTCTGCCAGAACCATGTCCTGCAGTACAATGTCCTGGTGGGAGGATTCCTCCACCCACCTTAACCTGTGGATGAAGAATCTATTTTTCTTTTTTTTTTTTTCATCCCACTGAAAAAGTAATCCTCTATGGCCCCCTTAAAGGACTGCAAAGATCTTACCGGCAGAGGCGGCCCTTTAATTAGGCAAATTAGGCGGTCGCCTTAGGCCTCGCACTCACAGGGGCCTCGCGGCCGCCTAATTTACCTCATTAAAGATCCGCTGAGTCTGTGTTCATTGATACCAGGGGCAGGGAACAGGTCTGCGAGTGGGAACAGCTGAGCGTACTGTGTACAGTGTGATCGGAATGCTCCGTTTCCAAGCCAGGAGACGCTGAGTTTATCAGTCACTGCTGACCCCTCCCCCTGCTGCCTGCACAGCCACACATGAAAGCTTCCTCCTCTCCTCCTGTGTCTGCCCCGCCCACACTTCCTGACACACAGAGTTCTGTAACAGAAGAGGATGTGGGCGGGAAGATTCAAGAGAACAGCCCAGCCCATGTGAAGAAAGATGGAGTCTCATCCATCCATCCATGCAGTCCCTCCTGCCTCTGAGTGAGTAATCTGATGTGGGGGTGCCTCTCTCTCCCTCTCATCCCCCCCTCTCTCTCTCTCCCTCTCCTCCCCCCCTCTCTCTCTCTCTCTCTC
>BLSH010407734.1:366047-379566 GCA_018402905.1 Glandirana rugosa
TACATGGGATCAAGCATCTGTGATATTGAAAACGCGTTTGGTTATTTATATGTGAATAACTAAAGAAAAATGGACTCTGTACACAGACTTACGTAAAACCGGTTTTACATACCGATTTTAACTCAAATAAGTATCCGCACACGCCCCCTCACGGCTCATAACGCTTCTAATACAGTTAATTTTTATCACTTTTTAATTATATTTCCCATTATGGGCGTGAGTGGGGCCTCATATCTAAGTTTTGCCTAAGGCCTCACAAATCCTAGAGCCGCCTCTGCTTACCGGCAAATACTACACAAAGCCATGGGAAGTGAAGCTGCTGGTGAAACGAGCTAATGTAGTATGAAAGTGAAAGTAACTTATCTGCAGAAAGGTGGAGTGACCTGGAAGGAGAATCAGGACATTAGGCAGTGGGAGAATAACAACACTCTGGTGGGGCAGGAGAAGCATTTGAAACTCCCAATGTGGCCACTTCTCATATTAACATTGCGCCCCCTCTGCCTTCCCTTGTTCAGGCCCTGCAAACATAGATGATTTGCTACTGGCGCTCTGGGTGATTAGGGTGTGCCCAGGCATACTCGGCACTCCCCCGCACACGCCTATGAATAAACTCAATTTTAGCCATACATTTTGGCCAAAATGCATTCAGACACATGTCTCAGGTAAAAAGAAATCAATAAGTGTATATTTATTGGTTTGCGCAAAAGTTATAGTGTCTACGAACTAGGGTACATTTTCTGGAATTTACGCAGATTTTATTTTATGACATCTAATTTTGTGAGGTGCTATAATGGAAGGGCAGTACAACCCCCCCAACCCAAATGACCCCATTTTGGAAAGTAGACACCCCAAGGAATTTGCTTAGAGGCATATTGAGTCCATTGAATGTTTTATTTTTTTGTCACAAATGATTGAAAAATGACAAAAAAAAATGTATACAAAGTTTTCACTGAAATGAGATGTTGCTCAGACATGCCATGGGTATATGTGGAATTACACCCCCAAAAAAATTCTGCTGCTTCTTCTGAGTACGGGGATACCACATGTGTGAGACTTTTTGGAAGCCTAGCCACGTACAGAACCTCAAAAGCCAATCACCGTCTTCAGGATTTTTAGGAGCGTAAACTTTTGATTTCACTCCACACTACCTATCAAAGTTTTGGAGGCCATGAAATGCCCAGATAGAACAACCCCCCCACCCCAAATGACCCCATTTTGGAAAGTAGACACCCAAAGCTATTTGCTGAGAGGCATGTTGAGTATTTTGCAGATCTCGCTTTTTGTTATAAAGTTTTGAAAATTGAAAAAAGAAAAAAAAATACATTTTCCTTATCTTTCTTCATTTTCCAAAACAAATGAGAGCTGCAAAATACTCACCATGCCTCTTAGCAAATACCTTGGGGTGTCTACTTTCCAAAAAGGGGGTCATTTGGGGGGGTTTTGTGCTAACTTGACATTTCAGGGCCTCGAAACTGTAATAGGCAATGAGGAGTAAAATCACCATTTTACGCCCTTAGAAATCCTGACGGCGGTGATTGGCTAGGCTCCCGAAAAGTCTCATACATGTGGTATCCCCATACTCAGGAGAAGCAGCAGAATGTATTGTGGGGTGTAATTTCACATAGAACAATGCCATGTGTGAGCAATATATCATTTAGTGACAACTTTGTGTAAAAAAAAAAAAATTGTAAATGTTCCGGAAACTTGTGACAAAATATAAGCTATTCAATGGACTCAACATGCCTCTCAGGAAATAGCTTGGGATGTCTTATTTCCAAAATGGGGTCATTTATCTTGACATTTCAGGGCCTCTGAAACTGTGATAGGTAGCGAGGAAGTGAAGTCGCCATTTTACACCCTTAGAAATCCTGAAGGCGGTGATTGGTTTTTCGGGGTCCTGTTCGTGGCTAGGCTCCCAAAAATTCTCACACATTTGATACTCAGGAGAAGCAGCAGAATGTATTTTGGGGTGTAATTCCACCTATACCCATGGCATGTTCGAGCAATATATCATTTAGTGACCACTTTGTGCAAAAAGAAAAAAAAATAATGTCAATTATCCTGAAACTTGTGACAAAATATAAAATATTGAACTGTCCTAGCATTTTATGCCCAACGTCACCCACTCTTCTAATCACTTAAACCACCAAGTCCTTTCTGACACTTTTTGTTTACTTTCGAACCCCCAAACATTATATATATATTTTTAAAGCAGAGGCCTTAAAATGGTGGGTGTTGCAAATTTTTTTTTCACAAAGTATTTGCGTAGCGATTTTTCAAATGCAATTTTTTGGGCAAAAAAAAAACATTTTTGAATTTGAATGTGCAAAAACACACTATATTGCCCAAATGTTTGGTGATATATAAAAGATGATCTTATGCCGAGTGCATAGACCAAACACGACATGCTTTAAAATTACATACACCCGCACATCGGTGACAAACTTTATACAGTCTTAAAAGTCTTTAAAAGCCTTTACAGCTTCCACTTTAGATTTACAGAGGAGGTCTACTGCTAAAATTACTGCCCTCTATCTGACATACACAGTGATACCTCACATGCATGGTGCAATTGCTGTTTACATATGACAAGACCAACGCTTGCGTTTACCTTTGCGCGTGTGCACGGGGGGACAGGGGTGCATTTTTTTTTAATTATTCATTTTGCTTTTTATTTTATTTTTACACTGTCCCTTTCATTTTTTTAAAATCATTTTTATTGTTATCATAGGGAATTTAAATATCCCCTATGATAGCAATATGTAGTGACAGGTAAAAAATGTGGGGTCTATTAGACTCTAGATCTCTCCTCACCCAAGATCCCAAGATCGGTGTGATAAGATGCTTTCCCAATTTCACAATGGCACTGTTTATATCCGGCAAAACCAAAGTCAGGAAATGCTTGTAGCTTCCGGTTAGATAGAGATGATTGGAGCCATTCTGGTCTTCGATCAGCTGGCGGAACCACCGGCTGCATTCTCGGGTTCCCCGGTGGGACAAGAGAGTCCAAGAAAACAATAGAAGATGGTGGGGGGGGGGGCATTCCCTCCCAATGCTTGTAAAAACAGTCTAGTGGCTAATTAGCCACTAGGATTGCTTTTACATGAAAGCTGACCACCGGCTGAAAAGAACAATACCAAGATGATACCTATACCTGCAGGCATCATTCCAGTATAACCACTCAAATTCCAGCAACATACCAGTACATCGCTGGTCCTTGTTGGGCATATATTGTAATGTTCTTTTTTTCATGCAGCCTGTGAATGAAAAAAGAGAAATCAATCGGTGGTATGCCCACCATTAGAAAACCGCCCTGCATCCACCCACTTCTAATGATGGGCATACATTTTTTAAAAATATATGCTGAAGCATAGGGGAAATTCGCCCCTATGTCCACCCCTGCCCCTATGCTTCGGCATATATGCTCTTTTTTCAACTGTGGTAGTGAAATCACCTCTTACAGTACTGGAGTCTCTGATTTACGTATCATGGGAGCAAACGCTGTTGCTGTCAAGATAAATAAATCAGTGCTGCAGCTGAATGGCGTACCTGCAATGCAAATAATGGTTAACAATAAAACACAGTAAACAGTAAAGTATAACCTGCAAACCATACCTGCAAAGCAAACATGATAAGCAACAGTAAACAGTAAAGTATAAAATAATTACATACCTGCAAAGCAAATGTGATAAAACACAGTAACAATAAGACATTACAGTTAAGAAAAAAAACTGAGCAGAAAAATATAGCAAGAATAAGAGAGAGAGAATAGAGAGAAAATAACAAGAAAATTACAACTATTCTTGTCTTTATTTATTTTTATTTTTTTAAACATTTTTTAATTTTTATTTATTTTTTACACTTTTATTTGTAACTGTAAAGGTTCCAGGTTCCAGTCTCTAAAAATGCGATGGCATCTTTGTAGACCCTGTGAATGTGTGCCCTAGGACTATGCAGTGCTGTACACTACGCTAATACTCCACTAGTGTATGGTAGCCACAGAAACATTTACCGATGCAGAGACCAGACTGGTCAAGACAGGAGAGAGAACAAAAGAGGGTGTCATGCCTATATCCGTATCTACTACAGACACGTCTTCTTTGGGATGATCTTTGGGTAGAGGTACCACGGAGGACTTCTGGGAAGTGCCTCTCATGCAGCCAGCTCACTGCATTTGGATTGGGAAGTTGGGGCACTGGAATTTAAAGAAGGATCCAGTTCATCCTGACGCTTTGTATAGCACATAAGCGTTCAACAGAGCCAATTGAAATAGGTATATAGACACCAGCGCCTGGCCTTACGGGCAATTAAGTATGGTGGTAACAACTGGCCATTGAAGCTGTATTCAGGGACACAGAGGGATTTCTCAACAACACGAGACGCCGTTGGAATTTAATCTGCCGTGTCTGCCATGTCTGCGTGAATGGAGGACAGAACGAAAACATTCCGGTTGTCCCTCCACTTCACTGCAAGCAAATTATTACTTCTCAAGCAGGCTCTCTCCCCCCATCTAAGTTGGGACTCTACAAGCCATTGGGGGAAGCCCCGGTATAGATCGCACAGTGCCACATGCGCCAATTCCATGATCAAACAAGTGACTAAAAAGTGGCACACTTGTGTAATAATTGTCCACGTACAAGTGGTACCCCTTTCCGAATAAGGGTGACACTAAATACCAAACAATCTTGCCACTAATCTCCCTATGTAATCTGGGCAGTTGGGGGGCTCCGCGTGACTATCTTTTCCCTTGTAAACTATAAAACTATATGTATAATATGTATAGCCTGTGGCCCTTTCACAGAGCTTATACATCTTGACCCCATATCTGGCATGCTTGCTGGGGAGAAACTGTTTGAAAGCAAGATGGACAGAAAATGTAATCAGAGACTCGTCTATGCAGACAACCTGATCAGGAATAAACAAGGTTGCGAATTGTTGGTTGAAGTGGTTTATGAGGGGCTGAATTTTGTGAAGCCGATCGTATTCAGGGTCACCCCGAGGATGACAGAGTTCATTGTCATTAAAATGCATGAACCTCAAGATCTGCTCGTATCTAGCCTTGGTCATGGAAGCAGAGAACACGGGCATATGGTGAATTGGGTCAGTGGACCAATATGACTGCAACTCACTTTTTTTACATATGCCCATGAGGAGGGATAGGCCCAGAAAGGTTTTAAACTCTGGATCTGTAATAGGTTTCCAGCCTCTAGCAAGTGTCAAATGGGGATTAGCGGCGAGGAATTGACCAGCATACAAATTGCTTTGGTCCACAATAGATCTATAGAGATCTTCTGTGAAAAAAAATGAATAAAAATAAAGGGACGTAAAATCAACTGTTTCCACTTGAATTCCGGGTTGGCCAGTGAATGGGGGAAGTACGGGCGCTCCAGAAGTGGGGAGTTAGCATACGCAGCGGGAAGGACACAATGGGCTCTACAAACCAGTCTTTGTCTTCTGGTGGCTGCGGGACACTACTTGTGCTAGAAAAAATAGACAATATGGTACTCCTATGCTATCAAATGGGGTGAGATATACTAGGTCGACTGCTGCAAGCACCAATTTAACCAATTCTGCAGTTAATTGGTATCATAAGACATCAAGGGATGGTACTGCGCTGTCAGGTATAATTATTGTAAGTTGTGAACCAAAACCTGTAGTATTGTGATCATGTATCTAACCACTTAATGGTATGAAAAAATAAAATGAAATAAAACAACTACATATCCTTATAACAACTGTGCAACATCACTAAGTGGAAATAAACAATAAGTATACCATAATCTTCTGTTGGTGAATAATTCAAAAAACTAAATGACGCTAAAAAAGTGCCTAAACACTGTGATAATAAGTGCAAGTAAACATGAAACTACAAAACATAAATAAGCATACAAATGTAAATTAATGTTTTTATTAAGATTTTCAAAATAAACATTACAAAAGTGTTACATTTTCCTTTCACATAACAGATCATAGAAATGTTACAGATGTAAGCAGCTTGTCCATTGACTGTGGACCAAACGAGTGTGAGCTACTTAATCAGCAGACAATGGTGTACCGAATACACTTAAGAAGATCAAACAATAGAGGAAAAACATGTACTACTAGGCAATAAAGAAACTAAATATTGATATGACCGCTTCCATTCTGTTTAATGTGAAGTTCACCTGACAAGCCTACCTTAAAAAGCTGCCTTCAGAGTAGTTCTGTGGGGGTGAACAGACCACCCCTTTGGGATCAAACTGTGGCCTGTTCATCCAGGCCCACAGAAGCCATGTCTCCAAAGACCTCTCTTGCTGCTCTCCGGTGTCAAGTCACTTGTATATAAGTATCTTAACCTAATATTCAGGTGCGACCAACATCACTCTGAAACTTAAGCCCTAAGACAAACGACCCTCACCTCACGCTAATGAGCAAAGGAGTAAGAACTAGGGCAAAAGAGAGAAGAGAAAAAGAAAGAAAGTAAAAGAGTAAAGAAAGAAAAATACTTTTTACCCATTGTTCCCCAAATGTTCATGGGTGCCCAGGCCGATCACCCACCAGCCAAGCCCTCTTCCGCAAAGCATAACTAGATAGATATCCCCATGTAAGTCGCCCATGGTTCCCAAATATTGCTGAATACCATCAATCTGTCTTGTATAGTGCATGCCATTTTCTCTTGCGTCATCAACCAGGATATTTTCCGTTTTGCTTGTTGATAGGACACTGTCGGAGTTTTCCAACTTTTCGTTATTGTTAATTTTGCTCCTATTAAAATAAAACCAGCCAGGGTCTGAATACATTTAGGTGCCCCAGGAATACTCTGGTTGAGTAGCCCTATCATCGGATTCTGAGGAATGTGCATCCCAGTAATTGTTCATATTAATCTAAAAATAGCGTTCCAAAACGTCCTAATCCTGGGACATTCCCAGAGAATATGTAAGATAGAGCCTATATGGCTACATTCCCTAAAGCAAAGAGGAGAAGCAGATGGATACATTTTAGCCACTCTTGCAGGTACCAGGTAACATCTAGTCAAAGTTTTGATATTAGCCTCCATTAGGGAGACATTATTTATACCTCTACAGGCTTTATTAAATGTTTTGTACCACGTGTCCAGATCCCAATCCAGCCCGAGATCCCTCTCCCAGCTTGTCATATATGATGCCTTAACTAAGGGTTCCGCTAAACTACTATAAATCAGCGAAATCCCGCCCCTAATGTCCATAATCTGGGAACACCAATGTTCATAAGGTGTAATTTCAAAGTCCTTTGACTTATCAGATTGCAAAGAATTAATAAAATTAGTAATTTAGTTTAGCCTAAAATACTCAGAAGAAAGCATCTCTAGTTTATTAATACAATTTTTACGGGACAGTGGACCACTATGACTGACAAAGCATCCAATCCTAAATAAGCCCTTGTTGAGCCACCAGCCAAACGCCTTAATATCTTCACCAGGAGGAAACAGAGGATTATTAAACAGGTGTGATAGTGGACGCCACTGCGAAGAAATCTTGTTTTGCTTGGCTACACGGTCTTGGATTACTAAGGAGTGGGAAAGAGTGGGGGCCATCACTGGAGGGCGCAATCTAGGGGGGCACCATGCTAGATAGTCTGGAGTATGTCTAGGAATGGCCTCCCTCTCCAAGGTTACCCAGTCCAGTTTAACACCCCTGGAGTAAATAACCGAGAATTGAGCCATCTGTGCAACTTGATAATACCACAACAAGTGAGGGAGGCCTAGACCTCCTTTCTTTTTGGGTCTGTAAAGAACTGTTTTAGAGAAACAATGACCTTTATTTCCCCAGATAAACTTATTGATTGTCGCCTGTAGAGGCATCAATTGCTGTTTTGTTACTGGGATTGGCAAGGAACGAAAGACATAAAGTATACAGGGTAACAGCTTCATCTTTATGGCATGTACTCTACCCATCCAAGACAATCCTAATGACGCCCATTGTGAAAGATCATTATGTAACTTCTTAAAAAGCAGACGGTAGTTACTTTTATATAAAGAGTCAAAAGTAGGAGGTAGATTAATACCCAAATAGGGTATGAAAGTTTTGGACCATATAAAAAGGGAAAAACTTTTCAAGTTGAGCCAGAACTGTAGGTGACACATTCACATTAAGCGCCATGGATTTAGCTAGATTCACTTTCAGGCCCGATACCTTACTAAACTCATCGAGTAGATGCAACAGATTTGGCGTGGAAGTTAACGGAGAGGTTATAAATAGTGTTGAGCGAACCCCAACTGTAAAGTTCGGGTCCGTACCGAACTTTGGGGTGTCCGTGACCCGGACATTTGAAAAAAGTTTGGGTTTGGGTTCTGGGTTCGGGTATTTGATCACGCATGTTGAATAGCTGCAGGGCAGCCAATCAACAAGCATTCCACTGGTTTGCCCTTAGAAGCCATCACAGCCATGCCTACTAATGGCATGGCTGTGATTGGCCAGTGCATCATGTGACCCAGCCTCTTTATAAGCTGCAGTCACTTAGTGCAGCATGTCACATGCTATCTGGGTAGTGTAGGGAGAGGATGCTGCCAGTGCTGTGAGGGACAGCTTGCAGATAGATAGATAGGTAGAGATTACTACTACTACTGCTTTTAGGGACAGATTGCAGATCTCAACCTGCATTACAGAACGATCTGACTGAACTAGGTAGAGTCTACTGCTTAGAGGGACAGATTATTGTTCTAAAATCATCTTCTAGTTCTATAGGGTCAGGTTCCTGCTGTTGCTGTAAGGGACAGATTATTGTTCTAAAATCATTTTGCAGCCCTCTTTCCAGGACCAGTCATTTTTGTGCCGAAAAGTTCGGGTCCCCATTGAATTCAATGGGGTTCGGGGTAAAGTTTGGGTCAAGTTCGGTACTGAACCCGGACTTTTTCCCGAAGATCGACCGAACCCACCGAACATCCAGGGGTTCGCTCAACTCTAGTTATAAATAATAGAACATCATCCTCAAACAATGCGCATTTATTTATCGCATTTTTGGCCACAAATTACCCCTTTAATGCCTTCCCTGTCCCTCACAGCTATGGCTAGGGTTTCAATCGCGATAGCGAATAAAAGGGGGGATAGGGGACAACCCTGCCTAGTCCCCTTCATTATCCCAAAGGCGTTGGAAAGCTGTCCACAGAAACTCACCCGCACACTTGGTAAATTATAAAGGGCTTTTAAGACCCCTAAAAATTTTGGACCAAATCCCCATCTATCTAGGAGTATGAACATGTACTCCCAAGAGACTGAATCGAAAGCTTTGAGTATGACCACTGATAATATATAGCCCTACTGGGTTGGATTCCCATCCCGATCTCATCACTGAGATAAGATCTATTGCTCTCCTCACCTGGTCCGACCCCTGCCTGGCCGGCATAAAGCCCACCTGGTCTTTATGAACATAATAAGCCATTTTTTTTTTTAAGATCTATCAACCTGTTGCAGTATGTCAGTAGTTCAGCCGAGAAGGGGTTAATCAGCCATTTTGTTGAAGATCTAAGGTTGATTAAATGTCATATATTAAATCTGCCGTGTATGGGGCCTGACTTAATGGCTGAAAGATATAGTGTAAAAAAAGTGTGATAACTCTAATGGGGCAAGAGAAAATAAGACTAAAATAGTCCAAAAATCCAATAAAGTAGGTGTGGGGTGCTGTGTGCAACAGTGTGATCAATCTCTTTCACAGTGACTTTCCTTGCTGTGGCAACACAGCGCTCTCTAGCCTCTCACCTCACTGTTGTAAGATAACGGCATTAGATGGATGGGGTTCTTATGGAGTCTACATGGATCCGCCTGCCTCTAGGAGTCCTGGTGGGGATCATCCAGCTTGGGGCGCTCTCTGGTGGACGGTCTCCTCTATGGTACTCCAGGGTCCTTGGCGATAACCTCAATAATGGTGGTGTATAAAATAGGAGTGGCCAATAGTGTGATAACATTTAACCACAGGTTTATTTGTTGAAAACATCTAGTTACAATCACTTTTTTAAGATAAACAACAAGCGAATACTCCATGAGCAGCGGGCTCGTATGCCTACGTCACTTCCGGTTTAGCCTGTAGCTCAATCCCAATGTGGAACGTCACAACCACGTGACTTCCTCAGGGGATCAATGGATTATGGTACACTTATTGTTTATTTCCACTTAGTGATGCTGCACTACTTGTGCTAGAAACTGCACCAGCTTGAACTACACTTATGGGACTCACCACATCACCAAGTGTTACTGCAGTGCTAGTTTGTCTACGACAAGGGTGTACTAGGCCACTGGTGCTTGCCAGTTCACCAGAAGGATGAGCGGCACTAGTACTGGCTCTCTGCTCCATACAAGAGCCCTGCAGTTCTTGCACCTCAACAACAGAAGAACAGGGTCTGATATGCATGACCTTGGCAGGGACCACTACTCCTTTGTCAGAGCTATCTGTCAGGGTGCCGCTGCTCTCTATGGGTTTGTATACTGAGCCTGAATCAGACAGTGGGATTCACCATCGCTCTCATCTGTCATGCTCAGCTGTGTAGGCCTCTTCACTAGTGTACCTCTGTTTGGACATTTTGGCCTCTAAATTTATAGGTATACTAGTGTGACTCACAGGTAAAAGAGCACCTTGTTGTCAGAGCCTGCTTCAATCACTACCTAAAAAATTAACTGTTAGCGTTTGCAGGGATTAGGCATGACTCTGCGAACGCTGCAGTTATGTGTGCTGTGTTTTGTAAGTGGCAGTGATCTATTGATACTGCACTTGGGTGTGGAGGGCCTAAATGCAGGTGCTAGCAGGTGTCTGGGCTGATCCTGCTAATGCCACATTTTTGGGAACACTAAAAGACTGGGGACGCTAATATAGTTCTGATCGGATCAAAGATATTAATCCATTCAGACACTATACTAGTAATGTAGCTATCTAGTGTGTGTGTGCATGTTAGAGTACCTGCACTAATCTGACCTTTATAAGGTAATATACGCTGGGTACCCTGACGCTATAAAAAAATAACTAGCGTTACCCGCGACACTAATACGGTGATCACTGGTTACAGGGGGTGAAAGGGTTAACTGGGACGATCAATGGGTTAAAACCTTTATTAGGGGGTTAATGGGGGCACCCTAAACCTACCTGGGCCTACCATTAACTGCCACTAACTGTCACAAGTGACACAAATACAGTTATCAGTGAAAGTCTGAACACATTTGGTGACACAGTGACACGGGGTGAAAGGGTTAACTGGGGGGGCAATCAAAGGGTTAAAACCTTTATTAGGGGTTAATGGGGGGTACCCTAAATCTACCTGGGCCTACCACTAACTACCCTAATGCTGTTTAGTGTCACAAGTGACACCAGTACAGTGATCAGTGAAAAATCTGAAAACTGCACTAAGTGGCACAGTGACAGGGAGTGAAGGGGTTAACTGGGGGGGATTGGGGGGGTTAATTGCGTGCCTACGTTAGTGTAATTGCCTAATTGCGTACTGGTGTTAGTGTAGTGTTGTGTACTCACAGTAAGATGTCTTCTCCTCTCGCACTGGGACTCAAAAGGGCTCGATGAGGGGAGATGACATCACTTCCTCTGCCTGTGTTTACATTACACAGGCAGAGGACAGAATGCCATTCGCCAGAACTGATCACCTGGTCCAGACCAGAAATCATTAGTCTGGGCCTGGAGACTGATCAGTTCTGGAATGAATCCGATCATAGCAGGGACTGCGGGGGCTGCATGTGCCCCCACGCCCCGCGTGGATGGATGTTGCCACTTTAGGATTCTAAGCCAAATAAAGCCAGCTAGTGTCTAACTCTTTAGGTTGCATGACCAGTTAGCTGATAGAACATCTGGGATTTTAGAGTGTTTCACATAAACAGGATAACACTTTTACCACAAGGGTTATAATAATTTATCAGCAAAAATAGAAATCACTTTTTTTTTCATAAATATTACACTGAATATTAAAATTCCATTCCAGCACTGTCTGAAAACCTGCAAGAGTTAATTCTAAAAATTATTTGAATTATATGCCTTTCAAAGATTATTGAGTTTACATAACAATTTTCTGCCTCAGGAGAATAACTCAAACACCTCTAGCCAAGATGTTTAATTTTGTGCATCACTACATCCCCGTTTTTAATCATCTACTTTAATACATTTTCACTGCTGTCTGTTACGCACTTTGCAATTGGCAGTAAGGGTTAAAGGTTAGTCTAGTAGGTAGTAGAGCACTGTGAGGAGATAAGATACCTCCTTTAATCATTATTTCTGAGGGCACTGAAGCCAGACTGGAGAAACTGTTGGATATGCTACTCAGTTACTACCCTGATTATGCAGCAGTAAAAAGTTTAAATATATGATTTTGCATCGGACAAAATCAATAGAACATATTTAAAGTGATGGATTTATGTAGGTATTATTTTAAATTCAAAAACACCTATATGAGTTATATATCAGTGAGTTAAAATGTCACATCTTTTGATCCTTTTGTCTGACACTGTTTATGGCTTTCCAATATTTAATATAAAAAACAAATGAAACCTTTTTTATTATCTTATCAAGAGCTTTACACTCTAATAGTAACTGTTAAATAGCTTGAACAGCCAGTTTGCAAGTTGCCATTATACAGTTTTGTTAAAGGTCAAGTGATGCAGAAAACAAGTTACAAGCACAGCTAATAAATATTTACTAGAGTTGCTTGGATTACCCAGATATTCCAATGCTTTTTTTTTTTTTTAGACATGGTCTATGAATGAACTTTATTGCCAGGTATGTTCACACATACGAGGAATTTGTTTTCGTGACAGAAGCTCCACAGTGCAACAAAATGACAGCGACAGAACAAAAACACAAAATGGAATAAAACATTTAAAAATTAAAAATTTTAAAAAAATTTTAAAAATACAAATAGGTAGGTAAGGAACGAAAAATATACAAATTGACAATGTATGGCAGGTATATTACAATGAACATTATGTATGTGCAGGTATATTATGTGCAAAAAATTTAAGTGTACGCTAAGTATGTGTGTTAGGTAAATAAGTGTAGTATATATAAATATAAATAGTGTAGTGTGTTCCACAGTTTTTTTTTTTTCAATTGTTCATTAGATGGATTTCCTGAGGGAAGAAACGTCGACCAGATGGCAACAGTTCAAAGAGGGAGTGTGCTGGATGTGAGGGGTCCAGAGTGATTTTGCCGGCCCTTTTGCTCACTCTGGATAGATACAGTTCTTGAATAGACAGGAGGGTTGAACCGATGATTCGCTCAGCAGTCCGGACTACCCTCTGTAGTCTTCTGAGGTCAGATTTAGAAGCTGAGCTGAACCAGACAGTTACTGAAGTGCAAAGGATGGATTCGATGATGGTGGAGTAGAACTGTTTCAGCAGCTCCTGTGGCAGGTTAAACTTCCTCAGCTGGCGAAGGAAGTACAACCTCTGTTGGGCCTTTTTCACAATGGAGTCAATGTGAATGTCCCACTTCAGGTCCTGAGAGATAGTGGTGCCCAGGAACCTGAATGACTCCACTGCAGTCTCAGTGCTGTTCATGATGGTGAGTGGGGGGAGTG
>BLSH010407734.1:426185-436371 GCA_018402905.1 Glandirana rugosa
AAATATAAGAAGATGTATAAAAACCATTTTTTTTAGCGTTAGCCGCAAATAACTAACCAAACGCGTTTTCAATAGCGCAGATGTTTGATACCCTTAACTAAATACCGCAAAAATAATAATAATAAAAAAAATGATCATTACCGCCGCTAGACGCTAAAAATAGCCCTGAAACGATAACTTTTGCGCAAACCAATCAATAAACGCCGATTGCGATTTTTTTTACCAAAAATATGTAGAAGAATATAAATTGGCCAAACCCAATAAATAATTTTTTTTTTTTTTTTTATTTTGGGATATTTATTAGAGCAAAAAGTAAAAAATATTGTTCTTTTTTCAAAATTGTCGCTCTTGGTTTTGTTCATAGCGCAAAAAATAAAAACCGCAGAGGTGATCAAATACCACCAAAAGAAAGCTCTATTTGTGGGGAAAAAAGGACATCAATTTTATTTGGGCACGACCGCGCAATTGTCATTCAAAATGCGACAGCGCTGAAACCTGAAAATTGGTCTGGGCAGGAGGGGGGTTTAAGTGCCCAGTAAGGAAGTGGTTAATTGAACAAGCTGAATTAAGATGCTACCATGTGCAGATGCACCAGATTTCCCACTCTCCAGTCTTAGCAAACCACCCCAATATATTTCTTTCATTTCATATTTATTTAAAAAGTAAATCACAAATGGTACAGGTTAGGAACAGACAGATGCCCATTGGGGTGAGGAAAATTTAAAGTTTTAATTTCCCTGAAGGAGATTAAGGTCCTTTCTGTTACTTTTAAGCAACTGGCTTTAAATAGCTCCTAAGGGTTACAGAAACTGTCCCTGACTTGTTCTTCTTTCTAACACAGTCCTCATTAACCATATTATTTTATGGGGGTTTTTTTCAGAAAGGCAAGACAAGAAAACACAGTACAAAAAGGACACGCGCACAAATACATCCAAGTAAAGAAAATAAGATTAGAATTTTTGTTTTTAAAGAACATTTCACTTGCCCAAACCTGATATTTCCTAAAGTTTATTGTGACAATAAATAATATATTCGGGACCACAAAACATATGAGGATATCAAGCTACATAAAAATAATGTTTGAATCAATATAATATTTTTCTTTCATTTCATATTCTATTTAAAAATGAAAGTTAATACATATAGAATGGTATCTTTATTACCTAGTGATTTCTCTCAAGTCTACATGAGAAAACGGAGCCTGAAGTACTTCATTGGAGGAAATGACCTGTAAAGTTCTTTTTTTCCCTGTAGCAAAACTTCCATGCGTTAAATGGAAAGTTTAAAAAGAAAAACATTTCACTTGTGTAAAGTTGATTTCTGCTGGTTAATCTCCCAGAAAACTGCTTGGCATTTTGTCTTCCAATTGCTATCACTGTTCGACAGTGTAACCCATACCTGACTTTTGCTTTATTACCTTCTGCCTGTTTGAATCCCTCTGAGCAGCACTGTGTGATTACTGGTGTATACAGATGCACACTTCAATTTCTTTATTTTGTCTCCTTTGACATGCATTCCCTACCGTAGCAGTTACTATCAATGCTCAAGGACTAGAGCTCTAAGAAAAGCAATGCAATATAGTAATTTACCCAATGTGTATTACACAAAGGCAGATCTGTTTTATTATTGCTGCATGATGAAGTGTGAGGGTACCAGTTTTGGTGTGTATGTGATTTATGTAAATCATTCTCTAATAATGTGGATCATTGACTTGTGGTGGAAAAAAGATAAGAATCACTTTGGTAAAATTCATTTAACCTTTTCATTAAAACAGAAATTGATTAATGTACCCGTTTATACTGAAATACTATTAATTTTTGCTATTTCATTGCCCCTGATATGATAGGAAATCATAGAAAGAATATTGTGGTTTTTATGGAAATGTAACTGTTTATAAATGGGGGGCTTGTAAACACACTCCAGAGTTGTCATTCCCAGGCCAACGTAACAGAAGCAGCTAATAGAGCATCTGTTCTCCAGCTTCACTGGAAGGCAGGGAAGACAGAGGTTTAATAGACCCCTGATGCCTCATTTGAGAGAACCTGTTATTACAATATAATATCACATAGGGCAGGGTCGTAACAATTGCAACCGGGCCCCATGCTCCAGGGGGCCCATGTGCCTCCCATGTACACCTGGATAGGAGAGATGGCGGGGGCGGCATTTAGAGGAACCATTCTCCTCCATTTTCCTCCTAATGGAGGAGATTGGTTCCCCTATATGCTGCCCCTTCACCCCTCCTATCCAGTTTACTTGTCTTCTGCTGTTCCCAGGGTCCCTGTGTCCCCCCACAGAGCTGCTGTCTCCCACGGCATCACCTATGAACAAATGTTGGTACCAAAGTTTGATACCGTTTTATGAGTAATTTTAAGACTTGATGTGCTGGCTATCTATTTATTTGGCACAACCTCATCTTTTGTATTTTACCTAAAGATGGGTAATTTGTTGTGTTTGTGTGCACTAAAACTAACTGTATTTCATTTTTTTACTGGAAATATAAGTTTAATAAACTATTGCATTAATTTCATGTGACATAAAAAAGTACCAGCATTTTAATCTCCAGCATCCCTTCTCTGCCTTTAGATAAGATACCATCTGAAAGTGTTTTGAATAATATTCAGGCCTAAAATGTGCATTTTAACATGTGTTCAAACAATGAAAAAATGTGGTTAAAGAAGTATGAGCATGTTGGACAAATTATACATCTATTCCATAAGAAAGTGTCAATGATGGGCAGAGGAACCAGGCAAAATGAGTATAAAAAAACTGTGATGACCTACTGACTGAAATATGTTGCGTGAAGTCGGCAACAGTGACATCAGACACTATTGTATATTGTCAGATAGATGCTAAAAAGGTCATGTTTTTAGGTTTTGTTTTTACAATAAACCTTTATTGATCTGCAAAGTTAGAATGCCTTCTGTTTTTTATTATCAGTGGTATGAGCTGGTGGTTCCTATTGACCTTTACTAAGCTTGTAAAGTGGCCAGGAAGTTATTGAGGTGAGTGGATCCATGGTGGGTCCTACGGGTGCCCTGGGGTAAAAAAAGCACGGTAAGCTGCAGAGTATGTTGTTTGACTAAGGTGTATGCACAGTGGTTCTTGATATTCAATTAAGGATGAAGGTGTACTAACTGTGGTGGAGGAATTTTCTTCTCTATAATCTACCCCTTCTGTAAGCTCTGGGGACTTTATATAATGTATATATAGTATGTATTATATTATGTATGAGTAGTTTGTATTAAAGTCACACTAAACAATATCCTTATTCTTCAAAATAATCCATACCTATTGACTACCTAATGGCCATGTAACCTATTTTTCATTAAATAATTTCTTAATGTGTTTTTCTCCCTCCTTGTAACATCATCCATGAGTTCCCGAACTTCTCTTTTCCCCTTCACTTCCGTTTTTCTTGAAGGAGCAGTGCAAATTACTTTTGGTCATGTGGACTGCTCTATGCACACGGCGTATCCCAAAGTCAATAGTGCCTAGATCAGGGCGGACAACTTCAGCCCACCAGCTGTTCTGGAAATACAAGTCCCATGAGGCATTGCAAGATGATAGTTACAAGCATGGCTCCCAGAGGCATTATGGGACTTTGATGAGACCTGTAGTTTTGTAATAGCTGGAGAGCCACAGTTGCCCACCACTGCTGTAGACCATCTCAGGAGTGAGCAAGAGAGGCTGGCTATATTCCTGCACACAGTGGAAACAATGGAGAACAAATGTAATCACCTTCTAACAGAAAGTTGGATCATAGCAGCCAAAAAAATGGAGAAGGTTGAGAGCAATAGAAGGTACTTTTTGATTTATGAATAAATACTTAAATACATTTTTTTAAACCCAGAGTTTAGTGTAATTTTAAAGTGTATTTCCAATTTTGCAGCCACTTGTACTGTGCAAGAGCAACCATCGCACAACACACCATAGCGTAACAAAGTGCACCTACCATGCACTACGTAGAGGTGTAAAAAATGGTCATGTGTTTTTGTCTGTTGCAGTGCCTTGGAAACCCATTCATAATGAATGTGCTGCCTTTATGCCAATACTTGTTAACAAGCTACATACAGTAAGACGTGTCAACACACGTTTGTTAAAGTGTTTGCTACCCCAACACTTCATATTCCTGATACGTGCCTGCCGTACCATGTATTTATATGAGAAATTATCCTATTCTCTTTGTATTTCTTCCTTTATGTGAAATCCCTGGTGTCCCTGCCAGTCCCTCTGCTTTCCTATTAAAACTGACCACACTAAGCAGGAGAGCACACCATGGTCAGTTCCTTAGGTAAGTTTGGGGAAAAGATGACCAGCAGACAGTCAGCACTCACAACATGAAAGGAGATTTTTTCAAGTAAGCTTATATTGGATTGTCAAATATAACTATTGTTTGTATTGTCATTAACCACTTGCCGACCGCCCGCTGCAGCGTGACGGCGGCAAGATGGCTTGTTATCGCGAACTGCCGTCACAGGACTGTGGCCGCGATAACTAGCATTGTGAGCGTGCGCGCGCCGCCAGAGGCGCGCTCGCGCGCTCACTGTGTTTGGGGGGAGCCAGGGAGCAGGTAGGGCAGACTCGATCGCCGCCGGCTACCCGCGATGGCTCCCCCGCACTGAAAGAACGGAGGTCCGTGTAAGTAAACACGGATCTCCGTTCTGTTGAAGGGGGAAGGGCGATGATCACAGCCTTCCTGTATATGGAAGCTGTGATCATCTCCTTTCCCCAGCCAGGGCAGCCCACACACAGTTAGAACACGCCCAGGGAACACAGTTAACCCTTAGAGCGCCCCCTGCAGGTTAACCCCTTCACTGCCAATGGCATTTACACAGTAATCAGTGCATTTTTATAGCACTGATCGCTGTATAAGTGCCAATGGTCCCAAAAAAGTGTCAAAATGGTCCGACATGTCCGCCCCAATATCGCAGTATCGCTAAAAATCGCAGACCGCCGCCATTTCTAGTAAAAAATTAAAAAAAAATAAAAACCCCAGAAATTAATTCTCATCATTCGTGAACGCGGCAACTTTTGCACAAACCAATGAATAAACGCAGATTGTGATATTTACCAAAAATATGGGGAAGAATATAAATCGGCCAAAACCGATGGAAAAAAATGTTTTTTTATATTTTTTTTTTGGATTTGTATTTTATCAGAAAGTAAGAAATTTGGGTTTTTTTGCAAAATTGTCGCTTTTCTTTTGTTTATAGCGGCAATCAGAAATTACGCAGAGGCGATCAAATACCCCCAAAAGAAAGCTCTATTTGTGGGTAAAAAAAGTTTGGGTACAACGTCGCATGACAGCGCAATTGTCAGTTAAACGACGCAGTGCCGAATCGCAAAAAGTGCTCTGGTCCTAAAGTGGGAAATCCTTCCGGGGCTGAAGTGGTTAAAATGATGTTATAAAATAAAAATGTATGCTGGGACCATAGATTTCCTCTAAAGTGGATATTTAGAGAATAGAAAAAGAATAGAGAAATACTGTGCTTTTTCTCTAAGCATGAAACATGAACAGTAAAGTGTTTGAGCTTCATTGGTTACTTATTACAACATTTCTTTATTTTTTAGATTTTTTTAGCCAATATTGGGAGCTCATATTTTAACCATTTGGGGATAATGGTTCCCTTAAATATTTTATTCATAGGACAGTGGTTCTAAAGATGTGATCAAAAGAAATACCACCTTCCTTTCTTTTTGATGTCTTCCTTGAATCTGAATGTTATCATGGGGTGTGTTGTTCAAGCCATGTTCATGTGTGCTGTTGTGTGTTCTAAGTCCCCCTTTACACTTCTATGCCCATGAACGCACAATATGATCAATTTAACATGCATCTACCACAGCACGGGATATATCTGTATTGTGTATTGGTATACAAATGCAACAGGCTTCAGAGCACTACAGAACACAGATGTGCATGCATTATGGATTACAGTGCACTGTGTTGCCAAAAAGAAGTGCAGGTACGTTTTATTAGTGAATTAACAACCCATCAAAATGATGGGCTGTCTTAATACAATGCATGTCAACACACAAAATACACTAAGTGTGAATTTAGCCTTCTGATTTATTTGTAGCTCACATTTGAACACCAAATAGTCACATAACTGATTATTATGATTGCCTGATGCCATAATGTAAGGGGGCATATGGAGATTGAAACACAAAGGGGTGTATTTATAAAAAGAAATTGCAGAGCTAGTTATCCTGTGAAAGTGAATGCACATTTATTCTGTGTGAATAAGGGGGGGGGGGGTTGAATGTTATTTTCTTTCCAGGTTGAATCTTACTCCTTCATAAAAAAAAGAGTGAATCAGGAAAATATCCCATTTGGGCACTAGGTGGAGCTGATGATCATTGGAAATGAATACCTACTTACTTTGATCACAGTGTTCATTTTGACATCAAATTTCAATTTAGTTTTAGTTATAGTCTTTTGACTAAAATGTAATTTTAGTTTTAGTCGTATTTTAAAAGCGGGAGGGTAGTACACAGCGCCACTGAAATCTATAGGATTGGAAGAGGAATATAACCAACTAGAAGCCGCACCTGCCCTGCCTTCTGAATCAGAAGTAATTAGTGGAAAAGATATGTATAAAGGCAGAGCAGTTTCTGTGATTAGATCATCATATAAAATGCAAACAATCTATACTATCAAATTTTTTGAATACCTTATCCTTATTCCGCAAAGAAAAAAAAGGTTTTTGATTGTAATGAACTGTGCAAAGAATTATTGTGCAAACAATAGCCTGTGCAAAATGCTGTAAACAGGTGTGCAAAATATAGCGATACAAAAGTGCAAATGCTTTAAATGCCTGTAAAAAAAAAATACAAAATAACGGTGTGCAAAATATAGCAAAATGATGTGCAAAGAAATAATAACAATAGTCCACTACTCATTCAGTTTGTTCATCTATAAAATCTCCAGTACATTTTAATCAACTAAAATCAAATGGATTTAGTTACATTTGAATGTATTATGTCTATAGAATTTCCAAGCATTATATACTCCTGGTAAAAATCTAATAACGTTATTATTTATGGTATTAAGGTTTGAACGTGCATTACAGACACAGATTGAGCCGTTATAAATGTAATAGAATGTCTTTATAAATAAAACCACGTTTCATAAACAAACAAAACTATTGCTTTTTGGCAAGCAGAAGTACAACTTGAAAATATAAAAAAAAACACAAAAAAACCTAAACTGTATTGGCTGTAATGCCATTGCACATATTACCAATATTAAATATTAAGAAAAAAAATAAGAAAAGCCTTTTTCTATTTTTTTTTATTTCCGCAGCTCCGTAGATGGCCCCTACATATTCTTATGTGGTAATGTAGTGTTAATTTTGACATCAAATTTCAATTTAGTTTTAGTTATAGTCTTTTGACTAAAATGACATTTTTATTTTAGTCATCAGAATTGTTTTCAGGTTTAGTCGTATTTTAGTCGACTAAAATAGTATTAATTTAGTTGACAAAAATATTTTAGTCAATGCAATTAACACTGTTTGATCATCAGCTCCATCTAGAACCATTATGTAGTATTTTCCTGATTTATGCGATAGATATAAATGAGCATTCCATCAGGCGACAAAATATCATAATTACAGTTGATTTTTCCCCCCACACACACTGAATGAACGTGCACCCATTGTCCAATTGTAAGCAACCACAAAATGAAAACTAAACATAATTTGATGCTAAAAGAAACAATCCAATCTTTAGGTATAGTTAAAATTGTCGTTAAAATTGACTAGTTAATTTAAATGTGCCCTCCTATTTGTCTAGCATTGACCTTGACATCTATATCAAGGACAAAACTTTTTGAAGGCAGGCAAGTGGCATAAGCACTTGGAAAAAGGAAACATAATCATCTAAATAATGTAGATAAAAATATCTAAATATATTATTGATGGTATGCCAAATAATAAATCTGTTTAAAGGGTTTGAAATTAAAGATACAATTAGTGTGCACATTGTAAAAAAATAAACAAAATAAAGAAAAATGAGTTTGTCTATATTCAGAGCAATGGAGATGTTCTGTAGGACAGCAAGAGGACAATGAACCAAGACAGTTACACTTTCTACTCTGCACCAAATAACCTATATGCACTGAAACAAAAGGCATTCATGCACAATAGTAAGCTAAAAACTGCTTTAGAAACGTTGAACAAAAAAACTGTAACGTTTTAGCGTTTTTTGCTGGCGTTTAGCATTGTTTAGCCTAGTGTGTAAGCTACATTTAGTAGCTGCAGCATTAAGGAGCAGGGCACCGACATCCTTAACAGCCAGTGAATAGCTTGTTGTTAAGGAGCGGGCTGGGAAGCCAGCTGCTGCGTCTTTAGCAACGGTTAACTTATTACCTGTCAGCAGGGTTGCTCGCTAAGAGCTGAATGTAAAAGAAAACCATGGCTGCCAGTAACAAAAATGTGAAAGAAATGGTGTGGGGGTCCCCCTCAATCCATACAGGCCCTATGGGTCTGGTATGGATTTTAAGGGGAACTCCACGCCAAAATGTAAATAAAATACGGTGCGGGGTCCCACCCAAATCCATACCAGACCCTTAGATCTGGTATGGATTATGTGGGAAAAACCCACGGCAACATTTTTTAAAAATGCCATGGGGTCCCTCCCAAAATCCATACCAGACCCTTATCCGAGCACATGGACACATAGGCTACCATAGAGGGCCATTTAGGGTCAGAAAAAAAAGTAAAACGCCTGTAAAATTAGCGTTTCACAGCTGCAGTGTGCATGAGGTCTAAAAGTACATCTGTGCCCAGACTATAGACATTAAACTATTTACATATTCTTAACAAGCAGCAAAGAACTTCAGAACATAACCCCAGTAAACCACTTGCAAAACGCAATGCATATATACAGTACATACAGGGCTGCTGATAGAAATCATGGGGCCCCGTACAGCCTACCTGGCGGGGCCCCCTTCAGCCCCACCCTCAACCCTGACCCTGGCCCCATGAAGTAATTGTACATGAAGTACACGTATGTGATCCAGCCTGCCCATGCCATTCTGCTGCAGTAAATGTACTGAGGTCAAGCAGCAAGTAGTTAAAGGGAAAAGGTTGGGGGTGGGTTCACATGACAGGTCTGATCAGGTCCACCTGTCCATTTTTCAGGATCCTGATCTGATCCTCCATTCGCTACTATAGAGCGATGGATCTAAACGGACCTGGGTCCATTTATACCCGCCTACCTCCAATACGATCCGCTAAACAAAAGGGAAAGGGATCCATTCCTATTTGTCTAGCTGATCATATTGGAGGGCAGTTGGGTGTAAATGGACAGCTGGTTTGTTTATACCAGCCACCCTTAGAGCACAGTGGGCTGTGTCCGTGTCTGCTCTCCATTAGCTGAGTGGACACAGACCTGTCATCAGCCCACTCGACTCAGCGGGGGATCAGAAGACAGATTCCCCGCTAAACAAGCAGATTCTACTGTGTGTGAAAGCCTTAATCACAAACAGCAACACAAGGAGCTTAAAATCATCAGCATTATAAAATACAGGCAGCAGCCAGTAGGTGATCTATCGTGGCTGGCTCTGTCACAGTGTGCTACATGACATGGCTGTTGGGTGCTGACCTTGTTAACTTATGACCAATAAGTTAACAAAATCAGCACCCAACAGCCATGTCATGTAACACACTGTGAGAGAGAACCTGCTGACTGCTTCCTGTGTGTTATACATAGTGATATGGATGGTGACATTATAGGAATGTACAGTGCACTGCAGTATATCTTTATATTCACCCATCCCCAGCAGTAGCCACAAATTGCAGCTTCCTCCTCAGCCCCTGGACCCTGTTAGCTGCCTGCCACCGCCACCCACCTCACAGCCTCCCGCTCTCTGTCTCTAATGGGCCGACTACTGACAGAGTGGGGACCTAAGCGGAGGAAGATCACCCTGCCAGGGAAGGAAACAAGCAACCGCAGAGGCAGACTAGTGGCTGGTACTTTAAACAACGGATCGGGTATGGGATGCAGTGCACATGCGCCTGAAACTGAGCAAAAAGTCCCTCCACGCCCACATCATCAGAGAGTAGGGGCCTGGAAGGTCATAATAATAATACACCCCCTTAAGCCAGTAGTAGCGGCTGACCGGGTGTGTAATTCAGAAAGCCGTTTTTTAATTTTTTATTTTTACTCTGCGCTGTGAGGCTGC
>BLSH010407734.1:456976-467707 GCA_018402905.1 Glandirana rugosa
AAGAAACCATAAATGTAGATTATATATAAATATCATAGACGAGAGATATGAATAACGTATTACTTATATGGTAAATGACAAAATAAATATAAATTATGTCGAGTATACACTAGTATTACGAAAACATAACACTGACGACCTAGACTGACCACGAGGTTTTCGTGTTAGTAACTATATGTCATGTAATACATACTTCACACCTACCTGTTAATATGTAAAATCAATAAGATTATCCCGTGTTCCGTAATAGATAATATGTCATATAGTCCTTTGTACTATCAATCGATACTAATAAATGGTACAAATACAAAGTTACAAAAATAAACAAAAAGGTACTGTATATCAATGATTGTGCTTTTGGAGCACCAGTCAGATCCAGCAGTCACAATACAAAAGCATTATGATCACATATGAGCTGTATTAAATATAAATAAAACAGTAAATGGTATATTCATTATGCAATAAGTATAGAGAGCAGATACTATAAATATATATTAGATGTAAATACCAAAGAACAACAATCTGTGCTAATGTAGAAGAAGCTAGCAAAAAGATATTAAAGTCTTGAGTGGGACTTTGAGTGAGGCACGCAATGGATAATAAATAAGTACTTAGATATGAAAATAGTGTTAATCAATTTTTAATTCTTAGATATATATGTATAATAATACTATAATATAAATTTGAGACCATGCTCTAGAATAAAAATATATATAACACTGTACAATTCACATTGCAGTAAAATATCATATGCATACAAACATGTTCACAAATTTCCCATGGCACATAGCCAAATAGGTAACCATGATGACTATTGAGATCTTGAATACATCAGCAGAAGTCTCATATCAAATAGTGTTGATTATATCAGCAGGGGACTCATATCAATATATATATTTTGTCTTTATACAGCACATGAAAGGATAGGATTGTTCATAGCTTGACGCACGTTTCGTGACTTAATGGTCACTCTTCAGGAGCAAGCCTATCTATGATAAAAAATAAATATGTATAGTTCAAAATTGTAGGATATGAGACAAGGATCTCTAAGCACATAAAGATTAAAGAAAAAAAATAATTATATATTAAACCACCAATGCATGAAACTTACAAGATCATCAAAGTGCTAGGAGTGAGATGCCCATGCCTGGAAACGCATGTCAGCCGGGATCACCATTGCCGGGAGCTCTGGGGGCTACCAAAGACTGCATCAAACCACAAAGGGCATATATATCTAAGAATTAAAAATTGTTTAACACTATTTTCATATCTAAGTACTTATTTATTATGCATTGCGTGCCTCACTCAAAGTCCCACTCTCTGTTCTTTTTTGTCTTTACTGAAACCAGGGATGGAAGCATAGGATCCTGGCAAGCCGTGCTTCATTTAAAGTTCCAATCTTCCCCCTCTCCCCTTTCCCCCATTTTGATAAACGCAATACAGGGATGGAGGCGCGCTTTGGCATCAATTTTATTTCCAACAACCTTTTTTCCCAGATTATTTTTCTAGCTTAGCGCTTCTTTATACTCAGCAAAAATATTCCACCATTATTATTCTTGTAGAATATATTTTTTTTTTTTCCCCCAATGCATTATGCACACTTTTTCATCCATTTGTTGGTTGTTATATCATGTGAGGTCTGGGTTACTGCATGTATTGCTGGATGTTCACCAGGTCTGGGAGCTGCGATGTGCACTGGGGGCCCCCGCTCCTCCTCCATTCACATGTGGGTGGGGCGGTTGCTCTTCCACTGCGTGTCGATGTCACCTTCAGAACACAGGATGTGCATTGTCCCTTTGGCACCGTCGCACCAGGCAGAATCTTTTCCACTCCTGCGCACTTTATGGGAGTCAGTTGGCGGCTTTCGCCGGGCGGCGTCAACCGCCTGGTTACTGTCGCCTCCCTCTCCCATTGCACGCTATGTGACATTGGGGGCTGACCTGTGGCAGCGCTTCCATTTAGGGCACCATCACACGGTGGTTCAGATGTATGGGAATCACTCTCCCACCTCACAGACACCACACTACGTCCATTGCAGGTCTGTCATTCCTTCTTAGCTCACATTTCTTTTCCTTTTCCACCTTTTCTTTAGTCTTTCTCTGCTCACAGCCACACCTTTTGCAGATCACTCTTACCACACATTCATTATTTCACATGCTTGCTTACTCTACAGACATTTCCTACAAATGCAGTACACACCCTTCTCTGGTCTACATCACACCATCCCTGTCCACCGCGGGTGCCCACTTTGTGGTTTGATGCAGTCTTTGGTAGCCCCCAGAGCTCCCGGCAATGGTAAACCCGGCTGACATGCGTTTCCAGGCATGGGCATCTCACTCCTAGCACTTTGATGATCTTGTAAGTTTCATGCATTGGTGGTTTAATATATAATTTTTTTTCTTTAATTTTTAGGTGCTTAGAGATCCTTGTCTCATATCCTACAATTTTGAACTATACATATTTTTTTTTTTTAAAAAGTCAACACTCGTGTAATAAGTCCAGTATTAGCAGCGCTTCCAGCAGCGCTGCTAACACTGGACTTATTACACGAGTGTTGACTTTATCTTTGATTTTTTATTTAAAGCAGCAGCTGTGTGATTATTGATTTATTTATTTAAATCACAATTTATTTATTATTTATTATATATTGTATGTTTTTTTGCACAATTGGGTTTCTGCACGATTGTGTTTTAGCACCTGTAGCATGGGTTGTTACTTTTAGCGCGGTATTTGCATTTATATATATATATTTTTTTTTTATCATAGGTAGGCTTGCTCCTGAAGAGTGACCATTAAGTCACGAAACGTGCGTCGAGCTATGAACAGTCCTATCCTTTCATGTGCTGTATAAAGACAAAATATATATTTTGATATGAGACCCCTGCTGATATAATCAACACTATTAGATATGAGACTTCTGCTGATGTATTCAAGATCTCAATAGTCATCAAGGTTACCTATTTGGCTATGTGCCATGGGAAATTTGTGAACATGTTTGTATGCATATGATATTTTACTGCAATGTGAATTGTACAGTGTTATATATATTTTTATTCTAGAGCATTGTCTCAAATTTATATTATAGTATTATACATATATATCTAAGAATTAAAAATTGATTTACACTATTTTCATATCTAAGTACTTATTTATTATCCATTGCGCGCCTCACTCAGAGTCCCACTCTCTGTTCTTTTTTGTCTTTATTGAAAGCAGGGATGGAAGCATAGGATCCTGGCAAGCCGTGCTTCATTTAAAGTCCCAATCTTCCCCCTCTCCCCTTTCCCCCATTTTGATATTAAAGTCTTTTTTTTTTTGTTTAAAAATAACAAACATGTCCCACTTACCTACTCTGTGCAGTGGTTTTGCACAGAGCAGCCCAGGTCCTCCCCTTCTCGGGTCCCTAGATGGCACTCCTGGCCCCTCCCTCCTGTCGAGTGTCCCACAGCAAACAGCTTGCTATGAGGACCCCGAGCCGAGTCGCCGCTCCGTATGTCCATTCAGACATGGAGCTACAGCTCTGCCCTGCCCCCTCTATCTCCTCATTGGCTCCCTAACTTGGGCAATGGCACCCACTGCTGTGTCTCTGGATCAAGATGGGGCTCAGGTAAGTATTAGGGGGGCTGAGGGGGGCCGCTGCACATTGAAGGTTTTTTATCCTAATGCATAGAATGCATTAAGATAAAAAAACTTCTGCTTTTAGAACCACTTTAACCAAGCCTTTTTTGAGATTTGGTGTTTACAAGTTAAAATCAGGGTTTTTTTGCTAGAAAATTACTTAAAACCCCCAAACATTATATATTTTTTTCTAACACCTAGAGAATAAAATGGAGGTTGTTGCAATACTTTATGTCACACCATATTTGTGCAGCAGTCTTACAAGCACCTTTTTAAAAAAAAAAAAAACAACTCTTTTTTTGAGTTAAAAAATAAGACAACAGTAACGTTAGCCCAATTTTTTTCCATATTGTGAAAGATAATGTTATGCCAAGTAAATTGATACCCAAGTCCTGCTTCAAAATTGCGCCTGCTCGTAGAATGACAACACTTAAAATTCTCCATCGGCGACATTTAAAAATTTCTACAGGTTACCAGTTTTGAGTTACAGAGGAGGTCCGGGGCAAAAATGATTGCTCTCGCTCTAACGATAGCGGCGATACCTCACAGGTGTGGTTTGAACACCGTTTTCATATGCGGGCATGACTTACGTATGCATGTGCACATGAGGTCGGCTTTTTTTTTTCTTTCCTATTTATTTTACTATTTATTTTTTTTTATTTTTACACTGTCCATTTAAAAAATAAAACATTTTGATTACTCTTATACCTATTACAAGGAATGT
This sequence comes from Glandirana rugosa, assembly GCA_018402905.1. Taxonomy (NCBI): domain Eukaryota; kingdom Metazoa; phylum Chordata; class Amphibia; order Anura; family Ranidae; genus Glandirana; species Glandirana rugosa. The sequence continues at coordinate 461,319 of BLSH010407734.1, forward strand.
AAACATTCCTTGTAATAGAAAAAAGCATGCCAGTACCTCTTAAATATGAGATCTGGGGTCAAAAAGACCTCAAATATCATATTTACAATTAAGTGCAATATAAAAAAAAAAAAAGTGATACCTGAAAAAAAAAATGTCTCCTTTTAAGAGCTATGGGCGGAAGTGACATTTGACGTTGCTTCTGCCCTTCAATGCTATGGAGCTGAGTGGGCGGCATCTTCCACTCACTCAGCATCCAGGCAGTGGAGGGAGCAGACCCGATCGGGTCCAGTAAGTGGCGGAGACAATGGGAAAGTGGCGGGAGGGGGGTGGGCACCTCTCCCACCCCGATAAAAGTGATCTTGCTGCAAATCTGCCAGCCGCCCACCTTTTTAAAATTACTGGGGTTATGGTAGCTATCTGCTACCATAGCAATGGTAAGTACTGCCGTATAATGGTGGCGGGCGGTCCGGAAAGGATTGTAAAGGATAACATTTTTCTTATATAATACACATGTTATACTTGGCTTCCACTACTATAAATCTGCCCTGTTAGAGTGGGGAGAGAGCAGAGAAAGCCACTGTTCTCAGGCACAGTGTTGAATCAAGATTGGTAAGTATAAGGGAGGACTGGCGGGGAGAGCTGCACACAAAGTTTTTTTTACCTTAATGAGAGCATAACTTAAAGCGGAGTAACACCCAAAAGTGGAACTTCCGCTTTAAGGGAAGGTGACCCCCTGATATGCCACAATTGGCATGTAATTTTTTGGGGGTGGGGGACCGGGAACCCTGTTTTCACAGGGTCCCAGGTCCACTTCCTCTCCTAGAGCCGCGGCACCGGAAGGAAGTTCACCTCCCTCTCTGAGATCTTCTGGGACACATCACATGTGCCAGAAGATATGCCAGCCATTCACAAGGCACAGTGGGACTCACGCAGCTTTGAAGGTACCAAAGCCAGGTACCCACACTTGTGATACCGGCGCCGCCGAGGGGGAGAAGAGCGAGCCCTCAAGAGACTGCATCGATGGACCGTGGGACAGGTGAGTGTCAGAATGTTAAAAGTCAGCAGCTACACTTTTTGTAGCTGCTGACTTTTAACTGGGTGGAACTCCGCTTTAAGATAAAAAGGTAAAGAACCACTTTAAAGCTGCAAAAAATTCAAATTCAAAAGCAAAAATGTTACGATAGTGCAGTATACCAATCAAAAAATGTGGTGGCTGCATTAGTTTTCTTTTTTCCCTTTGTTCCGTTTTGTTTTTACCCGGTGATCTGGCCAGTAGCACACCTCTTGTATTAGAGTGGCTACAATCCTACACTGGAAGAAGGAGCAACAGAGACACCTCTGGACAGCTGCATTGTGAGGCTGGGTAAGTCTTAGATGTACTAGCAGAATTAAGCCCCATACACATGGATGTAATGTCTGGCTACATCGGCTGGTTGAATAAATAATGGTTGGCTTCTATCGGAGGAACATGCTGGAAAGCCAGCAGCTGACCGGGTCCCGATCAGCACTCTCAGCCGATGGCTGAGTGCACTGACCAGAGGGTTCTGGCGGGGCGCCGCCCCCCTGTCAGAACACAAAAGAACAGCGGGGAGGTCGCTGTACTAACATTGGATCGTTAGTACATTGGCTCCAACTGGAGCGGTTTAGTGGTGTGTACCAGGCTTTAGATACACTAAAATGAAGTCAAACTCCAGCTAAAACTATAAGCAATTATAGCAATGATTGTGTTCCTAATGGGGTAAAGGTTTTACATAAATAAATAAAAGCTGATCATTATAAGTATCCCTGTAATGGTTTGCCTCAACCCTCTAACTGCTACATCTGCAGATCAGCTTTTTTTCTGTTGAAAACCAACAGACTTGGTTGCAGGATTACCAGGCAAAAACAAAGGAAACAGAGCCTAAACATGAAAACTACTGCAGATATCACATCTAAGGGCTGGTAAGCTGCAATGTAATAAATGTTTGCTTTTGAGTTTCATACTGCTATAATAAAAATAACAAACACCAAATTACATTAATGAGACTACCCACTTACACAATGTCCACATCCACAACAGAGATCAGGAATGTCCAACAGTGAACTCTTGAAAGCAATATATATATGATTCAAAAGATCAGTGTGCAGGGAGATCAGCAGGAATGGAAAACATCACTGCTTCCAAAAAGTCAAAGTAGAAATTAACCAGATAGAAGGACTGCACTGCATAAAAAAAGGTCAATACACATCAAAGTCCACATGGTAAAGTTGGGAAGCTTCTGTGTTCTCATTAACTGCTCCCAAATTGTAAATGTTGCAGACACAGTGCGGTTTGAATAATGATACAAAAAAGAGCCCCAGTAGTGTAATATTGTTTGATAAAATGTAATAAAATATCCATATAAAATACAAAAATAAAAGCTGGCTTAGATTCACAATAAACATTGTCAACACATCCTAACAGTCAGCGTATCACTTGTGTTAGTGTGTGATGTCAGCGTGTTTGAACTCAACTAACGCGTTTCGTCCTGTATGACATCTTCAGGTACTGGCAACACGGACTCAGATATAACCACATAAGGCCCACTGTTAATCATGCAGCCATGAACCAGAATAAAGAAGCACGGCAAGGGCAAGGATTGAAAATGGAAGCTCTGAGGCCAAAATTAAAGAAAGAAAATCAAATGCATGTAAGTTATGTTATTTTTATCTTATTCAGGAAAAGACATTGGAGCAAATATCACTTTAAATAGTAGCAGAAATGCTTTAAGTACGTTTCATTTTGTTTACCACAAAATAGCAATTAAATTAAGCAGTTCAATTCACAAGTGTATTAGGAAAGTACGGGAAACAAAATAATGATGCATGTTTCCTTAGCCGTCTCATAATACACATTGTACATTTGCAGCTTCAATAGCAGTACTGTCTGCATGCAATGTATTTTGCTTTGGTTGCAGCTGTGCCTTCTGGCACTTTCATAGCAGAAGACTATTTTGAGTTAAGAGGGTACTTATCTTTTTCCATTACTATAGCACATGCTGACAACATTAATGCCTTGAATATGACTTCAAGTTCTAATGTCAAGATAGGGAAATCGCTAAGACATCACAAATATATTAAAGTTAAAGGAAGTACACTATGATCCAAAAACATTATATTTATTATTTTTGCATTTCAATAAGAATATGACCTTGATTTGACTGGAACAATCCTCCACAAAAATACATATATATTTGGAAGCATTATTATTTGACAACAGCTTTAGGTTAGTATCCTAAGCCCAGCGACAGGTAAAAATTAACCCCTTCCCGCCGACAGTACGAATATATGCGGCCTCACTGGGCTGGGCTTTTTACCTTGGGGATGCATATATGCATAGCTGTCTTTGTGCTGGGAGCACACCACGCAGTGTGCTCCCAGCACAGAGACTAGGCTCTCACCGGTCCTGTAGTAACTATTGGAAAAAAGGAGAGGAAAAAGCACCTCTGAGTGCAAAGTTTGATTTGTGCACTGCAACAAACATGATAAACGTACATGAAAGTAAGGGCAGTTGCATCCAATCCAGTGAGGAAGGGGGAAGACCAGCCTGGAGTGTGACGCGAGTCACGTGTGACGTCACCGTGACAAGAGAGGGGCCAAAAGACACAACGTGTTTCAGAGCATGCGCAGAAACCCCACTGGGCATGCATGCTCCTTTCCCAAGTGTACGGGAGAGTCACGTTCCAGGCTGGTCTCCACCGTACCCAGATATCCTTCCTAGGACTTGCCGGCGTCCTTTCATTCCATGGGATTTTGCGGTGTCTGTTGCTTGAAGTGATTGTAGCCGTATTAGTGCAATAGTGCCAGAGAAAACTGAGTACTGTCCGTGATACTTTTTTTATTTGCACTAACATAAAATTTTTCAGGACAAGCTTTCGGGGTATCTCCCCTTCTTCAAGGTCCAAGCAGTACTCAAGACCTTGAAGAAGGGGAGATACCCCGAAAGCTTGTCCTGAAAAATTTTATGTTAGTGCAAATAAAAAAAGTATCACGGACAGTACTCAGTTTTCTCTGGCGGTGTCTGTTGGAGTTACACCATCCGTCACGCTTGACTTGTCTTCCCCCTTCCTCACTGGATTGGGTGCAACTGCCCTTACTTTCATGTAAGTTTATCATGTTTGTTGCACTGCACAAATAAAACTTTGCACTCAGAGGAGCTTTTTCCTCTCCTTTTTTCCACATTTACCAGAGCGGACTTCACTCTATAGAAAAGCCTGCCCTCTGTGCATACCTTCTGCTAGTGCACCAGCTTCCACTGACACTGGCAGTATTACAGCACATTGTTTCCAGCCAAGGTTCCAGTTTACAAGTAACTTCTGGCATCAGCTCCCCTCCCTCTTCTGTAGTAACTATTGGGACCCAGAACTCCGGGTCACCTGATCAATGTGATAGCCTCTGATTGGCTATCACAGTGATAAGTAACTGTGAAACCCGCCCCTGTGTTTTTTCTCTCCCAGAATGGAGGGGAGAGATACTTTGTATCTATCTATCTCTCTCTCTCTCTCTCTCTCTCCTTGCAGAGAGAACATTAAACAAAACTATGTGAAAAAAAAAATAATAAAAAAGAATAAATAAGTAGATCAAGGTTTGATCTAGATCAGTGCCAGGGTTAGTCTTTAGTTCAAGGTCAGGGTCAAAAATCATGGTCACTATATTTTGGTAGGATTTTTAAATTAAAAGCATTTTTTAAATTTTAGTATCAGTGTCAGTTAGTGTCAGTGTGTTTTAGGTAGGATAAAAAAAAGCAAAATGTGCACTATTGTTTCTGGGCCGTATTATGGGTATATACAACAACTAACATACACATATGTGGTGTTGCTGCAATCATTGGAAGGAGGATTTATTTTGGGTTGTTCTTTGATGGTAGGTTGTGGTAGTTGCAAGAAATACACAGCTACATTTTTAAATAAAAAACATTTGTTTTACTATTTTGGGACAGGTTTCATTTAGTAAAAAAAAAAAAAAAAAAAAAACAGGAGATATTCATTACCATTTACCGCCAAGTGAAAGCCCAATTTGTTCTCAAAATAACAAGGTATAATGCACCTGGATGCACAAAGCAGTTGTGATGATATGCACAGTTTTACTAACACATGTCAGTTGCAAGTTGCAAAATTGTGCTTAGGCATTAACATTTGTTTTACCCTTAGGTGGGAAAGGGTTAAATAGTGAATTGTGCTTCATTGTGCATCAGTTATCTTGCCCCTCAGTCTTGCTTGCAGACACCTCTTCCTAAGCCATTCCACATTGTAATGGATCACCGTCACAGCTTCCTCCATGTGCCAAGTTAATATCCTTCCCTGGGAACCGGGCATATATCCCCATTTGTTATGTTCTTTGGCACCGGTCTTGGTAACATCTCCACCAAGAAGTGTCCATGCCACACAGGCAATGGCGTGGGCAACCAAAGAAGAACCCCTGGAAATAAACAGAAGAAGAGAGATGGATCAGGCAAGCAGTTGGAAAGGTTTTTTTTTTTTTCCTACCAGTGGTTAGAGGTGTGTAAGAAGGGGTTGCTAATATCCTGGAGTTAAGCTTTAACCATTTACCTGCCAGAGCTTGTTTTTGTGTTTTTTGCACACATTTCAAAAATAATTTTAGGCCTGAAGATTACTAAAAAACATTATATTTTTTGTGAAAGCAGATACCCTGAAGAATAAAATGGTAGTAGTTCCAGTTTTGTATGTCACATGATATTAGTTTATCGGTTGCAGAATTTCAATAAAAAATATTTTAAAGTGTATTACCTATTTTTTTTTTTTAAATAAAGTTAAAAGTTGTGGTTGCACCAAATAAATAGATACCCAGCAAATTAAGCCCTCATATTGTATGTGCCTGTGAAACAGTAACAAACTTCGGTACCCTAAATATTTAACCGCTTAACAACCGCCCTATAGACAAAAGACGTCTACAGGGCGGTTGCTTAATTCTGGGAGGACGTCTATTGACGTCCTCCCAGAATCGCGGTTCCCGGCTTGTCTCTCCTCTCCGCACCGATCGGTGCAGTGTGAGAGGAGAGAGGGGGGGAGAGAGGACGTGCTGCAGCGCTGTGGGCAATGTGCAATGCCCACAGCGCTGCCTAGTAACAAAATACTCCCCCCCACCATCTGTTTACCACCCACCCACCACCCCCCAGCCACCATCAGCCACCCACCACCCACCCAGCCATCATCAGCCACCCACCACCCACCCAGCCATCCACCCCCCACCCATCCTCACCCAATCCATCCTCACCCACCCACCCATCCATCCATCCATCCATCCATGCTCACCCATCCATCCATCCAGCCATGCATGCTCATCCGCCCAGCCGTGCTCACCCATCCAGCCATGCATGCTCATCCACCCAGCCGTGCTCATCCATCCATCCATCCATGCTCACCTACCCA